>CM053598.1:177371942-177396127 GCA_028646575.1 Pseudocheirus occidentalis
AGAGAGACAGAGACAGAGAGAGAGACAGAGAGTCAGAGAGAGGAAGAGAGACAGAGAGACAGAGAGAGAGACAGAGAGACAGAGAGAGGGGGAGAGACAGAGAGAGAGACAGAGAGAGAGACAGAGAGAGAGACAGAGACAGAGAGAGACAGAGAGAGAGAGAGAGAGAGGGAGAGAGAGAGAGAGAGAGAGAGAGAGAGAGAGAGAGAATCCTTTGAAATATTACAAGGTTATTTAACTTTAATATTACAAATGTTTTTTTAATATGTAAAGAAGAGATCATACCAAACTTGCTTTTCATGATATATGCATACACACACAAATACATGCATGCTTAAAATCCTGATACCTAAATCTGGATGAAGTTTTAAAAGATAAAGAAAACAGTATAACAAAATGGCTATAAATGGAAGAAATTAAATCAAGTATTTTTAAGTAATCTGATAATTTATTAAAATATTATTATACCAAAGACTCTCCGTTGGATCAATATTAAGAAAATTATGAACACCGTAAATTATATAAAGAACAAACAATAAAACACTTAATTATATCAATGAATGCAGAGAAAATCTATGAAAAATCCCTCTGTCTTTTATGGAAAAACACAAGAAAGTAAAGGAGTAAGTTGAACATTATTTAACGTTGTGAAGAGTACCCATCTAAAACCAAGAGCAAATATTATTTGTAAGATAAATGCTAGACACTTTTCCTATAAGATCATGGATAAAACAAAGATATTTATTGACATTTCTATCTTCTCATTTATTTCTAGAAATGCTAGCTAGCTACAGCAATAGGACAAGAAAAAACATGATGGTAGAAGCCCAGGTAAAGAGGCAAAAAATTATTTCATTTCACAGAAGGCATGATTGTTTTGTGTGGGTTTTTTTGGTTATTGATACAAAAAGAGCAGGAAAAGATAGTAAAAATTTTATGTTCAAAGCAATTACAGAATGTATAAAATTTTGGGGAAAAAGTTACAAAGGTGTATACTGTAATTATATGTCTACAGCTATATAACAGTCCATATAGAAATAAATACAAAGATACAAACTTGGAGATGTATTCAGTGCTCTTGCCATTTTTCAGAAGGCTCTGACCAAGATTTTATACAATATATTATAATGATCTCAGAATAGATGACTTGGCTATAAAAGATCAGATCCTAAATGAATTATAGCAATACAGGAGATAACTTCTAAGTCTATAAATACAGAAGAATTCTTAATCCAGTAAAAGAGAAAAAAAAAGGATCACCAAGATAAAATCAATAATAGTAATTGCATAGAATTGTTCACATAAGCAAATTCAATAAAGAATTGGGAAAATTGCAGGAAATTTGTCCGATGAAGTCCTATTATCCAAGATATGTTAAGAATTGACATTAATATATAAGAATAAGATCCATTTCCCATTAGAGAAATGGGTCAAAAGATGTGACAAGTCTGGTCTCAAAGGAAGACAAATAAGAAGAATGCAAATTAAAATAATTCTGAAGTTCCTCCTAACCATCAGATTCACCATGACCACCATGATGATAAAAAGGAAAATTAAAATTGTTAGATGGATTACGGGAGAAAACCCACAATAATGCACTTTTTAAAAAATGCACTTTTAATGGAGTTTTCAAAGTAGTGTAAACTATCTTAGAAGGTAATGTGTAAACTAGACTTCAAATGCCACTAAGGAGTGCATACACTGTGATCTAGTCATATCACAATTAGTCTTATTTCCCAAAAAATAAAATAAAAGAGACATTATCTAAATGTATTAAAAGATTTATAATGACCTTTTGTGACACCATAGAACTAAAAACAAGATATATTCCCATCAACTGGTGAAAGGGATTAACACATCACTTTGTAAAAAGGAATTTTGCTGAACCTTGAGGGATATTTTTTAAAGGTATTAAAAGAAGTCTCAGACTTTCTAGGAACTAATGTAGAATGAAGTGAGCAGAGCCAGAAATACAATTTAGACAATGTCTACAACAAAGTAAGGAAAAACTACTGTGAAATAATAAAGAACTATATTTAACACAGTGATCAATAACTAATCCAGAAGATTTGATCAATCATATATGTACCCTCTTGGCAGAGAGGTAATGGACCACATGGGCAGAATGAGACATGCTTTTTGGCTACTGCACATGCACAAACACACATATACACACTTAGATTATGTGTAACATATTATATTATATATGTATATACATACAATACATGCATGTGCATACATACATCTCTCAATATATATACACACAGCTATGTGTATGCACACATACACATATGTTTGGGAAGCCTTAACTATACTTATTTGTTAGAAATGAAATTGAGGGGGAATTATGAGGGAGAGAAGGAGATAGTGACACTAAAAATGAAGAACAATAAGGAAAAAAAGTGTCAATGAATGATTTCAAAAATAAAGATCAAAGAGCAGAAGGAATTTCAGAAAGGTACCTTGATAAGCAGGACAGTATTAGAGCTGCCATGTTACATTTGAAGTAAAAAACCTGGTTATAGCAGATCTCAGTTTCTTATCTAGATCCACTTTTTACTTTGTGTGCAGAAAATACTCCATTGATATTTACAAAATACATAAGGACAGATTATTTTTCTAACTAAGAAAAAGATAAAACTAAATTCTGGGATGAGCTCAAGAGTCAATTAATGACTCCTAGTACTGCACCGTTTACCAAAGACAACTAAACATGCTTTCTTCCTCCTATTCAATTGTGGACCTTAATCATTATATGGCTAAATTAAATGTATTTATGTTTGCATTCTTCGTGCTGGCCATCTAATTTCATGTCATAGTCTGGCCAATACTCATTATCCATTCAATTATTTCATCATGAGTGAATAATTCAGTCAAATTTTGTTGGGGTGGGGAGAGAGACAAGGAAGGGATAATTGTAGATCTTGCTTAGGAGATTCCAAAATCTACGCTTCATGCATTTATAAATAGTAATGCATGGGGGATGTTATCACCTATAGAAATTCTCTAATTCTTGAACTCTGTGACAAAAATGTTTGTTGGTCATGTCACTTTTTTTATCCTTCTTTTGATATTAATATTTAATGGGGGTACCAAATAATATTATCTCCATTGTTACAACTTTCAAGGGTCATTGTATAGTTTTGATATATACATAGGAGATACATTATTGGAGGGGAATGCTTAAAGTAAGACTGTTTACTAATTTTTTTTTAAATATATCATCATCAAATAATAAAGTAAGTTCAGTATTGTATTTTATATTCCTTTTAGTAAATTGTTTTAAAAATTGTATGTTTCCACAGAAATCACTTTGGTTTATTCTGGATCTACAATTACTCTACCCATGTTTGTTTACTTTAATGCAATTTCTAATTTTTCACATAAACATACAAAGGATGTGCCATTAAGATCTGTATGTGGGATAACTATGTAGGGCAGTGGATAGATCACTGGCCGTAGAATCAGGAATACCTGACTTCAAATCTGCCCTCAGACACTTGACAATAACTGTGACCCTGGGCAAGTCACTTAATCCTAATTGCCCTCCAAAAAAAAACAAAAAGGGGACAAAAAGATCCATGTGAGGTTATTTCAATGCCAGTTATAGGGGGGAAAAAGAGTAGGAAAGAAATTTTATAGAGCTTTTCAATTTTTTTTTAAATCACTACTTCTTCTTAGTTTGATAGCGTCCATAAGATGATTTGGTTTTATTTCTTCTTCTCTCTACTTTTTCCTTTCTTAGAAAGCATTGTAGAAACTTAGCAGTCATTTGAGAACGGTAAGAGCATATACTCATATTCTCTCAGTTATTGTGGCTGGGGCTAGACTAAAGCCTCTTAATCTACTCCATACCTTTGCTCCCTGTCCTCATAAAAACCTTAGCCTAGAAGGCAAAGTGATGTTAAAAGACTGCTTCTGAGCTTTCTCTCCATTGTGAAACACCACATTAATTGGTTTCATTTGTGGCTACTGAGCTCCTTCTGCCTCCAGGTCACTCTCCAGGTTCTCTTGGCTTGGTGATTGTGAAGAAGAATTTTTATTTCCCAACACATACATATGAAGTACAATTCTTTTAAAGTGTACCTTAAAAAAATGAAGAAACACTTTGTTTTTAAAGAGGATTTTATTGATTGTTTTTGCTTTTTGAAAATAACCAAAATTTTCCCCAGTATCCCTTTTCCTCCCTCTCCTAGAAATCTATTCAATACAACACATAGCATCCTATAAAAAAAATAGAAAAAGGAAAAGCAAGGGGGAAATCAGTATAGCTGATCAATACACGGCAAAAGTCTGAAAAAAATGCAATGCACAGTACATGTGAACCTTCTCCTTCTGTGGCATCTAGTTCAATACCAATTTGTTGTTATAGTTATTCAGCCATTGCAATTATGTCTGAGTCTTTACCCCGCTTTGGGTTTTCTTGGAGAAAATACTGGAGGTTTTTGCCATTTCCTTCTCCAGAAATTTTTTTTTTTTGCTTTTTGGAGGGCAATTGGGATTAAGAGACTTGCCCAAAGTCACACAGCTAGTAAGTTTGTCAAGTGTTGGAGGTCAGATTTGAACTCAGGTCCTCCTGATTCCAGGGCTGGTGCTGTATTCACTGCACCACCTAGCCGCCACTCCAGCTAATTTTTTATAGATGAAAAAAAAAACTGAGGTAAACAGGGTTGATTGACTGTCCAGGGTCGCACAGCTAGTAAGTGTCTGAGGACATATTTGAACTCAGGAAGATGAAGCTTCCTTACTCCAGGCCTGGCACTCTATTTTATACTACCACTTACATGTCCTCAATAATATCAAAAGAAATATTAAGTTTCAGAGGCAGAATTTGACCATTATTTTCATGATCTGAAATCTAAGACTCTTTCCATTGTACAACACTTTGGTGCTTGTGTTTGTTTAGTAAAGAGTTCTAGATAATTGTACTTTTGTTTCCACATTGGGACACTTGATTTACATTGGCTAATCCTGACCAGGTTATTTTTTTTATTTTAACAAGTCAATTAATTTCTCTAGGTTTCAGTTTACGATTTAGAATCAAAAGTTGGATTAGGTAACCCTTGTAGTCCCTTAATTTTTTTAAGTCAATGAAACCACAAAAAATTTCTGATAAATTATCTATGAAACTTCATCAAAAATGATAATAGTTTAGGCTGGTATCTATTCTTGTGTCTATTTCCAATTTTTCTCCTACAGAGATAAATTGTTTAAATCTATTTTCATCAATAATGAGAATTATAAAAATTACTTTGATAAGTTTTTAAGGTTACAAAGCATTTTATATGCATTACCAAATGTGGTACACATATTAACATCATAAGTGAGGCTAATCAAATATTAGAAACCAAATTTTACAAATGAAAGAACTACTATTCAGATAATTGTCAAAATTCTCATAGCTGTGAATAACTGGACTAGCATTCAGGTCATAGCATTCCATTCTCTAATAGTTTTTCAATGCTGACTCCAAAACATTAATCACTTTAAGAGAGAAGTTATAGTAAGTAGGAGTCATATTCACAGCATCAAAAAAAGTTCACATGCCCATGATTGTATTGAGTATTTCTTCTGACAGTCTTGACACGCCTAGAAGAAGCAGTAATGGTACATACTGATACATGTGTTTCCTGTCTGGTTGCAATGTTTGGCTTATGTGTTATACCTTGCTTACTTAGAAGAAAAAAAACGACCCCCAAAGAGCTTCAGTGTTTGAGGATACTTCAATAGACATGGAAACATATAATTTGCTTTCAATTCTTGCCTTTAGGCAGAATATAATGTTTTTTTATCCACCTGGCCCCATTGTCATGAAACTTTGTTTCCATAACCCCCAGGATGCACAAGGCTGTAACTTAATGAGCTGAATTGTATTCACAATACCATTATAATCAGATGTGATCCATTCTCATATGAACAACGCTATAAAATTACATCATGCTGCATGCTTTACTAAGCACAATAGCATTGGAAAGTGTAAATTCAAAACATTTTACATTATGAGTTATTAGACTTCCAACTTTGGCCAGTTCAGAGTAGCTATCACAAGTGTCTATACTGATTTCCACTTCATCTGAAATATCTAACCCATTTGGAGCCGCAAACTTAAGCTGGAAATATCCTGAAAACAACTTCTCTAATGTGATTCCCATTAACATTTGAGTGCTATGTGAACTGAAATTTCACTAGGACTCAAGCCAGGTTTCCAATATCTTAACATTTGTCCTTCCTGCCAGAAACAGGAAAAGCTGAAATTTTGGAAACATTTGAAATAGTCAAAGGAGAAATTGATTTGGAAATCTTAGTAGTCAGAAATTATTTTCCCCAAAATATGTTTGAGTTTTAAAGGAATCATGGAAAGGGATCTGATTTTTCTGATTCATTCAGTTTGCTTAGTTAGGATGGTTACAACTAAAGGGCTAACATTTCAAAGATCAAAATGTACTGTTGAGGTGAAGGATGCTAATCCCTATGAAGAGACAAGAAAGTAACTAGAGTGGGAACCTCTTAAGATTTAGTCAGAATCAACTGTAAAAGGTGTTGAGTATTATCTTCTGAATTTAAGAATTCATAGGGCTTACTCCTAAGAACTCATCCTTCTAATGTATATACAGGGGCAGGAATAGAAACTGGATCTCTGTTGGTTACTATTTTATGTTTACTCTCTTCCAGATCTGTTGCCAAAGGCTTGTGGATTTTATCTTTATAACATCTTGTGCATGTGCCTACCTCTCTCCTCAGTCACTGCCACACTCATTATTGCTGTAGCTTGTTACTCCAATTTATCATCCACTGAATCATCAAATTAATCTTTCAAAACCCATGTAACACACTGACATACACAAACACATACACACACGTGTGTGTGTGTGCAGCACCAGCACCCCTATTCAAAAGTAAATGAGTCAGGGGTGGCTAGGTGGTACAGTAAATAGAGCAGCAGTCCAGGAGTCAGGAGGACCTGAGTTCATATCCGGTCTCTTACACTTAATACTTACTAGGTGTGTGACCCTGGGAAAGTCACTTAACCCCAAGTGCCCTGCTTCCCTCCTCCAAAAAGCAATTAAAAAAAGGCAATGAGTCAATCAATAAACATTTATTAAGCTCCTACTAAGAATCAAATAGGCCTTTAGGTTGTGCAATGGATTGAGCATGGGCCCCAAAATCAGGAAGGTCTAAGTTCAAATCCAGCCTCAAACACTTACTAGTCGTGTGAACCTGGGTAAGTCTCTTTACCCTCTTTGCCTCAGTCTCTTCATCTGTAAAATGAGCCAGAGAAAGAAATAGCAAAACTCTCCCTTATTTTCACCAAGAAAACCCCCATTGGGCCCATGAAGACTCAGACATGACAAAAACAACTGAACAGAGGCAACATGGACCAAGCTCTCTGTGTTAAATCCTGGGGATAAAAAGAAAGATAAGTCTCTGAGATGGAAGAGCTCACAGTTCAACGGGAGAAACAACATACAAATAACTACATACGGAAAGCCATATAGAAGATCACTTGAAAATAATCAACAGAAGGGAGTGGCAGAGAGGTAGATAAGGATGAGAATTGAGAAAATGTCATTAGATATGGCACTTAAGAAATCATTAATAACTTAGGAGAAAGCAGTTTTGGTTCAATGATGAGGTTTAGGAGTTAAGAAGATTTGTGCATGTAGAAGTGTTAGCTTGGTAAGGAGAAGGACCACCTTTTAGAGGTGAAGGAGAAGTTAGTGGCAAAAGGCTATGAGGGATGTCAAATGAAGAGGAAGAGGAAACTCTCATCAAATAGTTTCAATTGTTTTTTTTTTCTGTTTTCCCATAAAACGTTAGGCATGTTTCTCAGCGAAGGCAGGGAGAAAGAGGAGAAGGGGCAGCCACAGACTTTGAAGAGGTAGCAATAGGTTTCTAAGAACTGTCTTGCTTAGGGATGATGGGTCCCTAACCACTTCTAGGATAAAATGTAAAGTCCTCTGTGTGACTTTCAAAGTCCTTCAGTGCCTGTCCCCCTCCTACCTCTCCAGTTTTCTTATATCTTACTTGCCCCTCCACATATTCTGTGATCCAGTGACACTGACCTCCCTACTGTTCCTTGTACACTTTCTCTCAAGGCATTTTCACTATCTTCTCTTCGTAGAATTCTATCCCTCCTCATCTCTACCTCCTGATTTTCCTGGCTTCCTTGAAACCCTAACTAAAATCCCACACTTTACAAAAAGCCTTTCCCAATCTTCCTTAAGCCTAGTGCTTTCTGTCTGATGATTATCTCCTATCTATCCTGTATGTGTCCTGTCTGTACATAGTTATTTGCATGTTTCCTTCCCTACATTATGAACTCTTTCAAATTAAGCATTATCTTTCTTTGCATTCCCAGTGCCTTAGCACAGTGTCTTACATATAGTGGATCCTTATAAATAAATTAATAAATGCTTATAAACTGACTGACTTATCACATTCAGAAAGTGATCACTGACATTTTACAGAACTGCTAATCAAGGCGTGAGTCATTCGACCTGATTCATGCCCTCTCCTAACTTAGTGTCATCTAGTTAGACCAATCAGACCTTACTGTTCCTGTGATCTGCGTATCTGGTCTTGGACCTTAAGCTTCTCTCTTACTAAATAGTATCTTTGCTTTTCTTTTACTGTCATTTACCCTCTTCATTATACTCATTTCCTTGACTCCAGCTACCTTTTTAACAGTTCTGTTCTGACGTACTCATTTTGTACTTATCATTCAGTCCCTCTACCACCAACTTTCTGGTAACCTTAGCCTATTCTCCAAACCCATGGCAATTTCTTTAGAATATACACAAATTATGCTGAAGTCAAAGGCTTGCCTCATTGCTGAACAGGTCCTGCTTACTGTGTCTGTTATTTTCTATGCATCAATGAAACTTAAATCTAAATTCCTTACCAATACCACCATCCTATTCCTATGCACCTCTCCTTTTTAAAATTAGATTGTATATTTATTTTTAGTTTACATCATTCATTTCCAGAAGATTTTGAGTTACATTTTTCTCCCCATCTTTCCCCTACATACCACCACAAAACAGTCTTCCCATTGTATACCCTCTCCCCTAATTTGCTCTCTCCTATATCCTCTCCCACCCCTCCTCCCACTTTCCAATAGGGAAAGATGGATCTCCCTACCACAGTGACTGTATATCTTGTTCCCAGATGCATGTAATAATAATAATAGTAAATAATTTTTTTAAACATTTGATTTTACAACTTTGAATTCCAGATTCTTTCCCTTCCTCCCTCATCACCCACCCTTACTGGGAAGATAAGCAATTCAGTATAGATTGTGCATGTGAAGTTATGCAAACCATGTCCATAGTCGCTACATTGTGAAAGACTGACTACATTTCCCTCCATTATATCCCGCCCCCACTTGTTCTATTCTCTACTTTGACCGTCCATTTTCAAATGTGTGTGCTTCTAACTACCCTCCCCTCCAACCTGCCCTCTCTTCCATCATCTCCCATTTCATCCCCTTCCCCCTACTCTCCTGTAGGGCAAGATATCCAATTCAGAGTGTATGTCATTCTCTCCCTAAGCCAAATTCAATGAGAGTAAGCTTGACCCATTCCCTTTTGCCTTCTTGTTCTTCCCCTCCATTGTAACAGTTATCCCTTGCTTCTATGAGACAATTTACTCTATTCTGTCTCTCTCTATCTCCTCTCATTATATTCCTCTCTTGCCTCTCAGTTTCACATTTTAAATATCATCTCTTCCTATTCAGTTGATCCTGTGCCCTCTGTCTATGTATACCTGTTCATATATATCCACACTCTCACATCTGTATTCATCTGCACATATAACTTCCTATATACATATATATATATATATATGTATACAAGTAGGCGTGCAAACAGTTCAACTTTGATAAATTTCTTATAATTTCTTTTCCCTGTTTACCTTCTCATGATTTTCTTGCTTCTTGTATTTGAGTGTCAGATTTTCTATTCAACTATGGTTTTTTCATGAAGAATGCTTGACAGTCCTCTATTTCATTGAATGGCTATATTTTCCCCTGAAACATTTTACTCAGTTTTGTTGGGTAGGTGTATACCTTCCCTCTTAACTTTTCTAATTTAATTGATGTCTTCACCCTCAAAGTCATGTAGCTCCCTAAACTCAAAATAGTTATTAATTCTTATTTCTCTCCTTCACTCAGATGCCAATTTTATCAGTTTTACCACCAAAACAAGTCTCCTACCTCTTCTTTCCATTCCAATTTAAATATCCTAGTTTGGGGTCTTATTTCTTTTTAGCTAGTCTTTTTAAATTGTCTCCTATCTGACATTATTTCCATTAACATATCCTCTTGCCACATACTCCGTCATACTGCTAACAGTTTTTTATGCCCTGGGATTTGTACTGCTCCTCTTCTCTTCTTTTTCCTAACACAGTATTAACTCATTTTCTTGACATTCAAGACCACACCATCCATTTCCAACCAGAGTTTTCTAATCTTACATTTCAGTAATATTGTACTATTCATCTTCATATGATCTACATTTCAGTCCTAATTTGTTGCTCTATCCATCATTCTTGTGGAGAGCTTAGAACACTGCCTGGCACACAGTAAACACTTAAACGTTCAATTATTAATTGATTATTGTCCTGCTTCTCATCAGTTTCAAGCTTTCATTCACATTATCTTATAGACCTAAAATAGAGTTGGTATCATCTCTGAATGTGGAAGACCTTTCTTCAAGATCCAATTTTGCCTACCCTGACTACTCTTCACACCAATGGAAACTTTTCTCTCCTTTCACAGACTTCTCATGGAACTTTAAAAAAAATACTTTTCCCTTGCACTTATTACATTCTCTCTTACATCCTAGTTATGTAGATGTCTTTTCTCCACTGATTAAATATAAACTCCTTGAGAATAGAGTCTGTTATTTATTTTTAAATGCAGTATTTAATATGATTCTTGATACATTTGTTGAATTGAAATATTTTTTATGAAGCCAAGTGAAAGTGGTTGTCTGTGAAACCTGATTCATGTAGCACAATCCTTTAATGCTCCTTCTTCCAGTTTCCTCCACATACTTGACCACTTCTTACTGAGTTTCTTCACTGATAGTTCTTTCTTCTTCTCTGAATATCTACTACACAGTGTTAGAGAAAAACGGAGCTTATTATTGGTAAGTGGAACGAAGTAGATATAGATGAGAATGCACCATTTGTTGTGGTAAAAATAGTGGTGTTAGTATTTGAAATGCAGCTATTCTTGCTGTATCATTCTGAGCTACCTCTTCAGCTCTTCAGCTTCTACTTTCTTTCTATGAAATAAGAATGGTGGAAAAGATGGTCTGAACAGAAGTATGCTGGTAAACAGTCAACACATGGTTATTTAAGGTTTATTCTATGTTATTAAAATATTCTCCATTACTTTCTTAAATCTAGATGACAGACAATAAATCAAGCCCTGATTTGTAGAATTTATTGATATCCAAGGTTTGTTCACACACCCACATTGAAAATTTAATGATGAACTCACTCAAGATGTTTTAGTGGGTTCCAATCTACTCCTGTCTATAAGGTCCCTTCTAAATCACAGTTGATTAATAGGAACATATTATGTGGCCCAAAGGCCATTAGTTTCCACATTCAATTGAAGCCATTAGATGAGATGATCTGACCTCTGAAGTCTATTCCTCATCTGAAAATTCTTTGATCTGTTGTATTGATGAAGGTGGAACTACTGACCTACCATCAGGTAAGGTGCGTTTTTACTAGTAGTATAAATGAGTTCTGCTCATCAGTCCATATTCTCTCTGATTCCTTTTAAAACCACCACCATGTATTTTCCAGATGGTTTGCCGTGGATAGCCATTTAACAGGTGTTCCTGAAACAGAGCATTTTATTTCTGCAAGCTACCTTATCCGTACATGGACTGAAGCTGTGACCTTGGCCTCATTAGCACCAATTGAGATAATCAGCACAGATTGCAGAGGGTAGTAATGTAGCATTTTTGCATTTTAATGATACAGATTCCTGTTCCACAAGAAAGTACTTACTGTCCCCTCATTTCCAGGTCCTTAAAAGAAGTGCCATTACATGAGCTAATAACTAACATTTATATAATGCTTTAAAGTTTACAAAGCACTTTGCATACATTTTCTCATTTCATGCTCATTTGATTCTGACCATATTTGCTTTTGTTTTCCTGACATTTTGGATGCATTCTAAGATTCCTCTTTTCTATTTGCACTGTGTTCCATAGAAACAACATAAGATATATAATGTCATGTTATAAGAAGCAATGCAAAAGCTCTCTTTGCTGAAGAGGTGAATTTTTAGGAAGTGGGAAGATCCTACCGAATTTAAATCTCTGATTAAAGAACCTATCAGCTACCCAAAGCTTCCAGGGACTGACAGAAAATTTCAGACTTTTTCAGGAAAACAGAAATATTAAATCCATCATTTTTAGATCATAATATGATAGCATTGTATTTAATAAGAAACCATGGAAACAGATTAAAATTTTTGAGATAAAATAAACGAAGTTATAGAGTAAGTCATAGAAACAATAAAAAATTTATTTAAGTGAATAATAATGAGATGACATATGAAAACCTGTGAGATTAAGCAAAAGCAGTAATCAAAGAAATTGTAAATGTGTATGTCAATAAAATAAAGAGTGGACCAGTGAATTGACTGTGCTGTTAACAAAACTAGAAAAAGAACAAATTAAAGTCTTCAATTAAACACCAAATTGTAAATAGTAAAACTTAAAGATGAGATTAATGGAATTGAATGTAAGAAAACAACTTAATTAGTAAATACAATCTGGTGTTGGCATTATGAAAAAAACAATAAAATGGATAAACCATTGGTTAATATGACTTTAAAAGGGAGGGGGGAAAAACAAATCACTAGTATCAAAAATAAAAATACTAAGTACACAACTAGTGAAGAAGAAATCATGGCAATTATTAGGATTTATTTTCCCCAATTTTATGCCAATAAATTTAATAATTTAATTGAAATATAGGAATACTTAGAAAAATATAAATTGCCCATAGAAATGGAATATTTAAATGAGACTTATTTTAGAAAAAAAAAGAAATTGAACAGTACATAAATAAGCTTCCTAAGGAAAAACAAAACATCTGGGCCTGATGGCTTTAAAAGAACATTCTACCAAATATTTAATGATAATAACTTCAATACTAAATAAACTATTTGGAATAATAGACAAAAAAAAGAATCCTACTACATTCCTTTTATGAAATAAATATGGTTCTGGAACCTAAATGAGGAAGAAAAAAAGGAAATCATAGGCCAATTTCACTAATGATATGGATACAAAAATCCTAAGTACAATACTGGGTAGGAGTCTACAAAAATCTTTCACAAATATTATATATTGTGACCAAGTGGAATTGATACCAGTAACACAGAGGTTTAACATAAGGGAAACTAGGAACAAAATTGATTACATCAATAACATAAATCATATGATTATATCAATAAATAAAGAAAATGCTTTTGAAAAAATACAATACTCATTCTTATTAAAAAAAAATACTTGGAAGCGTAGGTGTATTTTTTTCTCCTGAAAATAACTATCAACTCACTAACACAACAAGCAAGGATTATTTGTAATGGGGATAGGCTAGCAGCCTTCCCAGTATCATCAGGAAGGAAACAAGGGTACTCATTGTTAACACTGTTAACCAATATTATATTATAAATGGTAGTAATAGCCATAATAAAAGAAAAAGAAGTTCAAGGAATCAGAACAGGCAGTGAGAAAATTAAACTATCACTTTTTACAAAAAATATAATGATATATTTGGATAATCCTAGAGATTCAACTAAAAAGCTATTAGAAATAATAATTTTGGCAAAGTAGCAAGATTTAAAATAAATCTAACATAAACCATCAGCATTTCTGTATATCACCAATAAAACCCTGAGAAAAGAAATGGTAAGACATGATGTTGTTTCTATTCAGTCATTCTCACTTGCATCCAACTCTTTGCGACCCCAATTTGAAATTTTCTTAGCAAAGGTACTGAATTTGTTGGACATTTCTTTCTTTAGCTCATTTTACAAATGAGAAAACGGAGGCAAAAAAAGTTAAGTGATTTGCCCTGGGTCACATAGCTAGTAAGTTTCTGCGGCTGGATCTGATATCATGCCTTCCTGACTCTGTGCCTGGTGTCCTACCCACTGTGCAAACCTAACCTAGCTTCCACAGTAAGAGATACCCCATAAAAAGTACACACACACACACACGCACACAACATAAAATACTTGGTGGTATATTGTAATGGTAATGGGAATTTGAAGTTCTTCTCTGTCCTCTACTATGCCAAATATAATCACATGGATCCTATGGTAGGAGGAGTTTGCTAAAAGATGGAGCAGAGCCCACAGAAAGCTGGGAGTAAGTGGGACAGACAGGACATAGCTAAGGAGACATGTAGGCTTGTGAGTGCTTGCCGCCTGTTGTGACAGCTAGGCTTATGAGTGTCTGTGGGAAGGCTAAAGGATGGTGTGGCTGTCTGCTGTGTTATAGTATATTGCCATGATTGATTTGATTTTAGGATTTGGTTTTCTTTTATCTGATTAAATGTTTTGCTTCTTTCTTTTATACAGATAGTCTATTACATTTTGTGATTGAGAATATATATTCATAGTTGCCAACGGTGCTGTGCTGGCCTTACATATACCTGTTAAAACAAATACAGGAACTATGTGAATATAATTATAATAATATATTTTTAAAATAAAATAAAATTTAGATAGTTGGAATAATATTAATTGTTCATGGAGGTGTGGAACCAATGCAATAAAAATGACAATCGTATCTGTGTATGTATGTGTGTGTGTGTGTGTGTGTGAAGTGGTGAAATGTTCTTTAGCGTGGAGTGGGCAGAAAAGGAGGGAAACAGTTTTGAACTTAAAGGCAACAAAAATAAATTTATTAAATTTTTAAAAAACCTCATGATATTGTGAGGTTGGGATGCAAAACAATCCCTCAGGTGTAGAACATTACATGTGTTCTTAGATTTCCGTGATGTGCTTGTCATTTTGTGCTGATTTTTTTTCTGGGGGCTCAAGCCATAAAGACCATATTTGGCAAAGTTTTCTTATCCTGAAAGAAAAATAAAAGACATTTGATACACTCTCAGTCTTTTAAGACATTGTTAAAAAAAATTCTGAACTTAACAGAAATTTTGACATTCAAGAACCAAGAGAAATATAAGTGACATACCAAAGACTGATTATAAGGGATTCATAAAAACAGACGGTTTACTATATATGTGTATACATATACATACATGCATGCATATATACATGCATATATGTATATTTAATGCAAAATATATGTCTAGGATTATTATTAATAATTGGACAACTCATAAGAAAGATTTCAGTAATCCTGACTATGATAAGAATTTAAAAATTAAAACCATTTAGGAACAGGTAAAAAGAGTAATTGTTTTATACAAATGAGGTGCAAGAGTAAGAACTGAAATAGAGAAAATATATAGGGGAGGAAGGCTGGTAATTCTGGTAAAGTATTAGAAATGGGTTTAAAAGGAAACAATACAAAAATATTTGAAGTGTATAAAAGTCTTCTAAATTCAGAAGAAATAAAATGGTATGGGCATAGGGAGTAGGAAGAGTAACAGAAGATCAAGGTAGCAGGTAGAAGTAAAATAGAGGAGACGGGGGGATAGGAAACAAGAGATTTGCTTGAACATAAAAGCAAAGATCTGGAGTAGAATGTGTTTAGGAAGGGATATATTTACATATATGTATATGTGTGTATATATTTGTGGATATGGAGAAACATATCTAAACTTTATTGTAGCCTTCAGGGGCAGAGGAGAGCAAAGTAAAAAAGTGCACAGCAGAGAACAAAAGAAAACTCACAAGGAAGCAAAGAAAAGATGTTCAATTCTCGACACAACATGCATTATTTATTACACAGGCTTTCTTGAAATTGTTACCTATTTTGAATTCTCACATTCTGCTATACACACAACATGTTTTCTTTCTAACTTTGTATTTAACTTTCAATATTGAAGTGGATGATACGTTTTTGTTTCTTTTCTCTGTTCTGTGTTTGTGTTCTGGCTTTTGAGTTTAAAGCAACATGAAAAAAAAAGAAAAGAAATCTCCAGTCGTGGAGAGCTCCTGACCTACCAAGGCAAAGAACAACACTTTTGGGCAGATAGAATTGTTTGGTAGTTCTTATTCATTTTCACCCTAAAAATGTCTTTTGGTAATTTCTTCCTGCTGCTCCTGCTTCTCTTCTCCATGACCACTAAAACAAATAGACAAACAACCAAACATAAATAAATGAATGAATAAACAAATAATCTGCTTAAAATATTACATATTTAAAATCTTTCCAATTATTTTGGGGGCAAGAATGCCACAGAAAAGGGAAAGTTGCTAATATCTTCTTATAGCCAAATGTTGAAACTTCCCTCACCCATTGAACCCTTACTCTAAGACTTCTAACAAGAAGAAAATGAGATAAATGTGAATAATGCTAAAACTAAATTTAAAAGTATTCAGAACCAGATCATCAAATTGACCTACATCCTCCTCAATTAAATCTCGGTGGGACTTTTCTTAGCTCAAGTCACTAGGCTGCTATTCAGCAAGCAGATATTTCATTATAGAGACCATTGGCCTTTTTATTTAATGGAGGAATGGGAAACTTACAATGGATCAAAGGTAGAAGAAAAGATTAACTGCAACTTTAACTTTTATTCAGAGCCATCACAAATTAGGAATAACTCACATTTATGTAAAATTTTACAGTTTACAAAATGTTTCATTTATAGCAACCCCACAAGGTTACTGTGCTACAGGTGTTATTATTTCAATTTTGCATATTAATATACTGAGGTTTGTAAAATTTCAGTGGCATATTATAGTAAAACTTCCTTCATTTTATAGATTAGAAAAAGAACCAACAAAAGTTAAGTATGTGTAAAACCATGCTAGAGCAGCTTCCAAAAAGAATACTACTGTGAACAGTTTTTAAGGTTCTTTAAACACAGTATAGTGAACACCCCATTTATTCCATTACAAATAAAGGCAAACATTCACATCAAATCAAGGTACAGTATAATATTCACCACATTACATCTTATCACAGAAAATCACAACATAGTGGTCCCAACAGCTTAACATTAGAATGGCCAGGAAGTTTCCACCAAAGTGGCCACAAAGTTTTGGACAAAGAGCAAAAGAATAATCATCTGGTTTTCCTAAGGACGTTTGCCTCCTCACTCAGTCATCTCACAATACACTAATCAATCTTCCACTCATGAGGCAATCATAAGTAAAGTTAATTAGTTACTTATCTAGATTCACAATTACTAAATATCATTAATCACTAAATACAATTATTAGAAAATTACACAAACCAGAGCAGCTAGGTGGCACAGTGAATAGAGCACAGGCCTTGGAGTCAGGAGGATCTGAGTTCAAATCTGACCTCAGACACTTGACACACCTACTAACTGTGTGACTTTGGGCAAGTCACAACCCCAATTGCCCTCCAAAAAGCAAAAAAAAAAAAGAAAAGACAAGAAAAGAAAAGTACACAAACCTTCCACCTCTCAGTGTTCAGTAAACTTCAATTTCATCATACTGTCCAAGGGGAGGTCTTTTCTTCATCTTGACTCAGAGTGGTCTCTCAGATTCCCTGGATTCCCTTCCATGGTCCCAGCTCCTACCTGAATCCACCAAACAGTGACCTGGATTCAGAGGCATACAGCTCCCAGGATTTTGTCCAGTCCTGGCCATTCTTGTCAGACACTGAAGTTCACAGGGTCCAGCACATTTCAGAACCTTCACCACTCCTGTTGTCAGGAACTCAAGGATCAACCAAGCGACAAACAAGCAAAGACTTATACTGATCATGTTTCTTCAGTCCTCCAGCAGTTCAGATAGTCCTAGGACCCAGGAAAACTCTTAACCTTCCAGGTGGCCTTCCAGATGGCAGCAACTTCAGCCTTCATCAGATTCTGGTCTCATAGAAAACTCCAACTCAGTTCTCAGTCCAGCATCCCAGCTCTCAGATGCTGTGAAAATTCTTGTCCCTCCAGCAGGAGCCACCAGGAGGGAAATTCTTGATTCTGTCTCTCTGTCTCTGGAACTCTTCTTACACACACACACACACACACACACACACACACACACACACACACAGGCACACACAGGCACACACTGGCTTCCTGTCTCAACCAACCCCTTCCTGTTTTGTCAGCAACAGGAGACAGAGTTCACACCTTCTGTTTCTTTCGAGAAGTACTTAGCCCTTATTTACCATGGGCTAAGTTTCTACTAAATTAATCACATTTACAGTATCTCATGTAAGGTCTTATAGGTGGAAGAGCCAAGATTCAAACAAAAGAATTCCAAGAACTTCCAAACCAGATAGTTCCACTAGTTGACAAAAGTCCTAAATTGAAGTCATGTGATGTAGGAGAAATTTGCTTACAGACACTTACTAGGTATGTAATACTGGGCAGGTTATTTAATATCAGTTTCCTCAACTGTAAAATGGGGTGCCTTGTAGGGTTGTTGTGAGGATCAAGTAAGATAATATTTATATTATACCTGATACATGGTAGGATCTATATAAATGCTTATTCCCTTCCCTTCATTTAGTCCAACCTCTTCATTTTTCAGATTAGAAATCTGAGAGTCAGAAAGCTGAAATGATCTACTTGCTCTAGGTCACACAGGAATCAAATTACAGAGTCATCATCTAAACTCATATCCTCTGATTCCAAGCCCCCAGTGTTCCTTTCTTTATACTATACCAGAACCTCTTAATCTAGAAGTCATTGCATTCTACCAACATGCCGCTATATCTTAGGTTAACCTTTTCACAGAAGTTTCTCTCACTTTGTCTTCTGATTCTAGATCCTTTTCTCCTATGATATTACCCTTTGGTAGATACCAGACACAGGGGGCCACAGATAGAATTTTAAATGACAACGGCTAATTAACGCAATAACAAATAATACCATCATATTTTTTACTGTTCTAAACATGTGCTATTTATACTTAATGTACACTCTTTGTGAGTTGGATGGAATTTTAAGTTCACATTAGAGTGTTCTTGAAGAGAATTGACAAAGCCCTAAATTGTTTGAATAATCAAGCCTGCATTCAGCATTTGATTACCAAAGACATTATTCAGAAGTTTTCAATTTAAACTGAGCAGAAGAATAATGGATGAACACCGATTATAAACCTCATTTTTCACTTTTCCACATCCTCATTTAATAAAGAGTCATGTAAAGTACTCAGAGTTTCATCCCATCTCCAGGCAGCAATGTTTATTAAGTGTCCAGGCTTCATAGTTTCATGCTAGGAAGCTATAATTGATTCTGTTTGTGGTTCTTCTTGGTCATTCTATTAATCAAAGTTTGGGAAATGTACCAAACTAAAATAGTCAAAACATGAACTATAATTTAAAGTTATTAATTAACTGCTGATAGATATATCAGGGTAGCACTCCTCTGTCCTGGGAACACAGCTTCCTCAGCTCCCATGCCAAATTTTATTCTCTGGTTAAAGTAAAGATATGCTGTGTACCTGGCAAATACAAAGATGTGTTTCTTACTCTAGAACAGACATTCAATCTAATGAGTTTATTGGTATATGTAGGGAATGTTAGGTAGTGTTGCATGGTGGATAGAAAATAAATCTCACAGCTAGAAATATCTGAGTTCGAGTCTTACCCCCGACATATACTATGTGACCTTGGACATGCCATTTAATCTCTGAATACTCTAGGCAGTTTCTAAGATCATGACTTGCACAGAAAGTTTCAACCTGTATTGAAACACAGTTTCCTCATCTGGAAATTCCATCTATTAAGGAAATTTAGTCACTGTCCATATATACATGAGGAAGGGGAAAGAAAAGAGGGCATTTGAAAATTTAACTAACCTTGTTTAGATAAATTAAGGTTCTTCCAAATCTGATAGTCTATAATTCTATAATAGGCACTTTTTTACTTGATTTTTGCCATTCTAAATAGTGGATATGTTGTATAGACATAGATAATGTGTCCCCTTCATCCTTGCTAATACAAAATCAGTCTTTTTCAATAGTTCAGGAATCCAAGAAGGAACTTCATCTGTAGCTAACATAAAGACCTATCCTAGATCCTATGATCATAAATAATGAGATAGAAGAGACTTTAGATTCCAACTTCTTTATATAACAGATTGGGAAACTGAGTCCCAGGGAGAAAAAGTAACTTCACCAGGGTCATGAGATTCTGAGGAGCTCAGAAACATCAGATGCCAGATTCAGCGGCTTTCCACTTGTATCACCTTTGACCTGTGAGCTCCATAATTTAGCTCATTGATTATATTTATGCTGCAAATTCTTGATTTATGTGTCTCTTCAAAGCATTTAGCATCTGCTGTCTCATTTCATCTCCACAAAATCCTAGCAGAACATGCTTTTTTATATTTTTCAAATAGAAAATGAGAGAGAAAGATTTCACTGTTTTCTATGCTTCTTTCTATGTTTGCATTTTCCTGACTGAGAGAAATAAATTGGAAGCATTAAATGGGGATCTGCCATTCCTCACCCAATAGATGCTTTTTCCCCCCCACAGGGAGGAGGAAATGAAGACAAAATTGCAGAGGGAATTCAATGAATTCTTTTTAGTCATTACTTTATTTTCTCAATTGTTAAACATCCATTTTTTTCTGCCTCCTACTTCTTTTCATCATTGAAAGATAAAAAGAGGGGTGGCTAGGGGGTGGCACAGTGAATGGAGCACTGGCCCTGGAGTCAGGAGGAGCTGAGTTCAAATCCAGCCTCAGACACTTAACACTTACTAGCCACGTGACCTCAGGCAAATCACTTAACCCCAACTGCCCCTCAAAAAATAAAAGATAAAAAGAAAAAAAAAACCTTTGCAACAAATATGTAGATTCAAGCAAACAAATTCCCATACTATATGACATATTTATTGCTTTTAATGCTCTATGATAAGGTCAGTCCTTATAATCATGATTGATCACTGTATCAATCAGAACTCTTAAATCTTTCAAGATGGCTTGTTTTTACATTTTGTTATAATAAAAATTATTTTCTTCTCTGCTTACTTCCCTGTGCATCCATTCATATATCTCCCTGGGTTTCACTGAAAACATTTCTTTCCAAATCCTGGGTCCAAATCCCACTTCTGACACTTACTAGCTTTATGTGACCCTTGGCATGTTTATAGCACAACAATATTCCATTATATTCATATATGATATTTTGTTCAACTATTCCCCATTTAGTGAGCACCTCCTTAGAAATAATTGTCTTCCATTATTGTAATGGGTAAAAAGAATTTAAAATAAAACACCATTTCTATACTTATTTTTTAAAGAAGGAAAAGAAACACTAATACTTTTAAAAGATATTTTTGTCATTTTTGTATGACAGTGTAATGTCTCATCATTTTATGAAATAAAAAGAGAATGAAATAAAAAGTGAAATTACTTCACCAATATCATAATTACCTACCAATGGGGGTGGCTAGGTGGTACAACAGCCATGTAATCAGGAGGACCTGAGTTAAAATCTGACCTCAGATGCTTAACAGAAAAAAAGTATCCATGTGACCTTGGACAAGTCACTTAGCCCCAATTGCCCTACCTTTCTGCTTCTAAAAAGCAATATATATGTGTGTGAGTGTGTGTGTATGTGTGTATACATATACATATACATCATATACATATACATATACATATACAATTAACCAGGTTCAAGTTTATTTAAACAGTTTTCTAGATCAATATCTAAATAACTGTGATTGCTCTAATATTGGTATCCATAATCACCTACTAGAGTCCAGGTTTGTGATCAAAAATGAACCCTAGTCTTGTAATGTTTGATGCTTGAATCTTGTTGTCCTGGTTACTAATTCTAAATCTCTAATAAGCCAGAGAGCTTTCTTGAGTATCAGGAAATGTATTCAACATTTTTTCATTGGACTTTTGCAAATCATCTGGCCTTCACCCTGACAAGTTGGGAGTAATCACTGGCCTAGTAGATGGAGTGCTGAACTTAGGCCTTAGATGAGAATGCTAATTCTGACCTCTACTACTTATGTGACATTGGGGAAATCATTCCCTTCTTTGAGTCTCAGTTTCCTTGTGTGAAAAGCTTAATAATGCCTTCATTATGTAATAAAAGTATTGCCTAGTGAATAGAGGACTGGATTTGGAATCAATTAGTTCTGTGCCCAAATCCTGCCAATAATATGCTCTATGTACCCATCAGCTAATTATATAACTTCTCTTAGCCCCTGTTAATTCTCTAAGACTTAACTACAAAGTCATACATGAGTTAAATCTGCCTTGGTGCTCCCTATGGAAATCACCGATCCTTGACCTATTAACCTAATGCATGGGGTTGTCATGAGGATCAACTAAGCTAATGTAAGGAACGGGTTTTACAATCTGTAAAGCTCTGCATAAATGTCAGTTATTATCAATATCTCAAGGATTTTGGAGTCAGCTTGGACCTTACTTAGCTTACTGTAATAACTCACATTTATATAAGCATTTAAGATTTACAAAGCACTTGACTTATAAAACAGTTTAAAGGTTGCCAGAGCTAAAGTTACTTAAAATGTTAAATGGGAAATTATATTCAAAAGCTTCAATTGCACTTGGAAGCATGTTCTGCAATCAAAGCAGATTATGGAGTCAGATATCATTTCTCTAATGGGACCAATACCTGCAGCGATTTTTACATGTTTAAGCTTCTAAGGGGTCTTCCCAGATAGGACAAGGAATACACACAATGATTTAGAGTGGTAGTGTCACATTCAAATAGAAATGGGTGCCACTAAACCATAATAAGGATTGATGAGGGCCAGATATTGACTTAGAAAACTACATATGTTTATATATTTAATTTTTATTAATACATTAATATGCTTAAATCAATTTTTAAAAAAATCTTGTTCAAATCATACATAGGAGTGTTGGCAGCCACATGCAGTCTCACATGGTTGATATCTATTACTTAGATGGAGGCACTAATGGGCACAATTACATCCAATGTTAGAGAGAGGCAAAAATACTCTCATGAGCAAATAAACTAAAATGATTCTCATTCTTGTCTCTAACTAGCCATTATGCTAAGGGGGCCATATTGGCTTTATAATATTAAGAATAATTTAAGTGTGTTGTCATTTTTTTTGTTTTAACTTTATGCTATAATTGTGTTCCTTAAAATTAATTTGTGACTCTACTTCTATTAGCAAGATATAATGGCAAGAGTATTAGACGCTACTTTTTTTCCTTGGGTGAAGAATGCTACATACACTATCAGATGTGGTTTCTAAGCCAGTACATTTTACTAACTTTTGCCTTTTAGAATTAAGGCTTACAAAAGTCCCTAGAAATTCATTTTGCTTTATTAAAGAAAGGAGATAGAAGGCTAGCATTCAAATATCAATGTTGTGCCTACCTTAACATCCCTGAATCTAATTTTTTTCACCTGTATAGCAAAAGGGATTGACTAGATGTTCTCTAAGGTACCTTGCAACTTTAAATTCGATGATAAAATAAGATCATTGCACCATAGATCTAGTACTAGATGTAATAGTAATCAGTTTATCAGATCCTTAGCACTTAATAACTTAGGGCTATGTAGCACCTAGTAACTTAGGGCTAAGTACGGAAGGTGTGAACCCTGTCCATTGTTGACATGACATGAACTCCCCTGTTGATGTGGAAGAAGGCTATTGACTGAGACAGGAAGCCAGTGCCATATATAAAGAAGAATTCTAGAGACAGAGACAGAGAATTGGAATTTGCTCCTCAGTGAAGGAAGATTCATGGAGACTGAAGTCAGCTGAGAGACAGACAGACAGACAGAGAGAGACAGAGAGAGGGAGGGAGTTCCTCTCCCAGTATCTGGAAGCTGACTGAAAACAGAATTGGTGTTTTCCTGACACCAGAATCTGGTGAAGGCCATCCAGAAGGTCAATATTCCTTCTGGATCCTAGAGCCAGCTGAACTGCTGGTAGACTGAAGAAACATGAACAGGATAAGACTTTGTTTATTCATGGTCTGGCTGATCCTTGAGTTCCAGGCAAGAGAAGTGGTGAAGGGTTTGAGATGTGCTGGACCCTGTGAACTTCAGTGTGTGCCGGGGA
>CM053598.1:177396227-177415553 GCA_028646575.1 Pseudocheirus occidentalis
ATGGAAGGGGATCCAGGGAATCAGAGAGACCTCCCAGAGTCAAGATGAAGAAAAGGCCTCCCCTTGGACTAAACTGAAGTTTGCTGGAAACCAAGGGGTGGAAGATTTGTGTGGTTTTCTAAGGACTGTATTAGTGACTAATGATACTTAGTAATTGGGAATCTAGCTTAGTGACTGACTGCTAGATGAGTGAAAGATTAATTAATGGTTGCCCCATGAGTGGAAGATTGGAATATTGTTAATTGATTGATTGAATCTTTAAGTGAGAAGTATTTCCCCCTTAGGGAAACCAGGTGATTCTTCTTTTGTTTCTTGTTCTAATTATTGTGGCCACTGTAGTGAAAACTGTGTGGCCATTCCAATGTTAAGCTGTTATGAATACTATATTGTGACTTTCTGTAAAAAGAAGTAATATTGAGAATATTACATTGTGAATATGGTACTGAATCATGGTTTGTAATGGAATAAACAGAGTGTTCTCTATCACTGTGTAATCTGAATCTTAAAAGTTGTTCACAGTAGCATTCTTTTGGTAATCTACTGGTGCTTGGCTTTGTACCAGAATGGGCCATTTAGTCCAAAATCTTCATTTTACAGATGAGAAAACTGAGGCCCAAGGAGACTAAGATTTGTTCAAGATTCCACAGGTTGTAAGTATTGGAAGCTATATTCTAAATTCAGTTTTTACATCCACTCCCATCTGAAAATTGCAGTTATTTCCTGTGGAAAGAATTTGTTTTTTATGAAATAATTAAGTTCTATGAAATGATGCAAAAGTCACTTACTTAAAATATTTCTCTGTTAACTCAAATGAAGACAAAAACAAGTGAAACAAATTGGGTATTATTTTTCCTATTGCTACATTAACATACAGGGTAAAGGAAAAACAAAACAAAACAATGCTTAGAGTTGACAGGTAATATACTAAAAAACAGTTTCTCTTCTTTGAAACATTGCATTCAAGATTCTGTTCCCAAAGAACACACAATGACTGATCTATGTATCTACATCAACATCACCTTTTGTAGAACAAGCTTTTTTCAAATCATATTTCAGTCTTATTATCATGTTCAGAAACATAGAGCAATACAGTCATCTCGGGCACACTTTTGGCAATTATGTTCAAAATACAGGGTGGTTGACTTTTTTTTAACTTTCATTGTGCTTGGGTTTGGGGAAGCTTGAAGAGACTGAACATCATGTGACTAATACCTCCCCTTCCTCTTCTGCAACAGCAGTGAATATAAGCAGAAATCCCACTAGCATACTATTGTATGGGGATTACTTTAGTTTATGAAATGTTTGTTTTCTTAATATGTTCATAAGAATCGTTTGTTAATAATTTCTGAAAGAGCATTTTCTGTTACTATTCAAATAACTAATTTAGAGGTATTCTTTCCCAAATGTACTATGTAGTGGAGGAGAAGAATACTTTTGCCTCATAAAAAGTAGATAGGATGATATAACTGATTTTTCATTATATTTATGGTACTTGTGGATCCAGTATGTATATTATGGTGAAATTCCATATTTGTGGGATTGTTGGTGTATATTTATTTTATAAAGGTTCTGTCTTTATTGTATCATTTGGCTCTACACAATCTTGTTTTACATAAAAGTCTTATAAAGAATCTGAATATTTTATCTACTAAATATGAGGAAAAGGAAGTAGTGAAGCTGTAGGCAAACATTATGTGGAGAGTCAAGTGGCCATTGGTTTCCTTTTTTAAATGTAAGACACTTGAGAATCAGGAAGTGCAGTGTTCTGTATACCAAGGATAAGTTCTTTTCAATGCTGCCTATACTGTAAAAACAATTCCTTTTCATTCCTTGCTTTCCTGTTAAAGAAATGACTGTTGAAATTTTCACCTGCTGTTTAACTGAAACTTGATTACCTACAATTTATAACTATAAAAGTCTAGAGATCACTTTTGAAAACAAAATGTTCTGGAGTAAACTATTTTTGTATAAACAAGTCAAAAACACGGTTATCTGAAGCTTTACAATGTTCAAATGGTAACCTCAATTATCAGTGTAGTTAACTAAATTTTCCTATTTAGAATGCATGTTCCACCTGTTGGGGAGGTTACCAAAATAAATATTTTAATTCTGTTAAAAAATAAGAGAATATGCAATGTTCAAAGTCTCTCAGACACAGGCTCCTGGTCTTTTGTGCATAATGGTAGTATTTAGAAATGGGCAAGTGAAATACTGATGCAGTTCATTTATCAAAAAAGCAAAATCATAACAACAACAACAACAACAACAACAGCAACAGCAACAACAATAGCAACAAAAATAACAACACCACAGAAGACCAGAAAATTCCTTAAAGGGGATTCTTTTTGATAAAAGTAGATGCATATATATTTCTACACACTGATGCATGTATATGTATATAGTATGCATAGGTATATATTAGTCTCCTGATTAGCAAATTCTATGTTTCTTCCTCCATTCAATAAATTAAATCCAATGTGTTTTTTGTTTCTTTGTTTTGTTTGCTTTTTGGAGGGCAATTGGGGTTAAGTGACTTGCCCAAAGTCACATGGCTAGCAAGTGTGCCAAGTGTCTGAAGCCAGATTTGAACTCAGGTCCTCCTGACTCCAACGCTGGTGCTCTATTCATTGATCCACCTTGCCACCCCTGTGATTATTAAGAGCTTCCTATATGCTTGGAGACACAGAGGAAAACAAAGAAACATAATCCCTACCAGGAGATGATCATTCAGTGTGTAGTCAAATAAATATTAAGTGAAATAATAAATTGTTTAGAAAGTCAAAAAGGGAATAAGCCAAAAAATGGTTTGTATAAGCCTTGGTAGCTTCAGAGAAATGTGAATTTTTTTTCTATTTGATATTTGCTCATTCAGACACATAGTCACCCAGGCAGAGATTCATGAATGAATGAATAAATGATAGAGAATTTATGAAGTCCTTACTTTGTGCTAGGAACTGTGTCAAGTCCTGGGCATACAAATATAAGAAAGCAATGCAGAATATGTCTTAGAAGTAAAGGAGATCAAAACCCTGGAGATGATGCTATTAATGGGAGCTGGGGGATGGGGTGGGAAGAAGGGCAAGTTTGTATGTGCTTTGGAAATGATTGATAAAAAGAGAATGCAGGTGTTCTGTTCTGTTCTGTTTTGTTTGTTTTTGTTTATTCCCCACAGTCCCTGGACTGATCAAAATAAACTTTTGGACACACATTTGGTTCTTAATATTTGCTTAATTTTTTTTTGTCCTAAGCATGTGCTACATTCTTAACACCTTCTAGAGAGAAGTTCAAAGAGAGCAGAACATGCACCTTATTATTCTTTGCAACCCCACAGTGTATAGCACAGAGGTCTATAAATATTAAATGCTTATTATTGTCATGAATGGTAAATGTATACATTTATACATAGTTTTTATTGTTTGTATCTCATTTTACTGTCACAACAACTATGAGGGTAGGTGCTATTAGTATCCATGTTTTATGGATGAGGAAACAGAGGTAGACAGAGGTTAAGTGACTTGCCCAGGGTAACACAGCTAATATGTGTCTAAGATAGATTTTAACTCAGGCCTTGCTGAATCCAGATCCTGTCCTAATTGAAATGAAATTTTTCTTGCTTATCCAGAATCAGTTTCATACCGAGAGCCTCCTCTCACCTTAGTCACTTTATATATGGAGCCAGAGTAGTTTTCCCAAGTGTCCTTACTTGCCACTTTACCACCCCATATAGCAGTCACTCCCTTGGCAACCCCCCCATTAGGATTTCATATGCCTGTGACAGCTCCCTACCTACACAATGAAATGCATTGATTTTTAAAAAAATACTATTTTATTTCCCCCACCCCAATTACATGGTAAAACAATTTTAACATTTGTTATTGTTCTTGTTCTTTAAGTTTTTAGTTCCAAATTCTATCTCTCCCTCCTTCCCCTTCCCTCTCCCTGAGATAGTAATCAATCTGATATAAGTAAAATAATTGAAACCTATTTCTAACCTAACCCATTTACACTCTACCCAAGGACATTCTATTAACTCTAGAAGTTAAAAATTGAATAATAATTCATATATCATTTTATTCTGGGTCTTCCTAATGAGCAAGGTCTGTTTATCTAGGTAGCTAGCAGGTCCAGTGGATGAGTGAAGGCCTTGGACTCAGGAAGACCTGAATTTAAATCTTCCCCAAATACTTCCTAGCTGAGTGACTGTGAAAAGTACAATCTCTCAGCCTCAATTTCCTCATTTGGAAAATGAGGTTCTAATACCTCTTTCTTGGGTAGTTGTGGAAATCAAATGAATTAGCATATGTGCAGCATTCTGCACATCTTAAATTGCTTTATAAAGCATAGTTATCATCATCATCATCGTCATCATTTTATTATGAAGAAGTGACCTCTCCTGACTACCAAAACAGTAACTTCTATAACTATAGCACTTTAAACTTTTGAAAATGTTTTCTTTATTGTCTTAGAGTCACCCTGATAAATATTGTGTCCTGAGTTGAATTTGAACCCAGGTCTCCCTATTTCAAGGTCCACGACTCTAGCTATTATGCCATGATCCCTCTCAAATAAATGAGCAGATCATCAAATTCAGGGATCAGTGAAGAATCGAATGATTGTTTTAAGAAAGTTAGTAAGAATCTAACATCTTGGATTTCTCAGAAAGAATGCAAGGCAGTAAAAAAACATTACCTTTGTTGAAGAACTCTTTCTGCTTCACAGGGGCAAATCCAAATGGTATGATGCTTTCACTTGCCTATATTATCATTCTAATTATGCTATTTGCTAAAGTCATGAAGAAGAGCCCTCTTATACATGGCCCAGTACGTTAGGAACAACCTCTCCACATAGTACCTCTTCACCAAATGAAATCAGATAAGGATATCATTTGGAAAGAAGTAGCTGGTAAATGAAGGAAGGAGGTGGAGATGATTTTGTAAAGGCAGAAAAAAAATAGCCAGTCCGTTAAGCCAAAAAGAAGTTACACAACCTTTTAAAATTTAACCTTGTCATATAGGAGGGCATTCAATAGAAGAAAAAAACCCCTGCATGTTTATAAGATTCAATCCCTTCTACCCTCTCCTCCTCCACCAATTCATCATGAATTTAGTATGGATTTCTATACGGTGGGCTCATTCACCCACCAAATATAAAGCTGTGAAATGTAGTAACTGGATATCAATATCACATTTCTTAGAGATTTTAAATTTATAACCTCTTGGGTTGGGATTAGTTACAATGGTTAAAATTCAATTTGGATAATTTAGTCATCAATTTGTTTTAGAAAGCTAAAGAGCAGAGCTAGCAAGCTTGAAGGTAGGAAAGAATTCACAATGAGCAGTTAGGCACTTAGCAGAATATATGTTCCCATCTGGAATGGGGTAAATAAAAATGAATAGGCTGAATGGCCTTTCTTCCTCATGCATTTCAAGAATGACAAACTAGAAACTCTTTTAAACTGCTTCCATTTTAATAAAATTCCTAAATTGAGAAGGAAGAATTTAAGCACCCTCCATTTCAAAGGGAGAACAATAGCACCACTGGAAAGATTTTGACTGGTTTTTAAGTGCCAGACTCTCACAAATCAAGGTACTATTTTTATGTCTGAAATACAAGCTCTATTTTGCACAAATTGTACCTATAAATATATATTTGCCCATAGAGTCATTTTACTATCCTTTACATTTATCTGCCACTTATTTGGAGGGTGCAAATGGAGATTAACTTTGGTGATTACTTCCATAAGCAAACATTCATTTACAAATACCCAAACCCACCTTTGGAATATATAGGAGAAAGGTCTGCAAAATTAGTTTCCACAGTTAATAATATCCTATTGAGAAAGAACTATTTCCTCTCCTTTAAATATGTATTTTTATGTCTACATGACACCATAATAGCCACTGTGTAAGATCAATTCAGTGGCAAAACCAGCTAATTCATTAAAAGTAAATAAATAAAACCATTAGCTTAACTTTGATTGAATGATCTTTTGTTTTTCTTTTTGCTCTTTTGATTGAATAGGCAATTGGTAAATTTGGTCAAAATAAAGTGGTAGCCTCATATGGAGAAATCACTATTACCTCTTAAAAAACTACACTACTTCATTTTTATGTAAATGAAATGGTAAATTTAAATTCCAGGCACCTTTGCTCTTCAAAAGAAGATATTCCAAATGAGATGCTCTAGCTTGATACCCAAACAGGATCAGGTTAAGCAGAATTTTAAAAGTGAGAAAAGTATATAGTGACATTTTTAAGACCTCTTTCAAGTTAAAGATGATATGATTTTGATTTTGCTGTTAATAATTTTTAAAAATATAGTTAAATACTATACCAGCTTTTGTTATGCAGCAGAAATAGATGAGCTATTGTCATACTTTCATCAAAATTTTATTTCTGATGAAATATCATAAAGCCAAAGCCAATGAATCATCAGTGCTTGGTAAACTTTTACCAAGTTGTAAGCGTGTTGTCAAGGAAGAAAGGAACGTTCTCATAGAAATCAAAATCAATAGTCACAGAAAATGCCACATTCTAAATGGATTAAACATCTTCTCTTCCTCCTCTTTTTCTTCCTTCTCTTCTCCTCTTCCTCTTCTTTTTCCATTTCCTTCTTTCTCCTTTTGCTCATTCTTCTTCCTCCAAGCACGAGAAAGTTAGAACTCTGAATTATCATAAGCAAAGAAAATAGAATATTTTGTACTGGATTGCCTTGACTTTCCTGCTCTCTTTTAGTACATAAATAATAGTAAAAATTGCTTGAATTCATAGTATTTTATCTTTCCAGTCTCTTGCATGTAAAGTTTATGGTATTTGCTTCTTGAAAAGCCTAGACTCTTAAACAATGAGATTCCTGTAACTATTCTGAACCAATACACTCTAGGAGAAGAATATGCTGGTTAAGTGGGTTTTTCACTTCAGAGATGTAAAAATAAAATAAAACCAGAAAGCAAAATGCTGCACTTATATTTATGTATTTTTTGCATCTAGATTAAGTAAAGAGCTCATCATTCCCTGCTAATGTTACACAAATTTCTTATCCTTTTATTTTTTCCAGTATTGATGTCTGAGACATAGTTAGCAATTAGTGTCCATAATAGAGAGGAAAGTGGGGTCCTTCTTTACAGTGATTGAATCCTCACTAATAACTGCTGTCCAGTCCAAGGTAGAAATGGGGGCATTGATCTGGGATATACAGTTATTCTCAGGATTAAATAGTTTACAACTGGACCCTATCTCCACAGAGGTCCTAGAGGAGCTGGTTGTTGAGGTTGCCTTTATAATGTATTATCTTAGGAAAGGAAGGGTCAATTGCATTGGGCTGAAAGTGGAGCACAGTGCCACATGGGTCACCCAGGCACAGACTGGTGGCACAGACTGTCAAGAACAGACCTCAGGTGACTAAATCACTGGAAACTGTGGCAATTTCCAGACTACTCAGTCCATATACAACAAAAAGAAAATAAAAGGTCAGTGGGGAAACTCTGTTGGACCTGATTAAGATAAGAACCAGGTCTGGCAACTGACTCTGGGGCACCAGAGGCACTGCAGCTAAACAGCCAGGACTTCCTGAACTCCAAGTCCACAGATAGTGGGGGGACCAAGCAGCTGACAAGAGGGCAATTTCAGGAATCTCTTTGCTGGGGCTGAGGCAGGATTCTCTTCCTTTACCCTGTCTGCATCTCAGTCAGTCTTAAGTGGCAGTCCTGTGGTGAGGAGGAGTGCTGTTGTGGCAGGCATTGTGGTGGCTGTGAAGAGGGAATCCTCCTCACAGTTCTGAGGCAGGTGCCTAGAAGTGTCATATGCCTGAAAACAGCTGCACAAAAACCAATAAATTTGGGACACAGCACTCTTCACTCTGGAAGCCAAGTTCTACTTTGGCAAAGAGCTCAAAAATGAAGTAATTGGCTGGCAAGATGAGCAAACAGAGGAAAAGAAATAAGACTATAGAATCATTCTTTTTAACAATGATGATCAAAATTTACAACTAGAAGAAGACAACAAAATCAAAACTCCTGCATCAAAAGCCTCCAAGTAAAACAGGAATTGGTTGTGAGCCATGGAGGCACTCAAGAAGAATTTTGAAAATCAAGTAAGAGAAGTAAAGGAAAAATTTTCACATTGCTTTCTATTTTTTCATTTGTATGTTAGGATATGTGTGAGGATAATAGTCACATTGAATCTTGGCCTCAACATTTACCAGATGTGCATCCCTAGGCAATGCTTTGAACTGTCTCTGGGTCTCATTTTCCTGATCTACATATTCAAAGCAATATAATTTCTGTTTCTAAGGAAGATTAGCCTCATAACCCTCCAGTATTTTTGAAGTCAATTTTATTGCCTTCACATAAACTACAAACACCATTTATTCCAAAATTTGAAGCTAAGCAATACAAATACTCAAAAGGCTCAAGACAATTTCAAGACATCTTCTTGTTCAAACCAGAAAGTTTATAGGTTCTGTCTAAAGTACATCTCTGGGCAGCAAAGTGACATAGTAGATAGAGTGCTAGGATTGGACTCAGGAAGAGTCATCTCCCTGAGTTCAAATCCAAAACTCAAGACACTAATTGTTTGACACTGGGCAAATCATTTAACCCAGATTGACTCAGTTTCCTCATTGGTAAAATGAACTGAGAACAAAATGGTAAACCAGTCCAGTAGCTTTGTCAAGAAGACCCCAAATGGAATGAGTGAGATGAGACTGAAAGTAACACAACAACAAAACACATATTGGCAACAAGGGGTAATCACATGACAACAGTACTTGTTTTCATGTTATTTGCAGACAATGCAATGGCCTTCATTTGGCACAGTCAAAGGTATCCTTCAGCTTTTCTAAGTACAATAGGTTCCATGATCCCGTGGCAATAATTCCATTATCCATGTTGTGATGATGATAGTACTCCCCACCACAACCTTCTCAGCAAAGTCAAAAATTATTATCTATCTTTTCATGAATACATTTGTTACCTACTAACACTACTGAGGACAGGAACTGATATTAATTTTTGTTTTTTTCTGTCTTTCCCTATCAAATTTTTAACATGACATTTTACTCAAAGTAGACACCCAAATATTTTTTTATAATGCAGTATGAATTGGTTATTGTTAACTGATATAAGATACAAATAAGTAGATGTCACTTTAACAACATCATTTCCTTGGGTCATGTGATCAACAGAATCTTTTTAACATAAAAACTACAGGATTTCTTGGGAAAAATATGTGCCAGATATAGAGCTATTAAAGCAGAATGAACAACAGACAAGTGGACAGAAAGACAGCATGAAATAATGAAAAAAACCACCAGAAAACGGAAATATTTAAAGAATCTAATTCTTTTTTTTTCTTTTTGGAGGGCAATTGGGATTAAGTGACTTGTCCAAAGTCACACAGCTTGTAAGTGTGTCAAGTGTCTGAGGCCATATTTGAACTCAGGTTCTCCTGACTCCAGGGCCAGTGCTATACTCATTGTGCCACCTAGCCACCCCAAAGAATTCAATTCTTCAAATGAAGCACAGCACCACCCACACACAAGCCGACAGCCTTTTTCTTCAGGGTCCATTTGTAAGTGTCCTGGCCAGTTCTATACAATAATGACTCATCCCAGATCCCCACACTATGCAAAAAAGACAGGCACCCCTTAGTATTTTTCCTATCATTGAAAAAAAAGGAAAGCTACAGGAAAGGAATCAGCACTAGCAGAAGTGTACGACCTTGGAGGTTTGCTCCTAAGAGAAATGGAAAGCAAAACTCTCCTGGTATTCATCTTTTTGTTTCCACAAAGAGTTTGTACTGGTCTGAGACTTCACATGATGAGCCTGAATTTTACAATGAAAAAGAACTAAGGAGCATTTCCAATAAAGAGTTAGTAAAGCAAGGATGCTCCTGCTATCATTTGACATACTTCTAGATTCTTGAGAGAAGTACTAAAGGAAGGAAGACTGAAATATAAATTAAGTTTCTGTATTTCAAATCATATTTCAAAGTAGTATTTATCAAATAATTTCAATGCTAAGTTAGAAAATAGTAAGAGATCAATGAAACAGATTAGTTAAGTGGAAAACTCAAACATTTTAATTCAATAACTTGTGATGGAATAAACTGGAAAAAACAACCTACTTGATGAAGTCACTATTTGATAATGACTTTTGGGAAAACAGAACAAATTGCCAAATTTAGATATTTTATATTATCTACTATAATAAGCTCACTTTGAACTGATCTTTAACACCATGTAAATATAACACTATAAAAGCATAAAAGAATGGTGGTACTTTTCACAAATAAAACTAGGAGGAAATTTTAACAAGGCATAGAGGAGATTATGAAATATAAATTAGATCATTTTGATAATATGAAATGGAAAAGACTTAGCAAGTCAGCTTGGATAACAATGAAAATTATGTCTTAGGGAAAAAGGTTTTTAATTAAATATTTTTGAGATAGTGGTCATATCCAAAAAAGTAGAAACAATTGACCCAAATATATAATAAGTCCAAGAAATTTTCCAATAGAGAAAATGAAACAGGATGTGAACAGTTAAAAATTAATTACAAGCTATTAAAAATTGCATGAACAACTTCTCCATAATACAAAAAGAAGATAAATGAAAAGAAAAAAAAACCACCAACATCTGAAGTTTCACCTAACACTGAGAAAACTGATTGAATAAAAGTCAATGTGGTGGGTGTGGTGGGAGGGGGTGTAAGGTACTTGGTCCTTAGTAACTAAGGGCTAAGTACTTCTGTGAAAGAGGCAGAGGGTGTGAACCCTGTCTCCTGTTGCTGATCTAGCAGGAGGGGATTGGCTGAGACAGGAGGCCAGTCTGTATATATCAGAAGAATTCCACAGACAGAAACAGGATCAAGAATTTTCCTCCAGGTGGCTCCTGGTGGAAGGAGAAGAATTTTCACAGCATTTGGAAACTGGGCTGCTGGAGTGAGAACTGAATTGGAGTTTTCTATGAGACCAGAATCTGGTGAAAGCTGAAGTTGCCTGGCAGGCCACCTGGAAGGCTGAAATTTACTTCTGGGTCTGAGCCAGTTGAAGTGCTAAAGGAATGAAGAAGCATGATCAGGATAAGCCTTTATTTGTTTGTGGCTTGGTTGATCCTTGAGATCCCGGCAACAGAAGTTGTGAAAATTTTGAGATATGCTAGACCCTGTGAACTTCAGTGTGTAACAAGAACTGCCCTACCACTAGATGAGAACCTGGGAGCTATCTGCCTCTGAATCCAGGTAACTGTTTGGTGGATTCAGGTGGGAGCTGTGACCATGGAAGGGGATCCAGGGAATCTGAGAGGCCACTCTGAGTCAAGATGAAGAAAAGGCCTCTCCTTGGATATTGAACAAGTGATAAAATTGAAGTTTACTAGACATCAATGGGGTGAAGGGTTTGTGTAATCTTCTAATGATTGTATTTAGTGATTAATGGAATTTAGTAATTGTGAATCTGGGTAAGTGACTGATTAAGTTAACTTATGATTGCCCCATGAATGGAAGATTGATTATTGTATTGTGAGATGACAAAATGATTAAATAACGAGGGCTTCCACCTTTGGGAAATCATATGATTATTCTTTTGTTCTTTGTTCTAAATGATGTGGCCACTTTGTTGAAAGCTACATGGCCATTCTAATGGTAAGCTGTTGTGAACACTATATTGTGATTTTCTGTGATAAGAAAATGTTGTAAATATTACATTGTGATTTGTTGTGAATGCTTCCCTTGATTCGTAATGGAATAAATGGAGCATGAACTATACGGTGTAATCAGAACCTTAAAAGCTATTCACAGTAGCATTCTTTTGGGAAGATGTTTGTGCATGGTTTTACAGGGGGGAAGAAAGACACATTCACAATTAATTGTTAGTGGAGTTGTGAATTGATACAACCATTCTGGTAAACAATTTGGAAAATATGGCAAAAATAATTTTTTGTCAAAAACGTTCATACTCTTTGACTCAGGCATCATCATCATCATCATCATCATCATCATCATCATCATCATCATCATCATCATCATCCACCAAAGCAGAAGCAACATTTTAACTAGGATTTCCGTGGCACTTTAAGGTTTGTAAAGCACTTTGCAAATAGTATAACATTGTATTCTCACCACAAACCTGGAAAGAAGTGCTGTTATTATCTGACACATTTTGCATATGATGGATATAAATTGGCCATAGAGTGACTTGCCTGGGGTCACACTGATAGTAAATTATTGAAGCTTGATTTGAACTTTGTTTTTAGCTCTAAGTACAAAGTTCTGTCCACATTGATATATGTTTGTGTGCATATATACATTCACATTAGACACACACATACATACATAATTTTGTCAAAAAGAGAAAGGTTCCTTATATAATGAAATACTAATTATTTTTAGTATTAAACATTTTTATGGTAGAAAATTACTTATAATGTAAATATACAAGCCGAGCCAAATGGCAGCATAGAAGCAACAACCACAGCTCCCATATAGCCACCCCAAATACCCATAAAATATGACTCTAAACAAATTTTGGGGCTCCAAAACTCACAAAAATTACATAAAACCACATGTCCCACTGAAAGCAGCTCAGAGGAAGGGCTCATTGAAGCATGCTGGGAGCTAAAACCAGCCCAGCCTGAAAACATGGCTTGGCATTGGGGTAGCCAGGACAACCTTCAGCTGGAGCGTCCAGAAGAGTGGATCAGTGGCAGTTGTGGCAGTTTCCAGAATTATCAAGGTATAAAAAACAAGAAAAAAATAAAAGGTCAGTGGAACTCAGCTAAATTTGGGGGAGAAAAGCAGTCTGGCGGAACTACCTCCAGGGAAAGAAAGCCACAGATAATTGTAACTTATGAAACTTTTCTCAGTATGAGCAGAGGTGAAGGGAATAGTATGAGGATAGGTGGTAGGTGTATACACACACACACACACACACACATATATAATGTGTGTATGTATATATGTATACCCACATACATATACATATACATACACATATGTCTGTATAGAAGGGTATATATGTGTATATATATATATATATATGCATATGAATACATACCTGAGCATGTGTATATACATATATGTACATAGAAGGCACAGTATCAATTGAATAGGAAGGGGCAATGCTCTAAAAGATGAAATTCTGTGGTGGCAGAGGATTAGAATGAGAGGAGACAGGTAGAGACAGAATGGGCTTAATCATCTCATATAGAAGAGGCAAGGGATAACTGTTGCAATGGAGGAGAAGGACAAGAAGGCAAAAGGGAAAGCATGAACCTTACTCTCATTGAATTTGGCTGAGCAAAGGAATGGCATAAACTTTAAACTGGGTATCTTGCCACACAGGTGAGTAGGGGGAATGGGGATGAGAGGAGTGATGATGGATGAGAGGACAGGGTAGGGGGAGGGTTGCTGGAAGTAAACACGGCTGAAAAGGGACAGGGACAGGGTAGAGAATAGAATGGGGGGGATAAGAAGGAGGGGCATATAATCAGTCTCTCACAAGTTGCCCACTCTGGAGATGTTCTGTGTAATTACACATGTACAGCCTGTATTTAATTGCTAATGGGGGTGGGAGATGAGGGAGGAAGGGAAAGAATCTAGAATTTAAAGTTGTATAATCAAATGTTAAATATATATATATATATACATATATATTTTTGTGTGTGTGTATACATACATACACACACATATATATAATTATAATTATAATTATAATAATTATTATTAACTACATGCAACTGGGAATTAAGATATACAGGCACTGTGGCAGAAAGATCCATCCTGCCCATCTGGAAAGTCAGAGGGGTGAGAGGGAGGACATAGGAGAGAGTGGATTGGGGGAGGGGTTGTACAGTGGGATGGCTGTTTTGAGGTGTTGGGTAGGGGAAAGATGGGGAGAAAATTTGTAGCTCAAAATCTTGCAGAAATGAATGATATAAAAAAGAAAACAAATAAATGAATACAAAACAAGTAAATACACAGTGATTGGGAAATGGATAAAGAAATTATGGTACATAATCCTGGAATATTATTGTATTATAACAACATGTATGGGGAATTCAGAAAAAAAACATGAGTAGAAGCAGTTTCATCTGAAATAAGCAGTATCAAGAAAAAATATGCATAAGGATGAGAAATTAACTTTAAAGAACCACCACCAACACCCTCCCCAAAAACAAAAACAATACAAAACAACTAAATTATAATTGTTACCCAAAGCTTTGCAATACTATTGAGGTATGACACATCCCTTCTTTCATTACAGTGGTAAAGATGTGTAGTCTTTCATATACTTTCAGACTTTATCAGTGGTTTGCTGAAAGGTTTTCTTCTTTGATTTTTCTCTTTAAAAGTTGGTATTTTTTTCCTTTTAAAAGACTACAGAAATTGGGAAGTTGGGGGAGTATAGTCAAAAATGAATATTTTATAATAACAAAAGTCAACAACATAAATTAATTTGAAGCTTAAAAATAATATTGTATTGAGTAGTAGAAAATATGAGACTATAAAATTTTCCCTTTAGGGAAGTTGTAGAGGCCCCACTCACTTAATAAATTTGAAATGAAGATCTCAACACACTAAGGAAATCTTTCTTTATTAAATATAATTTTATTGCATCATGATCTGAGAATGATGCCTTTAGTATTTCTGCCTTTCTGCACTGAATTGTGAGGTTTTATTCCCTAGTACATGGTCTATTTTTGTGAATGTGCCATATACTGCTGAGAAGAAGGTATATTCCTTTTTATCCCCATTCAGTTTTCTCCAGATATCTATCATGTCTAGCCTCTCTAAAATTCTATTTGCCTCCTTAACTTCCTTCTTGTTTATTTTGAGATTAGATTTATCAAGTTCAGACAGGGGGAGTAAGGAAATCATTCTTAAACTTCATTGATCTGGTTGGGCATAGCCTGATGGAATGGTCCAATTTCTGTAATTATGTAAGACCACAAGATTTCCAATCTTATCGCTTCTTTTCTGATACTTAGAAACAAAAATTAGTGAAGAAAGGGAATGTAAAGATTAATATAGAATAGAGGAAGAATTTTTTTTTACCTCTAAGTTCCCTCAAACTATCATAGCCTTGAACACAATTATAACACATTTGCAAGGTATGTGTTTGCTCAGACTATTTGAAATTTCATTGAATTACTAGATGTTTCTTCATTCTTAGCAAAAAAAACCACACGCACAAAAATGAAATCTAATTAGTATGATTCTGTGTCCAAAACTTACTTGATAATATTCTATATTAAGCATTTAAAATCTGGTAGAAAGGCAATGTAATTGGTGGTTAGAAGTCTATTTCTGCTATTAATAATTCCTGCGTTCATATTCTGCTTGTTAAACATACTAGATGTAAGGCCAGGGATAAAACATTTAGCCTCATCATATCTTGTACTCACAGGTTTAAAGTTTATCTAATGTGCTAATGTGTATCAGTGGAAGAAGATTTGATATAAGAAGTTCTTTGCTCAGATGATATCTAAGGTTTTTGTATTCTCCCAGATGTTACAATTTTGAAAAAAAGAAAGAAAGAAACAAAGAAACAAAGAAAGGACACCCATATATAAAACCTTATATATCCCACTTATGTTTTATATGTATATATAAATGGCAGTAAGTGGCAATGTACTTGTTAATGAAAACATTCAATAACTAGAGATATTTTAAGGCAGAAAATGAATGATGGCTGTAATTTTGAATTATATCTTTAAATAAAAGATGGTATCATTTAATTGGCGTAGATGAATTAGCTTTAATAAAATAAATCACAACTTTGAAAACAATTTCAAACTTCTGAATGAAAAGAGATTTAAGGACTTTTGGTACCCTTGCTACATTTGACACATAAATACTATGGAACTTTCTATGAAGATTGAAACCATTCAATGTATAAAATAAATAAACAAACTACAAAAGAATGAATCATTTGCACTTTTTCAGAATTGTTTCTTTGTCTACAAATCTTCCTTATTGAATTTGGACCTGGAAGTAAACACAGAAATCACTAAAAAGTATTAATTAATTATTAATTAATAATACATGATGTTAATAGACCCTTAACTGGGAATTATGTTCCCTGGAGCAAATTCTGATGGAAAGTATTTAAGGCCAAGGAGGCATAAGTTATGACTAATCATGTATATCAGTCAAGTAAACTAGAGACAGCTCACGAGAGCTGAAGATATTGGAAATCAAGATTTATAAGGGAGAAAGGTATTGGAGTGCAGAAGGACTATAAGCCAGCATGGCATTTATCATATGAGATGGCGATGAAATACAGGAAAACAGATAAAAGCAACAAAACTATGAATAGAATGAAGTGACCTTTTCTAACACTCAACAACCTCTTATCCCCAGTTTTACATTTTGCTTCACCTTTCAGTTTTACACTTTTCTTTTTTGTGGTAGTCTACACATTGCACTAACACTAACCACCAATGAATCAGCAAGCATATGAGCAGTCTACATAAAGAGAAGTTTAGCATTAATATCATGGGGAGGTGGTAGACTTTGTAGCAAGTTCAGGCTCAAATTCCATCATTTTGGCTGATAGTACCTTTTTTCAGGAATATTATTTGTAGTAAGAGAACTGCTTTTAATTGAATGAATTTTACATTTTTCATTTAAGTGATCATTAAGTTAAAACATATTCCAAAACCATTTAAAAACAAAAGTGAATGAAAAAGAAATTAATATATATACTTAACTCACTTATTGCTTTAAAAGTAAATGTTAGTAATTTTAAGGACTGCATTTTATTTTCAAAGAAGGGCACTAATCCATTTGACCTCCACTATGACTGTGTATAAATGAACAAATTCTCAACATGAAAAGTAAAAAAAATAGCCTCATTTCCTACCCTGTTCAGAAAACTAGAGTACCGTATCCACATTTTACTGTAAGAAATTGGCAGTTCCCCTGTCTGGGACATAAATCTGCATCTGAAACAATGCTGTTCTTGTTTTATCTTCCTTAACAGTTCATTTGTCTGGGCCATCTGTCCAGAGTTCTAGAAGAAGCTGTTATTTTGACTCAGAGTTCTTAGTTATAATGTAACATGTTCATGTCCACTCATCTGGTGGCATTTTAAAGCTTTTCCCTAAGTCATAAGGATACCTGTTCGCTCACTGATGTGCCCCTAAGTACCCAGAATGATCAACCTTCCAAGAAAGGGCCACCACAGTGTGGTTATACTCAAGGGATCTCAATACTCTAGAGGTATCCTGTTCTGGGGAAATATAATCCCTTTATTTACCACTACAAATATAGAACTCTCATTGTATGTTTTATACGAAATAGTAACTCACAATTGTGATACATTTAGATCTCACATATAACCATTCACTTAGCAATAAGGAAAATAAATATTAATATCATTAGTACTTAAGTATTAAAGCACTGACAGAAATAATAAATATCAAGAATCTGTGGTCATACCCTCTTACCAGTGGACTCATTATCCATGAAACAGATTGAATACCTACTTATAGGAACCTGGCATGAAAAATATGATTGAAAAAAACTTCGCATACTCAGGATAACTCACAATTCATGCATTGTAAAGGTCAGTGTCCCCTTTCTACAGTCCATTAAAATTCCTTTATGAGAATACCTTCTGGGTTGAACAATTACTTCTATTGCTAAGCTGAATTGATTTACACTGTGCTTTACTAAGACCTCCCTGGTTGTATCTTAATGAAACTGGTCAATCTGCTCAGTGACTGGATTCTCTGATTCTCTGCTTAGTACATAGTTAATTATTAAATTTTCATCTATTTTCTATGATGTTAATTAAAATATTTCCCATAATCCTAGAACAATTCCTGTGTTCCTATTTGACCAGTTATTAGCCTAAAAGTTCTCTATATTTTCACTTCTAAATATACACTTCATTGAAATAAACTATATTCTCCATTCTCTCAGGTAATCTGTAGTTTCTGAGCAGAACTTTGACAAAGAAAAGTGAATTGTCAAGTCACCTTTAAACCAACCACTGCTTTTTTTTCAGAACTGGATGTATTCCTGGACAAGTGAATTATCCTTTGCTGTAGGAAGAACATTGCCAAGTTAGAATGCAAGTGGATAAAGTAAACCCAGATGGGGTTTTCAAAATTTGCCACAAAAATCCAATATCTATATACATATCTATATATCTATATCTATAGGTAGATAAAGAGACAGAAATAGAGAGATAGAGACAGAGATGATAGAGATAGAGATGATAGAGATAAAGATAGAGATAGAGAGAGAGAGACAGAGAGAGAGAGGGAGAGAGAGAGAGAGAGAGAGAGAGAGAGAGAGAGAGAGAAATAGAGATAGAGATAGAGATGATAGAGATAGAGGGAAACTTGTGTCTAGACTGAGAAGAAAAGCTATGGGGAAAGTCATGATTACTGCCTTAAAAATAGTTGAAGACTTTCCATATGAAAGAGGAATTAGGCTATTCTGCTTGGTCCAGTATACCATAAATCCAATCTCTATACTTGTTTCATCCCAGAGACAAAACTCAGAACTAGGAAGTGGACATTGCAGGGAAACAAAATTCAACTCAATTTAAAGAAAAACTTCCTGACAGTTAAACAAGGATTGGGAGTCTCTGGCTTCATTGGTAGAGAACTATCCAAAAATGGAATGAATTTTCCTGAATGTCTCAAGAAGTAATAATTTAACTACAAATAAAGGTTTTCAAGCCAAGATAGATAACTACTTTAAGTGTTTCCTTTGGTAGAGACCTTCAAGGGAAATGTGTACTTTAAGTAAGTGTTTGTAATAGTAATCAATTTATTAGATACTTAGGGCTAAGTAGATCAGATACTTAGGGCTATGTAGCACCTAGTAACTTAGGGCTAAGTATAGAACTCCTCCATTGGTGAAAAGGTGTGAATTTCCCTGTTGACTTGGAAGAAGTCTATTGGCTGAGACACTCCCCTGTTGACTTGGGAGAAGAATATTGGCTGAGATAGGGGGCCAGTGCTGTATATAAGGAAGAATTTTAGAGAGACAAGACAAAATTTGGATTTGGCTCCTCAGTGAAGCTGACTGAAGACATGAACAGGATGAACTTTGTTCGTGGCCTGGCTGATCCTTGAGTTCCAGGCAAGAGAAATCCTGAAGGATTTGAGGTGTGCTGAACCCTGTGAACTTCAGTGTGTGCTGGGGATTGCCCTGAGGACTGGACAAGGACCTGGGAGCTGTTCATCTCTGAGGACTGGACAAGGACCTGGGAGCTGTTCATCTCTGAGGACTGGAGGAGAGCCTGGCAGCTTTCAGCTCCTGAATCTAGATGATTGTCTGGCAGATTCAGGAGGGAGCTGGGACCA
>CM053598.1:177421194-177442832 GCA_028646575.1 Pseudocheirus occidentalis
AATTCTATACAAAGATGTTTTTTTCCCCCAGTATACAATTTCCCTTCTTATCTTTGCTAGTTTAATTTTGTTTGTGGAAAAGCTTTTCAATTTTATGTAAGAAAAATATCTGTTTAATGGGTTTTTTGTCTTGTTTTGTTTTTTGTTTGTTTATTTTGTGGGGTTGAAGGGGCATAATTTCTTCTATCACCTGTTTAGTTGAAAACTCACCCTCTAGGCCTAGCCTTGAAGGATACATACTTCTTTTTTTAACAGTTTGATTTTGAATGTTTTAATCAAATATATACTTTGGATTTAATGTGGAAAATGGCATAAAATTTACATCTAAACTTCTGACACACTATTTTTCTGTTTTCCCTGGTTTTTTAATCAAAATGCTTTTTAGTTTTCCTAGTAGTTCTTTGTGAATATAGTATTTTTTTTTACTACATAATGTTGATTTTCCAGTTGAGTACCAGTATTTCTGATTCTGCCTTGTCTAGCCTATTTTATTAACCTTTTTTGTTGTTATAGCTTTGTAATTTAATATGAAGTTTGAAGTGCTATTTAACTCTCATTCCTTTTTTCTTCATTTTTTCCCTCAAAATTAGTAATGATAGTTAACTTATTTATTTATTCCTTTGCTTTTCTAAGAATAATGGCACCAGTATATAAGGATAATTTTATTTCCCTTTTAGTCTGTCTTTATTACTTTAATATTGTTCTTATTTCTTATCATTAATGTTAATGTTTCTATTTGTTTATCAAAGAATAGGGGAGAAAGTGGCATCCTAATTTTACTTCAGAGTCTACTGGGATAGCTCCTTGTGTATTCCCATTTTATATGACTTGTTTTTAATTTTTAACAGAACTTTTTTTAATATCACAAAAGATCCATCTTCGTCTAAAAATTTAAGAATTTTTTTCTCAGTAAAAATGAGTATTCTACTTGGTCAAAGCTTCCTTTTGCATCTGTTAATAACAAGTTCAGTTCTGGTTTTTTCACAATATGAATAAATTATTTTCTTAAAGTTAACTGTCTTTTTAATCCTAGTAGCCATCCAACTTGGTTATACTGAGTGACTTATTAGATAAATTCTTATAGTTTTGTCAAGATTTTATTAATTATTTTTAAAAAATTAGAGCATCCACCCCAAATGTTCATACAAGCTATTTTGTGCTCAACCTGGGGTAGAGCATTCCAAGCTCATATTGGTCTGATCAGTCACAATCAGAAACAGACTCTTGCATAATACTTTCATTTTGGTCCTCTCAAGAAGGAAGGACAACAACCACCCAACCAACTAACCAATCATTTGAACTATAAAACTTTTTACTAAAACCTTTTTTTTCCTTTTGACTCTAACTTTATTTTAAGATTAAAGGGCTGTACTGCTTGCCACTTGAATTCAAACTACATATGTCATTTGCTGACAATAGGCAGTATTTGGGTGTGGGAATGGAGGGAAGGCAGGAGAGAGAGGACAGTTGGCATTCCACTGCTATAGGGAATGCCTGATATGGAAACTTCCTCTACCAAAGTACATTTTTCATAACTTTAAGAGACTCAGAGAGTTGCCTAGATGATGGTATCAAACTCAAATAGAAACAGAAAATAGAATCTCTACATAAGAATCCCTGAAAATCTCATATAGGTGTAGGATTTGTTGTGTTTTGATTTATTTTGTTAAATATCTCCCAATTGTATTTAAATATAGTTTGGGTAGCATTTTGGAGTATTGAATGTTTGACACCACAGGCCTAGTGCACTGAGAGGTTAAACAATTTGGCATGATCACCCAAACCATACACCAAAGCGAAGACTTGAACTCTGTATCTGGTTTTCTATGTTGGCATATTGCCCTTCAAAATACGAATGGAAACGATCCAGAAATCAGACGTCAGGGGATCTAATCTCAATCCTATCACTTACTTGAGCTAATAACTTAACCTTCTTAGTCTAAATTTACTCATCAATAAATCTTAATAATCCCCTCTCAATAATCATTAGAGGCTTCAGGAATTTATAATTACGTATGCTACATGGACTCTAAGACAATAATAACTTAATTTTCCTGATTATGTATTAGCAGACACATATGGGTACAAAGAGACAATGCTGTCCAGAGAGTACTGGATTTAGAATTAAGAGAGTGTAAGAGTAAATCACTATAGCTCTCTGTAGTTCAGTTTCTTCATCTATACAAAGGGTTTATTAAATTTGTGGTAAAATTTCCACCTGCTATGAGGCTGAAATGAAATTAACATGTTCTGCATTGGTCCTGACTCAGGCCACTTTCCTGATACTTTAGGTTCATGGGATACTCATTGATTGTTCAGCAATTAAGAAAAACAGATTTACGTAGAATAAGAGATTCAGCAAAGATAGCCACTGAGATCAGCTTCAGTTAATTCAGTTGAGCAAAGATTTCTCTTTAACTATCATGTTCCAACAACCAAATATCAGAACATCCCTGGTTCTCTTATGGATGTGCTAGTCTAAGGTGATTAGGATGTGACATAAGAAATCTGAGCCTTTAGTCCCCTGAGCCAACCAGTTCTGAAAGAAGGTCTTAATACCTTTTAAGGAAATAAACAAAACAAAAAATTCAACTTGCATGGTGGAATGGTGGAAGAAAATAGTATATTGCTTCTACAATACATAAAATGCTTCTCAAATTTTACTATAGAAATGGCAGTTATTATCTGCATTTATGTGTATATATGCATATATATGTATATATATACATACACACATACATATAAACTCCTGCAGTCTATCATACTTCATATAAAATCAACTACTATCTCTTCTTGAATATGAGGTAAATGTCTCCATACAATGAATTATTTGCCATTTTAATTCTTCCAAGATCATGATATTCCCTTTGCTGTCATGTGAAAGACAGATTAAAAATATTCTGTGTGTTTCCAAAGGACAGGGATTGACCTAACAGGTAAAATTTACAATAAGAAAGATGTCTCAATATTTGAAAGAATTTCCTATGCATTAAAGTTGTCCAGATTGGAAATGAACTGCTTTAAGATTTGGCAAGGTCCCTGTCATTCAAAGTGTTCAATCTGAGGCTGGATGACCACTTAGAGAAGAGATAACTAATTAAGAGAAGCTGGACTAGCTGACGATACTAACAATAGAATTATATGATCCTACCACTCAAAACTAGTGGCAGATGTAAGTTTAATTAATGATTGTTCCACAATTTGAATCGAGTTTTGAGTTATCCTTGCAATTGAGAAACATCAGTTTTTGAAAAATATGCATCTTTCAGTTGGGTGGAAGGAAAGAAAAGCTACTTCCCTACATTTATATTCCATGATTTGTCCTTTTCTACTGGTGAAAATGAGGCATAAAAAGTATTAGATGACAGATTGATTCATAGACACATTAACAGATGTAAAGCCTAAAGGTGCCTACAAGATCATCCAGTTTGGGCCCTCATTTTACAGAAAACTGCAGCCTGGGGCAATGAAGTGACTTGTCCATGTCTATTTGTTGTTTCTCTTCCTTCCCTCTGCTTCTACCGTTAAATGAATTAGGATTTAAATGTTTAAATTTTTTAAGTTACACTATAATGGCCTCTGCCTTACACAATTTTAACAGAATCCACACCGTAACTGCTCTTTTGTTTGTTTTTCATCATTGAATATAGTTATGACCTTATTGATGGCACAGACCATAGCCTATTCTGCTTCTTTTCTCTACATTAGAAGTGCTTTAGAGCAGAAATTGGATCTCTAGTGGAGAGATCTTTTTGGTATTAAATCTCTGGGTTTTTTTTTTTCAGGGACAAAGATTCATCACTTTCTACTTTACTCCTTGGAGGAGTATGTATGGCTACAATCATATTTATCATCATTCTCAGTAGTGAGCTTGAAAAAATGGTCATTAAGAGAAATATTAGTACTAATAATTAAAATAATGTGTGCTACTGTCAAAGTTACAAAATACAAATTGGTAGTCTGTGTTGCCAAACATGTCCTTCACAGGCCCCTCTGATGTCTGCTTCATCTCTTTTTTGACATCATTATACCTGGCACATTTCTCCAGTAAGCAGGTCTGATGCACAACAGATAAATTGGAAGTGAGAACACAAAAGACCACACTTGTAAAATTCCTATTCAGTTTAGAGCTATCTTTGCTCACGGCCCATGCCACCAATGGAAGCATGGATGGCATTTGGGGAAGCATCCTACTCATCACAATACAACTTGCCCAAGGCTATCTACTGTTTTCTGGGTAGCAGTAATGTCATGGACTGTGGTTATGAGTTCTTCCACAATACCAACATAATCTCTGATTACTATAACCGAGAAGAGTAAGCAATTATTATTTGAAGAGGAACATTAGTCACAGTCTTAATAGAATTATCAGGTTTCTTTTGGTTAATTCCTCTCATGAACATAGGAGCCTCACAGAAGTAAAGGTATTGATACTCTTAGAGTCAGTCTTTAAGTAAGACCAGCCTTATCTAAGGTGAATAAGACCGTAGTGGATTCTGCTACATACTCAGCCTCATAATGGTGGGATCATTTTCTTGGAAGATAGTTATGGTGTTTTACTGATTTAAAGACAAGTGGCTTTCCATTCTTAGTGTCCTTGTACATGTGTTGGGTAGAAGCCCATTGAGGTCAATGAAAACATCATTGATGGTCACAATATCTGCTGTTTCTGAAATTAATACAATCCTAGTGACCATGTGCCCAATACAACTTTGGAGATTGCACATAATTTGTAGGCCTGATGGGGATAAAGAGTCAGCAAAGAAAAGGAGATTGAGTAGTGATTAGACAGGAATGAAGAGAACAAAGAGAAAGCAGGACTAAGAAAACCGAAACAGTATATCAAGAAGAAAAAGAGAGAAAGGTTCTTGACGGTATCAAATGCTACAGGGGGGTCAAGAAGGATGAGAACTGAAAAAAGGCCATTATATTTGGCAATTAATTTGTCACTGGTAACTTTTGAGAGAATAGTTCCAATTGAATGATTAAGTCAGCAGTCAGGTTGCAGTCTTTAGAAGAGAATGGGAGAAAAAGAAATGGAGACTGACTCTAGATGGGTTCTCTCAGCGATGTTAGTCATAAAAAAAGAGGAGAGATAGCAATATATTACTAGCAGACATGGATGGCTTGAGTGAAGATTTTTATTATTATTGCTGTTGTTTGTTTTCTTTTGTTTTTAAATAAGGGGAAACATAGATATATATTTTAGGTAACAGGAAAATAACCAGTAGACAAAGAGAGATTGAAGAGTAGTGAAAAAAGCATGAATGAGAGAGGTGACAATTTACTAGTGAATATGAGAGAGAATAGAATTATTTGTTCACACAGAGGGGTTTGCCTTGGCAAAGGGTCAAGGAGAAAGGTCAAAGGAGAAGGGCAACTTTATTAGGTGAGACAGGGGTGAGGGAGCAGTGTGTCCAGCCTGCCTGGAGAAGTCACTCTATGAGGCGGTTTGTAAGTCTTTGTCCCCTGCTCAAATCAGTTATCAATCAGTCAGAATTCATTTATCTATCACTTATTATGTTTCATTTGTTATTCTAAGTGCTAGAGATTCAAAGGAAAAACAAACAAACCACCATTGTCCCTGTTCTCAAGGAGCTTACATTTTAATGTGGGAGACTGCAAATAGCATTCAGAGGTGAGGAGAGAGAATATTCCAGATGGGAGAGACAGGCAGGGAAAAGCTACCAAATTTATACAACAGAGCTTGGCTGTGAGGAACAACAGGAGTGCTAGTGTTTCTAGATGATAGAATATGGAAAAGATGAGTAAAATGAAGTAAAACATGGATGTGGAGAACCTTCGAGGATGTTTTTGTTACCTTTGAAGAAAAAGGCATCTAGTCTTTGCAGCAGGATTTTTGGTAGCTATAACTCCTACTTAGCAAGGCTATATAACAAATTTTATGACACAGACAGAATGTTGTTTTTTCAAACTCAGGCTTGAAAAATAAGAATTAAGGTATCAATATCATGATATGAGGATATTAACATATGTGTAGAGACCTAGAAATAGAAACATTTCAGAGCTTATCTATTCCAACCCCTCCCCTTTATTTTAGCAGATGAGTAAATTAAGGCACAAAGGAGGACCTTGTTCAAGGTCAATTAGTGTTAGATGTGGCATAATTCCATAGGCATTTTGTGGTTACACAAAAATTATAATTTGGGTATATTTGGAATAAGATGCTATCTAATGCAAATATCTCCTTTTTTTCTTCTATCTTTGGGGAATTCCCCCACGCTGCTTCTTTCTATCATATCCACACTGGTTGCACCTTCAAAGTAGAGGGCATAAAAAGTACGGTATCTATTTTCTGGGGTTCAAATGATATAAATGGGGGTGGACAGGTGGTCCAGTGAATAGAGCACTGGCCCTGGAGTCAGGAGGACCTGAGTTCAAATCCAACCTCATAAATTAACACTTACTAGCCATGTGACCTTGGGCAAGTCACTTAACCCCAATTGTCCTGCCTTCCCCTTTCACAAAGCAAAATAAATAAAACAAATGAAATAAATGGAAAATCAGCATCAAGTCTCTTCTGAAAATATTAGGATTTCCCTTTAAGGCCCAGCTGATGATTTTGACCTTGACAATGAGTGTGAATTTGTCAATCTGTTGGGAAGGAAATAGGTAATAAGATCTAGGTCAACTCATAACATTTCTTTTTCACATTTTCAAATGGTGGTATTAGGGGAATGAAGATCAACTGATCCTTTCCCAAACAGCGTGTTTAAGTGTAAATGATTTTAAACTCTTCTTTCTCTTAGCCTGGCATCCCCTTGGATATTGGCCAATGAGTAGAGCACACATTCACCAACTGCAACTTCTTAATTGTTGGAGCAAACCATAAATTTTATTAGATGTGCTATTCTTTTGTTGCCTTTATTATGCATTCTACATCAAGTACATTTCAAATACATTTGCATTTTAAACTTGTCTTTTGGGAAGTTACATATAAATGGCCCATTTAAGAGATAGCATTTTGAAATAAAGGATATTCCCTATAATATGTAATGAAAATCACATCACATCATAAAAAATGAAAGCAACACTTTTCATATTGTTCTCATCTAGACAATGTATATTCCTGCCTCCATACCTTTGTTCACGTTTCCATAGTATGAAATTTTATTTCTGGAATCCTTCTGAATTGTAAAAGAGATTTAAGATAAAGAAATACTTGGTTAAACTGATGTCTTACATTAAAAGTCTGCCTATTTAACTATGTTTGGGAAATTTAAAATTATCCCTTCGTTACCTTCTATTTGAGAAGGATGAGGTTTAATGTTGTACCCTTTCCCCACTGTGTTTTTTTTAAAAATGTTCTTAGAAAGAATCACAATGAATAGGCCATGTGATTAGAATGGGGGAGTCTCTCCCCATTGTTAACATGGATAGACCTTAAATTAAAACTGACATGACTGTTTAAAAGGGATAGAGCCTCCACCTAATACTCAGAGAGTCACAGAATAGAATAAATGTAAGATATTGCTTCCAGCCTTCATGAGATACTGAGGAGCATGTTATAGAAACTACAGCAAGAAGGAATTAGCTATAATACTAATTTGGTGGGTTTTATTCCAGGAAAAGAACTTTAGAGAGTGCTGACAGCACTCTCCTAGTGATGCTTTTTTTCCCCTAATTGCTATTCCCTTGCCACAGTAAAGGTTTTATCCCAGGGATTCAACTTTTCACTTTAGTTTAGAAACCAGGGTATGTTTCTTGCCCTGCAAGGTCAAACCTCATGAGTCTGCAATCCACCCCAACTCCCCTAACAGTTCTCCTACATAGATTTCCACTCATAGTGAGTGTGGGAAGAGATTAAACTATTGGGAAGAACATAGGCAACATTGATATAGTGCTTTTCTCCTCATTCAACACTTCTTTCTCTACTCTGGGGCCTATACTAGAAAGATGAGATTTTTATGACTTCTCTGCAAGTGAGGGCAGCAAGTAGTAATTCTCCCTTTTTTCCCTATAGAACAGTGGTTCTCAACCTTCCTAATGCTGCAACTCTTTAATACAGTTCCTCATATTGTGGTGACCCACAACCAAAAAATTATTTTCGTTGCTACTTCATAACTGTAATTTTGCTACTGTTATGAATCATAGCGTAAATATCTGATATGCAGGATGTATTTTCATTGTTACAAATTGAATATAGCCCACAGTTTGAGAACCACTGCTGTAGAAGGCTACATAGTCTCTGGTATAGATAATCAAAGTGAAGTATTAGAGTATGAGCTGATTCCATCTTACTTGGAATACTGTTTCTTAGCCTATAGATTTAGAGCAGGGATTCTTGACCTATGGTCCCTAGGACTTTATTTTTCAGCATTTTAACAATTGTATTACACTGTAAGAAAGCTACGTGGCACGGTGAATGGAGTGCTGGTCCCAAAGTCAGGAGGAATCATCTTCCTGAGTTCAAATCTGACCTCTGACAGTTACTACCTCTCTGACCCTGAGCAATCACTTGACCCTATTTCCCTCAGTTTCCTCATCTTTAAAATGAGCTCGAGAAGGACATGACAAACCATGTCAGTATCATTGCCAAGAAAACCCCAGAGAGGTTCATGAAGAATAAAAGAGGACTGAAATAACTTAACAACAACAACAAGTTTAATGTCATTGAGTTTCCTTTGTAATCCTATGCATATTTTTTTTTAAATTTAAAAACATTATCCTCCCAAAGGGTCTATAACATTAACCAAAAGTCAAAGAGGTTCATGGCATAAAAAAGTGAAGGACCTTTGACCTAATGAAATAGATTTCTAGAAGTCATTTCAATCAATTTGCATATAGGTATTTAGCTATGCATTCTTCATTATGTCTCTGTGCTTACAAGTTCTCATCAAATCCTCCCTTCTCATTTTTGAGTGAAATCAACTGTTTATTGAGTAGGGATTTAGCCTTCAACTGCATCCTATCAAATATATCCTATCCAATTTTTTCAGATATTTATAATGTTCAATCATTTGTGCCCATATTATAGACATTTTTATTTGTGTACTGCATTCCTAACTATTCAAAGTGCAGCAAATTAATACCTCCAGATATGGTTCCTCTATTCTGGTACTTCATTCTAGAGTCCTGGGAGGAGAAGGGGTAATGGTACAAAGCTAAGCTGACAAAGAGAGAAGGCAGGAGGAGGGAGGGAGAGAGCAATAGGATGAATGAAGGGAAAAAGAGAGAAAATGTGTTTGACCAAAGGATAGAGTCTCATAACAATAAGGTAATACAATGATTGCATGTTTGTGGTTGATAAATTGTCCCTGAAGGCACCTCAAAATAAACCATTCCGAGAATATTTTTAGAAATGATAATATTGCTGGAATAAGTATGCAGCTTCATAAGAGTAATAATGCTGAAGGACAGCACTCATTTCACCATTTAAGATCTGGTATAAGTGTTAAAAGCCAAGGTTCATTACTTTAGAGTTGCATATATTCGATCCTTAAACATTTTTTTTCTAGCTTTATTAAAAATACTTTTCTAGTAATGGTTGTAGCCTACTTTTTCATAAAGAAACAAGATTTTTGACTGAAATGGAAAGGTTTTCCATCAGAAGCAATTTAATTCGGCAAACATTTCTTAAGCACCAATTGTAAGTTGGGCAGCATTGGATGATGGACAGAAAACTGGCTTGGATTTGGGAAGAAATGAGTTCAGATCCTGACCTGACACATACTGGATGTATGATCCTGGATAAGTCACTTAACTTCTTGGGGTATACGGAAACTTTATAGGACTATAAATTGCCATGTTGTCTACCTCAGTAGGAGAAATTTCCTCATTAAAAGCTCCTTCACCAATAAAATATAGGTCTGCTTAAAAAAAATAAAAAGTAAAGTATAATATTATACTAAGCATCTGCAACTGAAATATAAAACAAATAACTTTGTATGGTTTAAAAATTTTAATCACATCTCTGATCAATCGTGATTTCAAAAGATATATTATGAAGCAAGTTATCCACATCCTGACAGAGATGATGGAGTCACAGAGCAGAATGACACATATAATTTTCAGACATGGTCAACAGAGGAATCTGTTTGACTTGACTGTGCATATTTGTTCTATAGATTTTTTTTCTCTTTCTTTTATTCAATGTGGGGAGGAAGGTGGAAGGAAATCTAATTAGATGTTTTTACTTGAAAATAATTAAATGTTAATTAAGCCTTTGCCCTCAGTAAATAAACACACAAAGGGAATAGAGTGGATTCTATGTATAAACCAATAAATATAATGTAGAACATAACAAGTACAAAGGAGAAATTCAAACCAAGTAGCATTAAAAATAAATTGAGGGGATCAGAGAAGGCTTCCTGGAGAACACATCACCTGGGCTGAGTTTTGAAGAAAAAAGTATTTTTGGTGGTATAGGGTATGTTTGCCAAGAGGGTGGGGTGGGGTGTGGAGGAGCTTACATGAATACAAAAGGGGTCACAGAACAGCAGGCTAAGATTTTGTTAGGCTAAAACTTCGGCTTGACTGGAATGTACAATGCATGAAGATGTACATGTGATATAAGCTAGAAAAGGTGGATTGGTATTAGATTGTAGAAGGCTTTAAATGCAAGGTTCATCAAAGATTTATCTTAGCAGTAATAAAAGAACATCTGGAGATTTTTTTTTTCAGTAGATCAGAGACATTGTTATAAGAAGATTGTTTTGGTAGCTATATAAAGAATGAAGTGGAGAAGGGTAAGATTAAGGAGAGAGATATCCTCTATGAGACTTATTCCAAAGGCTAGTCATGAGCTGAGGAAGACCTGAAATAGGTTGGGAGCTGTGTTTATAGAAAGGGCAGCTATATGGTGCAGTGGATAGAGCCCTGGACATGGAGTCAGGTAGTCTTATCTTCCCCAGTTCAAATCTGACATAATACACTTAATAACTGTGTGACTCTGGGCAAGTCACTGAAGTTTTTTTTTCTTTAGTTCTCTCATCTGTAAAATTTGCTGGAGAAGGAAGCGACAAACCACTCCAGTATCCCTGCCAAAAAAAAAATACCCAAATGGAGTCAAGAAGGATCATAATCAGACAGGATTGAAGATGATGATATAGTATAGAAAGGAGGGGAAGGACTTGAGATTATGGAGATAAGAGTGGACAAGAGGAGGCAATGATTAGATTTGGGGAGGTAGGAGGAATAGTTAGATGGAAGACTGGACCTTTGTATTCATATCACACCTTCCGCTTCACATGAACAAAAAGATTAACTACTTTAATTTGAACGTGGACAATTGAATCAATACAAATAATGCTCAAGTCCTACATTTTAAAGGAAATTGTACCTTGAATAATATGTCAGACGGTTTCCTTATAGAGGGAGAAGTCCTATAGGTGCTCCTATTTGAAGATTATTTTGTCTTAGTTGTTTTAAACATAGAATATGATAGGTCCTCAAAAGAGATCAGCCACAATCTACACAGGAAAGGGGGGAAAAGACAAAAAAAATGTTTTATAATGCATATTATCCATTTTATGGCATATAGCTGGAAGTGGATTCCTTCAAGTGAATGTATAATTTTATATATTTTGTATATACACTTAGAAGAGGTTGCAGGACAAAAACTGGCCAAAAAATTGATTAATAAGAAGAGAGTAGGAGTGGCTAGGTTGCACAGTGAATAGAGCACTGTCATCAAGAAGACATGAGTTCAAATCCAACCTCAGACACTTGACACACTTACTAGCTGTGTGACCTTGGGCAAGTCGCTTAACCCCAATTGCCTTGCTTTCTCCCCTCCAAAAAAAAGAGTAAAATGAATAGATTTTTAAAAAATTATATTGTGTTTTTGATGGTCTCAAGCAGCTCCCTGACAAACTCATTAAATATATTTATAGATGTATTTATGTATTTATGTATGTGTATATATTAATGATACATATATATGTGCACATGCATATGTATGTCTGTGTTATATGGTTGTAGACCCAGGAGTGGTAAAAACTCTGAAGATTCAAAATTGCAGATGACATAAAGGACATAGGAGTAAGTGCATTATAGATATTAATATTTTGTTTGTTGGTTTTAAGGAAGATTTGTAAGTGGATGTAATAGAAGTGGTTATTCTATCTTATGTCAAATTTCTGGATTATCAAATGAATGAATAAATGGAAATGCTTATTTTGTTCACTGAATTGAAAATAAAATGAACTTATAAAAAAAGAAAATAAGTTATAAATTATTTACTATATCCAAAACACTATGCTAAATACTGGCTATATAAATATAAAAATAAAGCCATGTCTGCTGTCATAGAACTCAGATTTTGATGAATGAACAGGAAGAGAACTAAGCACCTTCTATGTGCATGGCACTATGCTAACATTTTAAAATATAAAAATTGCAAATATTATCTCAGTTTAACCTACATGTGGAATAACCAAGCCACATACCTGGTTTTAGCTGTAAGCTGTGTGGAAAGGGTCCATGATCCTTAGATTGAAATAAAAAAGCATATGGTAATTAATTGTCTTTATAGTCATTTCCATGAAAAAAAAATCATATAACATACAAATCCAAGTATTTATAAATAGTCAAATGAACCTGGGTTTGAATACCCCACCTTTAATACTTATCTCTGTGTGATTGGCAAAATCATCAAACTCCTCTGGGCCTTAGTTTTCTCATTTGTGGAATGAGGAGATTGGACTCCATGGCCTCAGAGGTCCCTTCTTGTTCTGACTCTATGATCCTCTAATGCTCTGAATTTGCAGCTGGCAGATGAAGCACATCTGTGTGATTAATGTTCTTTTTTTTTCACTCTTCATCCAGTTGCTTTGACATCCTGTTAACACAACCTATGATTTAGTCTCCCTTATGTAGAAAAGGGGAATAAATATCTCTCAGAAGACATTTTCAGCATATAAAGTACTATAAAAGTGCTTTGTAATAATTAAAAAGAAATCATTTTCAATTAAGTTACGGTAATTGATTCTGGTGGTGATTCATGCACTAGATAAACATGAAACCTGTTAAAGGAAAATGAATAAATACCCCTTCAGATAAATGGTAACTTACCATTTTTATTGCTATTAGAGATACTAAAATGTATATTAACATGTTTAGCATAACAATATCACCTCTACTACTCCATCCACGTAAATGAGTTTTCCAAGTATAAGCACTCCGGTTTTATTAAATGTTGCTTTCTTAATACGTGTTTTTATAGTAGATAAACAGTCAAGTTGCCAAGTGCAATCATTTTTTTTAATGAAAAACTGGGAGAGTTGAGATAATGCAAAGAAAGTTGAAGAGATGAAACAACTTTGTTGTTTGACTCCTAGCAGAGGTGTCAGATATGAGCCCTTTCCCTCTTTCTCTGCCCACAACATTATACAGTGGTGCCCAAACTAGAGTAAAATATAATTGGGGAATATTTAACAATATGAACAAAAATCCAATAAAATATAGATATCATTACATTTTAAATCTAAGTCAATACGTGGCTAAGCTGAGATCCTTAACGGACAGATTAATGGCCAAGGTTGCCATTAGTGTTTGACACCATTGACAGGCATTTGACAGTGCATTTGACAAGGAGAGTAACCTGGATGAGAGCTATATAAAGCTATTTCAAGTGAACTGAGAAGTTTCTGACCCAATGCGCAACTGCTGTAAACTTGTAAAATTCTCTTTTGCTGAGCCCTGTTCACCTAACCCTGGAACATGTTTTAGCAGCAATGAATTAAACTTCCACCTGGGCTTCAGCCACCTTTATTATTGACTAATCCAGCTTGATGTTGCTCAAAGAATCTGGTTATCTGGTAATACCTTTTCTAGTGTAATAATACTTTGGTCTGAGAGAGCAAATACTTTATTCTAGGGCCAATAGCTTTAGAAATCCTAGGAGCCTAGTGTCATATTCACAGAAGGCTAAGGAGTTCACAGATCAGTCTGTCAAAAAGCATTTGCTAAAGCACACTATTGTGCCAAGCATAGCATTAACTTGTGAGGAAGGGGTACAAAAAAGATTAAAACAGTCTCCACCCTCATGGAGCTGATAGTCAGGTGAGGGAAATAATAAGTCTATGACAGGTTAGCCCCTATCAGATACCTTAGAGTTGCATGAGAGGAAACACATGGAAAGATCTGAAATCTTCCATCCAGGAAGAGAAGGGAGCGCTCCACGAAGGCAGCCAATATCTGCTAGAGAAATTTTCAGTGCCCCTGCTTTCAAAGAGGAAATAAAATGCAGGTCTGAACAGATTCTAACCTCTCTTCCCTCCCCTCCCAGATCTCAACCCTCATGTGTCATGTGTAAGCAATAGCAATCTAAGAAGAAAACAAACAGAAATCAAGGAACTCTATTTACTGAGCTTTGAAGGCTGGCAACAAAAAAAATCATTCTCAAAGATTCAGATTCTGTATTCTTTCTGGGGGTCAACCCTGGAATAATATAGGACCAAGAAACAAGTCCTAAAGGAAATTTAGCAATTCAAGGCAATTCATGTTTCCACTTTTACAGAATTTTAGTAGAAGTACAATATAGAATGGAGGGATGAAATTATTTTTATTGTTATCATTTTATGTATGATACTTATGTATGTAGCTGTTTCATATGATTTTTTTGGAAGGAAAGCATCCCACAAACCTTCGAGAGCTACAAAATAATTCCAAATTTAGAGGATTTTAAATGATAGGCTGAGTATTTTCTATTTCTTTTAAGTTGTATTAGGAATCTATTGAAGCTGTTTGCAAAGGGGAATTAACATGATTTGGAACGGCTAGCTAGCTTAGTGGATAAAGCACTAGGCCTGAAATCAGGAAAACTCATCTTCCTAACTTCAAATCTGGTCTGAGACATTTACTAGCTGTGTCACCCTGGGAAATCATTCAATCCTGTTTTGCCTCAGTTTCCTCACCTGTAATATGAGCTGGAGAAGGATATGACAAACCACTCTCTGTGAAGAAAATCCTAAATAGAGTCATGAAGATTAAGACACTACTGAACAATCATGTTTGGACCAAGGAAGTGATATGGTACAAAGGAAATAAGAACTTGCTCTGGAGTTAAAATACCTGGGTTCAAATCCTACATTTTATGCTTATTATAGACTTTATATTGATCAAGTCACTTAACTTTCCTAGGCCTCAGTTTTGTTTTGTTTTTTCAGGAATGAAACAGAGGATTAAACTATGAAAGGACCCTCCCAGCCTACTGTTAGGAGGAACTCTAAGGTCCCTTTCAGATCACTGTAAATTTTCCATCATGTTTTTCTAACAAAACCTTGTGTTATAAATCCTACAAATACTACAATCATATTGTAGTTGAGGAAACAAATTCAGAGAAGGGAAGAGACTTGCCCAGTGGTTCTCAAGCTGTGGGTTATGTTCAGTTTGTAAAAATGAAAATACATCCTACATATCAGATATTTACCTTATGATTCATAACAATAGCAAAATTACAATTATGAAGTAGCAATGAAAATAATTTTATGGTTGGGTGTCACCACATTAGGAACTGTATTAAATGGTCACAGCATTAGGAAGGTTGAGAGCCACTGGACTTGCCTATTGTCATAAAACTAGTAAGAATAAGAGCTTAGTTTTGAATTCAAATCTCTTGACTCCATATCTGCCCTTTCTGCTATACATACATACATGCATACATATACATATACGTATATAAAACAGAACTTTACTCAAAGAGATCCATTTCTCACGCATCATATCCTGTCTACAAGGAGCTAATGAGAAGTATAGCTGCCTGTGTGGAGTTTTAACTAATTTCATTTACTCTGGCTAACCTCTGTCCAGTGAATGAAATTAAATTAAATACTAAATTGACCAAACTATGGGCAGTAAGTGGAAAGTAGATGTAAAAAATATGGTCAGGGTCTGACAAAACAAAAAACAGCATAATTAAGTAAGGCCTCCTTGTTTCTGCTTATAATACACTGTCAGGAATGTATGCATGCATGCTAATACATGTAAGAAATAATAATCCTAGTTGTTTCATATGATATTGATATAGGCTCTTCTATTTTATGATGAGGGGTTTAAGTTCTAATCCCTTAATATAATAACCATTTAACATATAGCTTCTGTAATTTTTATCTTCCACACTTTATATAAAGCATAAGAGATGAATGGAGAATTCTGATTCACTTATTTTTTACTTTTATATAATAAAGGAAAAATTCTTGCCTTCCCATTTTTAAAAAGAAATTATAATGCTAGTATAAGGAAGAGTCAAGAAAAAATGGACCCAGTTCAAACCAAGTTGTTCCAAATAATAAAGTGGCAATTAAAAACTTGATAATTAAATACAGAAATGAGTACTTGAATAATATTTTTTCTATTTTGCATGTTTGATTGATTTTTTCCATCCAAAATGTTAGAATTTGAAAGTCTGTTTGGTTCTTTCATATCACCTGGTGAAAAATATTAGGAATATAACTAAACACTGCCACATTATTTTGCTTCTCTTCAGGAGGTGGGAGTGAGAATGGGAGTTTCCAGTTTCTTAAGAATTATAACCAAGTAGAGTGCCATGCATATAGTAAGCACTTAGAGAAATGCATTGATTTTGATAAATTCAATTTAATTGAAACATATTCTATCTTATTAGTTGCCTTTCATCATGAGATGTTAGCCCAAACAATTTCCTTGGCTTCAAATTATATTTAAACAGCTAACTCACCATTAATATAAATAACTTTTGCTCTAATATTTTCCCCTACAAATTAAGGAATTACAAACAATCATATTATCTTTCTTTTATAAATAAAAGTTTATGTGTAAACAAATACAATTGATTTTAGTTATTTTTATGTTCTAAAAGACAGTTTAAGATCTCTATTACATCTGTTCTTCCCTCAGATTTCCTTTTTAAGGTTAATGGTTTACCCATATTTTTGATCAAGCAGATGTGAAATCATGGAATTATCTTTAATTCTTCCCCCCTCATCCTCCATATCTAATAAATTGCCAAGACTTTTCAATTCTACCTACATAGTATTTTCACATCATTCACCTTCTTTCCACTCATACAACATCAGTTCTAATCCAGGACTTCATCACCCATTGCTTGAACTATGGAACTAGACTCCTAATCGGCTTCTCTTCTCCCAAAGTTTCCTCCTTTCCAATCAATTCCTATTCAAATGAATTAAAATAATATTTTTTAAAACACTGATTCAAATGTTTTACACTCTAATTGAAGAAAAAGCTAAAGAAAATAGAGGAAAAAGATTTTTGCAATCCACCCCTCTTCTCTGCAAAAAAAAAAAAGTTGACAATTATTTTTCATACCTGACTATGTAAATATGCTTTAAGCAACATCTTTCCATTTCTCTAATTTGAATTTTTTAGTTTAGTCATTAACTAAAGCTTTAGAAAAACCCTTAAGCTAGCCAGTTGATAATCAATTGTGTGGCACAAGCTGGACACAAAAGGATGTGCTGGATTGAAGCCCAAATGACTGGTAAATTCATTTCAAAATCTGATTTAGATTGGCATTTGGGTTGAATTAATTCTTATTTGTCAACTAATTGATGATGGCTGTATTTACATTTTCCTAATAGAAAGTTTCCATATTAATTTTTGAGAGCTAGGAGGTGTGTATCAATTCTGGAAAAGGATCAGTTTGGGGCCAATGTAGATGCTTGTTCATCTTATTATACCATTGAACAGGTGGCTCCCATGTTTAGAATTCACACACTTCCTATCCCTATCACCCTTTGGGGATCTATGGTTTTCTTCAAAGCACATCTCTGGTGCTACCTCTTAGACAATGCTTTTCCTGACTTCCTTACTCTTCAGTTCTCTCATTGAAATGACTTTGCTTTACTCTGTAAATTCTTTGTATCTGTTTATTTTAAACCTTGCCAGATTGAATGATATAATTAAAGTAATTCATAAAAATTGAAGTTATGATATTCAAACTTTTTAGTATCAGACTACTTTACACTCTTAAATTACTGAAGCCAACCCAAAAATCTGTCTCATATTTCAGGTTTCTATCTATAAATATTTAGTATTTTTAAAATTTTTGTAATTTTATATTATGAATTATGTATTTATATATTATTTCATATAATATACTATATTATGACATATTATTAATATTATGGAAACAGTTTTGACCACCAGTATCGCTTGAAAGAGTCTCAAGTTATATTTTGAGAAATGCTACTTCAAAAATAATAGAAATATTAGCTGATATTATTACTCTCATTATTACTATCACTAATCTATTCAAAGCTGGCTGAGACTCTTACTTGTTGTGTGATCCTGGGCAAGTCACTTAACCCTCATTGTCTCAGTTTTCTCATCTATAAAATGAGCTAGAAAAGGAAATGGCAAACCACTCCATAATTTTTGCCAAGAAAACTCAAAATACGGTAATAAAGAGTTGAACACAATTAAAACTACTTACCAACAACAAAATATACATTTTATTTCACTAGAAAGTTTGCTTCTTAAAATTCTTATTAAGGACGGGCATAGTTTCTTTACAAGTCTTGTCAATCCTAGCACCTAGCATAATGGTTTGCATAAAGTAGTCATTTAATAAATGCTTATTAAATTCAAGGAACATTCAGAAAAGAATATTAAATAACAACTACCAAAGACTGTAGTGCACTTTAAAGGAAAAAAAAGTGGTATATCTGTTTTGTATAAACAGTTACAATTGTAATTAAATAATTTTATAGATTAAACATCAAGACAGAGAGGTTTCTTCTTCAGAGTAATGGAAAATTGAACCCCATAAAATATAATTACATATAAATTATATATATTAAATGTATATATTATATACATTTATTGTATATTATATATAAATTATCTACCTATCTATCTATCTATCTATCTATCTCTATAACTCCATACAATTTTAATTCAAGATGTTAAGCTATAATTAAAAAGTTATCTACAACTCTTTTATATATTGTTTATACACAGTTATTTCCATCTTTGTCTCCTCATTAGACTGTAAGTTCCTTTGGAGAAGGGGTTTTCAATCATCTTTCTTTGCATCCTCAAGTGCTTAGCATACTGCCTGATGCATAGTTAGCATTCAATAAATAGTTATTGACTTACTGATTCTAAAATTGTGCTTTCAGTTGGTCTCCAGGAATTCATGCGCTAGTATATTCTCCTAGAAAGTTCACCAACATATCTGCAGTGGAGACTTTTTAAAGACTTATAATACAAATCATAACCTTTCAAAGCAAGTATTTAAATGATTTGTGCTAATGTGTGTCTACAACAATGTAGATTACTTGGCCTTTTGGAGTCAGTGGAGCAGGGTGATGAATGATGTGTGAAATGAAATATCCCTTTCCAATGCACAGAGAGAGTTAAGTAAGTACTTTGCTATCGGGCTTAAGGTGAGACATTATAGTGAGTTTGTGAAGTATCATATTGGTAAGTAAAACAAGACCCCGGAATGTCAGAGCAGGAAGAGGGGAAAAAATTACCCTTTAATGAGCTGTTTCATTTCTATCGTGACGTTCTGCTATGGATGTAACAATTGTGTGTTCTGCCCCAAAATCAAAGATAACACTGATGAAATGACGTGAATGAAACAAAGACAGAAAAAAGAAAAGAAGAAAGGAAGAAAAGAAGGAAAGAAAGGAAAAAGGAAGGAAGGAAGGAAGGAAATGCTAGTAAAACCATTGACTTCATTTTTATTATTTTATTTTTATTTTTTTTCTTGTTTATATCATTCCTTTTCACAAGATTTTAAGTTAAAAAAATTTCTCCCAATCTTTCCCTTACCCTCAACCCCAAAACAGCAATCTCACTGTAAAGCCCCTCCCCCAATCTGTTCTCTTTTATGCTCTCCTCCAACGCCCCTCTAATTTTGTGGTAGGGCAGGGAGGGTCTCCCTACCCCAGTCCCTGTATATCTTAATTCCCAGTTGCATGTACTTAATCATAATAATAACAATTAAATATATATACATATATATGCTTTGTTTTGTTTTTTAACACTTGATTGTAGAGCTTTAAATTCTAGATTCTTTCAGTTCCTCCCTTGTCACACTTCCCCCCTCCACACACACACACTTGAAGGACAAACAATTGCTTGAAGGACAAGAAATTCAAGACAGGCTGTACATGTGTAATTATGCAGGACATCTTCACAGTGGACATGTTGTGACAGTCTGATCATGTGTCTTTCCTTCCTATTCCTCACCCGCTTTACCTGTTCTCTACCCTGTCCCTGTCCCTTTACTGAAGTGTGTGCTTCCAGCATCCCTCCCCCAGACCTTGCCCTCCCCTCCATCATCCCGCATCTCATTCCAATGCCCCCTACTGTCCTGTGTGGCATGATGCCCACTATAGAGTTTATGTTGTTCCTTCCCTAAGCCAAACTCAATGAGAGTAAATGAAGGTAAAGTTGTAACAGTTATACCTTGTCTCTTCTATATGGGATGATTAACCCCATTATGTCTCTCCCTGTCTCCTCTCATTCTAATCCTCTCCCTCCTAAGAATTTCACCTTTTAAGGAATCATCACTTCATATTCTACTGATCTTGTACCCACTATGTACACATATACACACATGCTCATATATGTATTCATATGCCTATATAGTCTCCTATATACACATATGTGTAGGGGTATGTACATGTACACACACACACATATATATATATATATATATATATATATAATTATATTATATCATTCCATACACACACACGCACATACACACACACACACACGCATACACCCACACATTTATATTCCCTTGACCTATCCTCATACTAAGAAAATTTTCATAAGTTAGTATTATCATTTTTACATATTGGCATGTAATAGTTCAACTTTGATAAGTTCCTTATCATTTCTTTCTCGTGTTTACTTTCTCTTGCTTCTTGTGTTTGAATGTCAAATTTTCTGTTCAGTTCTGGATTTTTGAGCAAGAATGCTTGAAAGCCCTCCACCTCACTGAATGACCATATTTTCCCCTCGAACATTATACTCAATTTTGCTGGGTAAATGATTCTTTCTTTTAATCCCAAATCCCTTTATCTTTGAAGTATCTTATTCCAGGCCCTTCAACCCCTCAGTGGAAAAGCTGCCAGATGCTGAGTTATCCTAATTGAGTTGCCACAGTATTCTAATTGTTTTTTCCTGGTAGTCTGTAATATTTTCTCCTTGGTGAGGGGATTCTGGAACCTAGCTATGTCATTTCTAGGAGTTTTCATTTTGGGATCTTTTTCAAGAGGGGATTGGTAAATTCTTTCAAGATCTACTTTGCCCTCTGATTCTAAAACATCAGAGCAATTTTCTTTGAGAATTTCTTGAAGGATGCTTTCCAAGTTCTTTTTTTGGTCACGGCTCTCAGGTAAACTAATAACTTTCAAATTGTCTCTCCTGGATCTATTTTCCAGGTCAGTTGTTTTTTCAAGGAGATATTTCACGTTGGTTTCTATTTTTTCATTTGTTTGTAACTGTTTAATAGTATCTTGGTTTCTCATAAAGTCATATGCTTCCACTTGCTCTACTCTAATTCTGAAGGAATTATTCTCTTCAGAATGCTTTTGAGATTCTTTTTCCATCTGGCAAATTTGACTTTTTAAGGCATTCTTCTCCTCATTGGCTTTTTGGGTCTCTTTTGCAATTTGAGTTAATCTGTTTTTAAGGTGTTATTCTCTTCAGTC
>CM053598.1:177443332-177460753 GCA_028646575.1 Pseudocheirus occidentalis
GGCTCTATTTTCCAGGTCAGTGATTTTTTCAAGGAGATATTTCACATTTCTTTCTATTTTTTTCATTTTTTGTAACTGTGTAATAGAATCTTGGTTTCTCATAAAGTCATTAGCTTCCACTTGCTCCACTCTAATTCTGAAGGAATTATTCTCTTCAGAATGCTTTTGAGACTCTTTCTCCATCAGGCAAATTCGACTTTTTAAGGCATTCTTCTCCTTATTGGCTTTCTGGGCCTCCTTTGCCATCTGAGTTAATTTGCTCTTTAAGGTGTTGTTTTCTTCAGTCAGGTGGCTGACTCTTTTTTCATGATTTTCTTGCATCATTCTCATTTCTCTTTCCAATTTTTCCTCCTCTTCTCTTATTTGGTTTTCAAAGTCCTTTCTAAGTCAATCCATAGCTTGTAGGCATTCTTCCAGTGCCTTGGAAGCATTTGGTGCGGGAGTTCTGACTATATTATCTTCCTCCCTCTCTATGTTTTGATCCCTTTTGTCCACAAAAGGGATTCTAGACTTTTTTTTTGCTGTTCTCACTCTGCTTCCTTTCCCTCATGTTGGCCAGTCTATCAATTGCTTGTTTTTTTAACTCTGTGGAACTCTGCTTCCTGGGGCAGGGGAAGCTCTGTCCTAAATTGCTGGGGCCTTCACAGCTGCCAGAGCTATTAGTGGGGGCTGTGGCTCCCCCCAGCTTTGGCTCACTGAAAGTGCACCCCAGGACCACCACTCAAGACCATGATCCAGATCCAGGCCCCTCAATGTAAGAGCCCTTGGCCCTGATCAATTGCCTCAGCCCCTCTGCTATCTGCAGGCCAGGGGCTCTGAAGCAGCCCAGTGGAAGCTGCTGCTGCTTTCAGCCATTCCTGCTGCCACAGCCAGCCTCTCACTGATTCCTTGCCCTGGGAGCAGTTTGGCCAGACCTCTCTTCTCCCCCAAATTTAGCAAAATCCACTGACCTTTCTCTTAGCCTTCTTTCCTCTGGCCTGATAAATATGGGAACTGTGCCTCCAGTACCGCTTATCTGCTCTCCTATAGATAAGGCTCGACCCGATGACCTGGGGCCTGGCCAGCCCAGGGTTTTGGGCTGGGTTGGCCACAGCTCCCAGACTGCTGCAATGAGCCCCACCTGCTGAGATGCCTGCAGTAACAGATGCGTGTTCTGTATTTTGGAGAGTCTTGGAGCTCTAAAATCTGTTTAGAGTCATATTCTATGTGTTTTCAAGGTGGGTGTGTGAGAGCTGCCAAACTTTGCTGCTTTGACACCACCATCTTGGCTCCACCCCTAAATCACTATTGATTACAGAGATGCAAGTCAAAAGAACTCTGAGGTAACACATCACGCCCATCAGATTGGCTAACATGGCCAAACAAGAACATAATAAATGTTGGAGATGTGGGGAAGTTGGGGCACTAATTCATTGTTGGTGGAGCTGTGATATGATCCAACCATTCTGGAAAGCAAATTAGAACTATGCCCAAAAGGCTATAAAAATATGCGTATCCTTTGACCCAGCAATATCACTTCTAGGGCTATATCCCAAAGAGATCATAAAAATGGAAAAAGGACCCACATGTTCAAAAACATTTATAGTAACTCTATTTGTGGTGGTCAAGAACTGGAAATTGAAGGAATGTGGGTAATTGGGTAATGGCTGAACAAGTTGTAGTATATTGCTATAATGGAATACTATTGTGCTATAAGAAATGATGAACAGGCAGACGTCAGAAAAACCTGCAAAGATTTATATGAATTGATAATGAGTGAAGTGAGAAGAACCAGGAGAACATTGTACATAGTAACAGACACAGTCTGTGATAACTAATTTTTTTTTGCTTTTTTTTTTGGAGGGCAGTTGGGGTTAAGTGACTTGCCCAAGGTCACACGGCTAGTTTTTGTGTTAAGTGTCTGAGGCCGGATGTGATAACTAATTTTGATATGCATAACTCTTCTCAGCAATGCAAGGACCTAAAGCAATTCTAAATAACTCATAATGGAAAATGCTATCCAATCCAGACAAAGAACTATGGAGTCTGAATGCAGAGTGGAGCAGACAATTTTCTTTCTTTTTTTTTTCTTTCTCATGGTTTTTCCCACTCATTATAATTCTTCTATACAACATAACAATGTGAAAATATGTTTAATAGGAAAAGTACATTAAAGCCTATATCAAATTGTAGGCTGTCTTGAGGAAGGAGTGGGGAAGGCAGGGAGAAAAATTTTAAGCTTATGGAAGTAAATGTTGAAAACTAAAAATAAATTAAATAAAAAAAGAAAGCTAAAAAAAGGGAAAAAATGGAGGGATAGTCAATTCCTCATGCAGCAATTAAGAAATAACTGGTTACCAAGAAGCTGCAGTTTTTATGTAATTTTAGGAACAGAAGTCAGACTGTAGGAGTTTAAGTAGTAAGGATGTGATAAGTGACAATGTAAAAGTGCTTACTGCATGGCAAGCTCTGTGATAAAAATCTCAGAATACAACCAAAAGTAAAAACATTCCTTGCCCTCAAGGAGCTGACCATCTATTTAGGGACCCAAGTACACCAACTATAAACAAATAAGCTATATACAGGATAAATGGGAGATTATCTCAAGGTAAAGAGACTACCTTTAATTAGTAAAGGCTTCTTGTAGAAACTGGGATTTTAGTTGATACTTGTAGAAAGCCAAGGGAACCAGGAGGTAAAGAGGGAGACTCCTTATTACAAGCATACAAATAAAAGTACATGGAGTTGGGACATTGAACATCTTGTACAAGGAATGGTAAGGAAGCCATTGTCACTGAATCACTGAATACATGAAGGAGAGTCAGGTGTAATAACACTGGAAAGGTAGAGAAGTCTGTTGACTACTTTTTCAAGGCATTAAGGCATGGAAGGGAGGAGATATATGGGATGAGAAATATTGGGAATAGTCAGATCAGTTGAGTGGTTTTATTTTTAAAGGATGTAGACTGCTTGGACATGTTTAGAGAGTGGAGGTTAGGAGAAATTGAATATGGGGGGGGGGGAATGACAGATAGGGTAATCTGGTAGAGAAGATGGGTTGAAATAAAATTACTTTTTCATGTAGAGGTTCCAGGAGCAGGGTAATGATTTTATGTGAAACGCAAGGAAAGCAAATTGATGTTGGGTTAAATGGAATTTAATTAGTGGAGTACTAATTATATACTGAACACTAAAGTTGAATGGAATACACCCAAAGAGAGAGTTCAGGCAAATGGTGTGAGAAACAAGATGCCTCTATCTCTCAGAAATACCCATAGAGCACTGAGGGGGAAGATTCAGCAGCCTGAATATGGTCATGCAAACTCAAAGAGCATTTTGACTAAATAGTACTGGAAGAGATCTGAGGCCATGTGCTTTAAACTTTTTGTTTTGTACATGAGGAAACCTAAGTCCCAAGCAGCTCCTTGAATAAGACTGCACAGGCAATAAGCATCAGAGAAGGATTTGAACTCAAATCTTCTGAATCCAAAGGGAGTCATATTTCTACCATACTACTTATGGTTGCCAGTAGACAGTGGCTGAATTCTAACAAATTCAGGCAGTGAGATAAGAACTTTAGCTATAAGTAGATCCGTAGACCGAGCAACCTAACAACCAATTTTTAAAAAGGTCATGACAATGAGTTACTTTAAATAAGGGCAGAAAAATACAAAGAGGAAGAAATTCTTATTACATTCCAAGGCCTTGATTATGTCTTGTAAGCAAAGAGGGCAACTTTAAAAACTCAGTCAAGGAAAATAAAACCACTTGAAATGTAACCACAGCAATATAACAATAATTTAAATATATTTAAAATATAATAATAATTTTATAATGAAAAACTTAAAACCAATAAATTTATCACTTTAATTATTTACAGGACTTTAACAGTTCTTCACTATACTTTGAGAGAACTATTCCCACCAAAATTAGGATATAGTCACTAGTGCTGCCGTCATGGTAGTAGTTGCAGACAGGGGACACATGTGTTCTCATATAGCCTGTCTCTAATGCCAGCTTTAACTCTGTGTGTGTGTGTGTGTGTGTGTATGTACAAGCGCAAAGTATATGTCAGGCACTGTGGCAATTAGAGGCAAAAATACAGCCCATGTCATCAAGGTACTTACATTATAAAAAGGAGACACCATGTAAATAACTAAGTAGACCCAAGACATGGACAGAGATGAAGAACACATTCAGCGTGGAGGAAGGCTGGGGGGCTGGGAAAAGCCTCCATGAATATATTGGGGGGAATATTGGAGTCCCGGTGAGTGGCACAGCATGGACAGTCATTACTCATAATAACCAACACCAGTAGAAAGGCTACTATTCCATTACAATTCAATTTAACAAACATTTATCTGCTATTTATTATTTACCAGATATGTGCAAAGTGCTAGAGATACAAAGGGAAAAACAACAGCCAAAACAAAAACACATATATTCCATTGTCGTTCAATCATGTCCAACTCTTCATTACAATATGGACCATACCACACCAGTTCCATCCATGTGGTTTTCTTGGCAAAGATATTGGAATGGTTTGCCGTTTTCTCCTCCAGTGGCTTAAGGCAAGCAGAGGTTAGGTGACTTGTTCAGGGTCACATAGCTAATAAGTGTCTGAGCCTGGATTTGAACTCAAGTCCTCCTGACTCCAGGGCCAGTGCTCTATTCACTGCACCACCTAAGTGCCCCTGTATTTCAATTTATGTGGTTTGAGATTTCTAAAAATAAATCTTAACTCAAATTATCTTAGAGTAGAGAATAAGGGCATGAGGGAAGGGGGAGAATGTCATTTTGTCCATTTCTCTAAACTAGAAATTATTGTATTTAGAAAGAATAATAGCATATTTAATAATAAAAAACCCAAACAAACTTCTTGTGACAATTATGCCAAAAATACAGAGAATAGTCTAAGTATTATTTTTTCCTTCAACACCAGTCAAATACAGAGAATCTAAAGGCTAGCTGATAGGAGAAGGTATTAGTATCTGGAGGAACCTCCAGGTAAAGACCTCCTGCAGAAAATGTGATTTGAGCTAAGTCTGACAGAAAGCCAGGGAAAAGAAGTGTGCCAAGAATTTTAGGGTTGAGGGAGAGACAGTGCTAAGGCATGGGGAAAGAGAATGGGTTGTGAAATGGAAAGAACAGCAAGTGTGTAAATATGACTGGATTCTATTAAGCACAGAGAGGAATAAAGTAATATAAAGATGGAAAAAAGTTGGAATAGGGCTAGACTATAAGGAGCTTTTAAATCCCAAATAGAGGACTTCATATTTTGAATTCATTTGAACTATTGGAACTCCTGAAGTGGGGAAAAGGGAGTGGTATGATTAGACCTAGATTTTAGAAGAAAACAAATGCTTGTCATGTATTGGATGGATTGTAGGGTGGAGAGACTTGAGGACGGGAGGTAAGTTATATGATTATTTCTGTAGGCCAGGTGAGAGGTTTTGAGAGCATACACTAAGTTTATGGATAAATGAGGAGAAAAAAAGGGTGATTATAAGAGAGATGTTAAGAAGAAAAATGACAGAATTTGACAATAGATTATTTGTTTTGAATGGGTTAGACAGAGGACTATGATATCAAAGTTATTGGCTTAGATGATTTGGAGAATTAAGGTGTTCTTGACAAGAGTAGAAAAATTTGAAAGAATAGTTTTGGGAAAACTGTGAAAAACTGTTTTGAGCATTTGATTTTAAGAAATCTATTGGACATCCAGTTTATGATGTCAAGAGGTATTTGGAGATAACTGTGACTCAGTAGATGGAATAGAATTGTGTATGTGTATGAACCATTTGGATAGAGATAATAAACTTACTGGAGCTTGTCATCAAATGACAGTGTAAAATGAAAACAAAAGTGGGCCACATATAGAATTATGAGGGATGTCCAAAGTTAGACATCATGTCATGAAGCAAAGGAGATGGAGTTGTTCAGAAACATAGTAGGAAAACAAGGAGAAAGTAGTAGCAAGACAATCTAGAGAAGAGAAAGTATTCAAAATGATGTGATCAGGAGTATCAAATGTTACAGAGAAGTCAAGAAGGATAAGGAATGACAAAAAGAGCATTAGATTTAACAATTAAGAATCATCAGTAACTTTGGAGAAGGCAGTTTCCAGTGAATGGAGAGGTTGAAAGATAATGGTTTTAAAGAAAGTGAGAGGGGAAGAAGTGGTGGTCCCTAATGTAGAAGGAAAGAAGGGAAATATGCTGGTGTTCAGCAGACAACAGCTTCCAGAAGCTTGATAAGGAAGCAGAGATGATTTGAGTGGCTTTTGAAAATAAAAATCACCCTCTTTTTAAATTTTTTTTATGAGGAAATTGGAGTTAAGTGACTTGTCCAGGGTCACAATGCTAGTAAGTGACAAGTGTCTGGTCAGAGGCCAGATTTGAACTCAGGTCCTCCTGACTTCAAGTCTGCTGCTCTATCCACTGTGCCTCCTAGCTTCCCCAATCACTCTCTTCTTGATCCTCTTTCATTTTTAGGTTTCCATGACACTTAATCTGCTCCTTATCAGTCTTCCTTGTTGGATCTGAATCCAGGTTATGGCTGCTAATGTTGGATATCCACCAAGAGTCTGCCCTGGGCTGTCTTCTATTCTCCTTCTGTACTATTTCATTTGGTGATCTTATCAGCTCCTATGGATCCAGTTATCACAACCATGTTGATGATTTCCAAATTTATTTAAACATCTCTACCCTCTCTCCCGACCCCTCACTTCACATCTATAGGCTATTTTGAACTGGATGACCAATATTCACTTTCAACTAAAAATGTCCAAAATTAAACTCATTACCTTACATAAACACACACACAAATGCACACACATACACACGCACACACACATTCACTCTAGCCCTCCCTTCTTTCAAACTTCCCTATTATTGTCAAGGATACCATCACCTTCTCAGGAATTCATGCTCATTTCAAGCCCTGACTCTCTCTTTTCTCCTAAAAGTCTGTCAATTTTTACATCATTGCATATTGTGTACATGCTCCCTTCTCTAACAATGCCACCACTTTTGTTCAGCCTCTCATCACTTCACAACTGAATATCCCAACTGCCTGCTGTTTTATCCTCCTGCCTCAAGTGTCTGCTCACTCCAATCCAACCTCCACTACGTTGTTATATGCTCTGATGACTATGTCATCCTCTCTCCCTCATTCAGGAAATTACACTCATTCCTTATCACCTTCAGAATAAAATATAAAGCCTTCTTCTTAGTATTCATGACCCTTTATCATCTGCCCCATCTTTAACCTTTCCACTTTTCTTATACCTCATTTACCTCCTCATGCTCTGTGATCCACTGATACAGGTTTCCTGCAGGGAGGAGGCAAGATGGTGAAGTAAGGCAGGGACTTGCTTGAGGTCTCCCCCAAATCACTCCACAGAGCTGTAAAAATGACTCTCAACATTCAGAACCCACACACTGAATGACTGAAATAAGTCTCCAGCTCAAGACAGCTTAGAAGGTTGACAGGAAGGGTATACTGCATCAGGCTGAGAGCAGAGCACAGTTCAGAATGACCTATGCAGGCATAGACAGGGTCAGAGTAGGCCTCAGGGGACTGAATAACTGGCAGCTGTGGCAGTTTTCAGACTTTTCAGCCCACAAATGCCAAAGACAGCAGAGGTGAGTGGGAAAATTCTGTGAGATCTAGATGAAAGGGAAGGATGGTCTGGCCCCAGTACCAGGGTGGCAGTGGAGGTAGTTGTGGTAGTAGCAGTAACAACGGCTGCCCACAGGCTGTGGGGTACTGAGTGGCTGATCAAGGCGGGGGGCTTGCAGGGATCTCTTTGCTGGAACTGAGGCAGGATTCTCTTGTTTTGCCCAATTTGGATCTGGGTTGCAGTACTAGGTGGTGGTTGTGGGGAAGGGCTGGTGTGATAGAGCTTGTGATGCAGTGGAGAGGGAATTGTCTTTACAGTTCCAATACAGAAAAGAGCACTTCTATTCACTCACAGACTGGAGCATAGACCAGGAAAGGAGTAAACACTTTTCCTTTGATCATACAACCTTGGAAGAACTGACAATTTTCAGGGCCCTGGAAGTACCTCTGAAAATAGCTGCACAAAGCCCCTGAAGTTTGGAACAGTACACCACCCTTCCCCCACTGGAGGCAGAGTCCTACCTTAACAAAGAGTTAGAAAGTCAAGTATTTGGCTGGGAAAATGAGCAGACAACATTAAAACTCAGATCATAGAATCTTACTTTGGGGACAAAGATGATCAAAGCATAGAGTCAGAAAAAGACGACAAAGTCAAAACTCCTATATCTAAAGCCTCCAAATAGATGCAGCCTCCTGAATTAGTTGCAGTGCATGGAAGAGCTCAAAAAGGATTTTGAATATCAAGTAATAGAAGCAGAGAAAAAATTGGGAACAGAAATGAGAGTGATGTAAGATAATCATTAAAACAAGTCAACAGTTTCCTAAAGCAGACACAAACAATAGAGAAAAATGATACTGTTCTCCTTACTATTCCTCACATAAGGCACTGAGTTTCTCAATTCTTCAGTTTCACTGGCTTTCTCCCAAGCAACATTTTCACCCCCTACTCATCTCTGCCTTGTGGCTTCCTTAACTTTTGTCAAGTCCCAGATAAAATCTTTTCTTCTACAATATTTTTTTCTGATTTCCTTTAATACTAGTGCCTTCCCTGCATTGATTATTTCCAATTTATCTTCTATATATCTTTGTATGTAAGTAGGATTGTATTTCCCTTCTCAGACTTAGTTTCTCAGGATTCTGGGCCATGAGAATCTCTAGTTTCCAGGTGTTTAATAATAACTCCTAGCACAACCCTAAGGATTCTAGATGGTAATTCCCAGAATTAGTGACAGATAGTCCTACTGAGGCTGCACCATGAGATAAGGGATGACATAATGTATGCTTGCACAGAATGACAAAATTGCTAAAAATTAACTTGTGAGTTTAATGTTGGCAAGATGCCTTCCTTGTCTGTTGCCCTATAAAGCAAGTGGGCACTGATCAATGAGGGGGGAAACCATGGGAAACCCATGGGGGAAACCACAGGGAACCCATGGGAGAAAAACCATGGGGAACCCATAGGGGAATATGTATGTGCCTCAACTAGCTGCCATTGAGACTTGAGGGGATTTAGGGAGTGCACAAGCATACCTGTCTCTATTGACCCCATTGAGATGTAGGGGTAGTTACCCTGCCTTCTCACCGGCCCCTTTGAGAAGGGTGATTAGGGAATACTGCAGGAGCTCGTTCTCCCAGAAGCCTTCTGAGAAGACTAGACTAGAATAAAGCTGGTCATCAACCCCTCAGAAGCTGTCTGCCTGTATGACCAGATCAGGAGTGAACCCGTTAAAGCTGGAGACCAAGAACTCTAGTGCCTCCTGTGTGTCATCTGTGAAACAATCATATTTATATGTAATCATTTGCTTGTCACCTCCTTAACTGGACAATACTGACCATAGTGTGCCTTTCTTTTTACCCTCAGGACTTAACTCTGTACCATCTATGCATATTGGCTCACTGATATCAAGAGTGTAAGCAGAGGGGTTGACCTTGGGAAAGAGGAGAGCTACCTATTAAACTGAGGCAGACATAAAGAAGTGGTCATTGAAGGGAAGTTGTCTGAGTGATGTAAGGTGAGGAGAAAGGGAGAAGAGGGAACTCTCAGGAAACAATCACATTTTTCAGTTAAATATGAGTCAAGATTTCTGACTAAAACTTTGGGGGAGGAAATGTTGTAGCAGGTTTGAGGTTAGACAAGGAGGTTTGAAATAGTCTCTGAAAAGAAAAGAGACACAGAGTCTGAAAGGAACAGAATGTTTACCCTATTGCTTTAGTGTACTTATTCAATGCAGCTTTATCATTTCCTCTACCTCTAACTTGAATTGAAGTGAAACAGTCATATAGAGGAGAGGAATCCAGGGTTTGGGACTTAACTAGGCATAACCAGTGACAGGATAAGGTGACTGGGAAATAACAGATGGAATATAATATAGGTTTAAGTTGATTCACTATGAAGATGAGAAAGGGAAGAAAGGAGAATATGACCCATGTAATGGTAATGTCCTTGGAAGGAACTGAGAGGTTGGAGGAAAAGGAGGTTTTAATGAGAACAAAAGGGTCTTAGGTAAAAATGGAATGATAGGAAATTATTGTCAGATCAAAGGACTGTACAGTTCTTTAACATGTATATGAAACACTTGTGGGTGATGGAAAGGACAAGGAATTACCAACTCCAAAGATGAGTGGAATTGTGAAGTAGAGGAGCAAATCATGGAAATTGAGTAGATTGAGTACTTGAGATATTAGGGTATGGGGATGAATATTCCTATATATTCAGGTGTCGCCTAAAATGAGGACATGATATAGGGAGAAGACAATGATTACTAGCCAGGGGGTGAACTTGATGGAAAACAAAGGAGAGACTATTTAGGGGCTCTATACATAATTGCCAAAAGAATTGAATTGACTGATAAATGTTGATGGACCTCAAAACAAGAGAATTCGCTTAGTGAAAATGCTTCTGAAAGAGGTCCCCAAAGTTGCTAAGACAAACAAGGAATATTTTAATTCCTCCCCCATGATCAGTGATTTGGTGTTATGAGAGAGAAAGTTTAGCCTCTAATGGAAAGGCTGCTTAGGAGGGAGTTACCTATAAGAAGATAAGATGATGATGGAAGAAATTAGAAAGAAAAAATGGTTATTAAAAAAAGAGGTTTGTTAATAATGGGAGAGACATTCCAAAGGGCACCTTGGTAAGGCCAAGCTAACCTAGCATGTGATTTTGAGAGGAGAAAAATATGATGTGTGTTTGGGGCAAATAAATCTGAGGGAGAAGTGAATTTTAATATAAAAATTTATCACATGCCAAGGGTTCAGGATAACTGGCATTGATTGTATCTAAAGGGATATGAGTATGCTAACTACTGAGCGATATCTGTGGTTGAAGAAAAGTCCATTGAGGGAGGTATGAAATTACAGTGTTTGGATTGTTCCCTAGAAGTTCAGCCTGCTTGAAGATGAAGCTGTTGGGTTCTGTGAGACCTAAGCAGATCTGTATCACAGCAGGGAGAGTGGCAGACATCAGAATGTTTTACTTGAATTGTGTAAGACCTTAGAATTTATGATATGGAAGAGTTCTTTTCCAAAGTGCAGGATGACAAAGGAGACCATGATGCAGGGCATCATTGAGAGGGGAGATGGGCATGGATACCACTCCTGTTGTACAGCAGAATTTCTGTTCTACTTGGAGCAACACAAAACATATGCAGATAAATTAACACTTAGTTTATACAATAATAGAGAGTGACTTCAAGGAATGAATCTTAACATGGAGGATCAAGAAAGGACTGATGTGAGAGATGACATCCAAGTCTCATCTTGAAGGAAACTAAAGATTCTCTTAGGTGTATATAAGGAAGGATGCATTTCATAAATGGGAAAACACCTCTACAAATGGACCGGGGTTAGAACTAAAATGATGTATGTGAGAAACTGCTGACTTAACTAGAACAAAAAATATTTGATTAGATGATATTTAAACCCCTCTTGAGTTCTAACTCCTAAAAATGGTAGGGTGGATTCACACTTCCATTTCTAAATTTTATCACATGTTAATGTGAGGAAGCAATTTTATTTCTTTATCCAATGGTATGCAGGCAAATGTTTAACAAGGAGGTAAATGGGTGGGGCATGTACAAATGATACATCTTTAAATTTAATATTTTTTATTAAAATTTTTGTATCACTTTACATCTAGATAATCAAAAACAAAATCCAACATTGATTTGTAGTGTTTGCCAACAGTTAAGGTGTAGATGATAACACTGAAAATTTAACAATCAACTCTGCAAAGGTAGGAAATGCTGACTCTAGCACACCACTGCCTAGAGCTCAATCTTGCCTGGTCAAAGACAATGTTGCTACATATGAAAAGAATTAAAGATTGGCTAGCAGCAAAGATAATCAGGGGAAAACTGATGGGAGAGAATGACTAACAGAACACAGCAAGCTTGTCTGTCCATATTCTACCATTTCCTAATCTGTTCTCTTTAAACTGATAAAAGCAGGTACCATATCTGAAAAAAGGAGATCTTAGGCCCAAGAGCCTTCTTGACACAAGTTCTGAGGAAAAATAACTTCCTTTGACAGGGATCTTTGCTAATGCTATGAATCGTATTCTTTCCAAGCAGAAGTAAAAAAATGACTTAGATAAAATAACTAACCAGCAACTTCCATCAAAATACCATACAGACCTTCACCACAAATTTAATTTGAACGTTTTGTGCTCTTAAAGCCTTGATAACTACTCTTTGCACCCCATCTTTTTTATTTCTGATTACTTCTGCTCTTGCTTATTCAAACAAGATCAGAACTGGAAATTGCCAGAATATTATATGGAAAGCTTTTAGATTGCTTGCAAATGAGGCACAAATAAGGATCCAAACTTTTGAGTGCTAGATCTAACTTATTATACCTTTCAAGGTGCCTTCAGGAAACATTTTCAGCACTGTGGAAAATATTTCTTTCAAAGATAAGTCACAGAGGAGACTGTATACCAAGAGTTGTAGGACAATTGACATCCTTAAGGGTAAACATGGGAGACTTTTCATCTAGAATATGCTAGAGTTCTCATTATAGTTGCTGATATACTGTGGTTACTTTGTCACAGACAGTGATGAGTAGTATGTAGTGTCAGTAGAAGAGCTACAGGGTATTAGGGGAAAGAAAGCTACTGAAAATCAATTCCCTGGAAGAGCCACACTTAGCAGGGAGCTCAGAATTTATTCATTTAATATTCAAGAAAAGCAGGGGTCATATTTATAGTAAAGCATTTCTTCTTTGGGTGATTAAAAACAGAATTCAGTAGGAATTGATCTTTAAATTTGGCCTCATCTGCTTTCCTTTACAAAGGTCAAAGCTTCCTTAGTAAACAGAGGACCTGAAATATAGATACAGATTATTTACATATATTGATTTCCTCTTGAATGATTTTATGTTGGCTAAATTGTTAAGGAGGTCCAGGCACTTTAAGAATAGGAAATTTTCCAAAAGGTAAGGTAGGAATATCAACCAGTCTCAAAGTATTTGACACAGTAATCAGGAACCCATCCATCTCCAGAGCAGAGGCAAATCAAGAATCAGATGATGTTAGAACCAGACAAGCACGTCAAAGTTGGGAAATCTGCCAGTAGAGATCTGTGGGACTGGGGATCACAGAGTCACAAAAAATAACAGAATGTATCAAAAGAAAGGGAAATCAGGCACTTTATATTGCAAGTTTGCAATCTGTACTAAAAGAGAAATGCCAATAAAATAGCCAGGCAAAGGGTCATTCAGTCTCTACTTGAGAAATTTTATTTTTAAATTTTTATAAAAAATAATTTTCAGTTCTACCATACCCTCACTTACCCATTGAGAAGATAAGCAATGAAAAAACTCATTATACACATAAAGGCAAGCAACATATACTTTCATATTGTCCATCTTGCCAAAGCTAAAACAAAAAACTAGAAAATAAAGTGGAAAAGATATATATTTAATTTGCAATTAGAGTTTACCAATGCTCTCCCTGGAAGTAAAAATCATTTTTGATTATGAGTCTTTTGGCACTGTCCCAGATCATAGTTTTGATCAAAGTAATCCATAGTTGACTACAGTTATAATATGTACAATGTTATTTTTTAAAATAACTTTTGTTTATTGTTAGTTTACATCATTCATTTCCACAAGATTTTTGAGTTACAGATTTTCTTCCCATCTTTGGCCTTCCTACCACCCCAAAACAGTGGTCTCACTATATACCTCCTCCTCAATCTATTCTCTCCTATGTCTTCCCCCATAACCTCTCTGACTTTCCAGTAGGGCAAGATGGATCTCCCTACCCCAGTGCCTGTATATCTTATTTCCCAGTTGCATGTACATAATCATCATCATCATCATCATCATCATCATCATCATTAATAATTATTATATATTTTTAAACATTTGATTTTAAAACTTTAGATTCTAGATTCTTTCACTTCCTCCCTCATCCCTCGCCCCCACTGGGAAGACAAGCAATTCAATACAGGCCGAATACGTGTTGTTATACAAAACATCTCCACAATAGACATATTGTGAAAGACTGACTATATTTCCTCCTATCCTATCCCACCCCCACTTGTTCTGTTCTCTATTTTGTCCCTGTCCCTTTACAAAAGTGTATGCTTCTAACAACCCAACCTGCCCTCCCCTCTGTCATCCTCCCTCTCCTCCCTTTCCCCTCTACTTTCCTCTGGGGCAAGTTCCCCATTTTCCAGTATATGTCATTCCCTCATTAAGACAAATTCAATGACAGTAAGGTTGACCTATTCCCTTTTGCCTTCCTGTTCTTCCCCTTTATTGTAACAGTTATCCTTTGGCTCTTCTTTATGAGACAATTAACACTATTCTGTCTCTCCCTGTCTCTTCTCATTATATTCCTCTCCCACCACTCAATTTCACTTTTCAAGTATTATCTATTCCTATTCAATTGATCCTCTGCCTTCTGTCTATGCATACCTATACACATATATAAACACACTCACATATGTATTCATATGCATATATACCCTCCCATATACACATATGTGTATATATGTGTACATACATACATATATACATATATGTATATATACACACATATATAGATATACATTTCTATTCCCTTCAACTATCCTCATACTGAGAAAAGTTTCATAAGTTACAATTATTATTTTTCCATGTAGGCATGTAAATAGTACAACTCTGCTAAGTTCTTTACGATTTCTTTTCCCTGTTTACATTCTCATGTTCTTGTATTTGAATGTCAAACTTTCTATTCAGCTCTTTTTTTTCATCAAGAATGCTTGAAAGTCCTCCATCTCATTGAATGACCATATTTTCCTCTGGAACATTATACTCAATTTTGCTGCATAGGTGATTCTTGGTCTTAATCTGACTTCCTTTGATCTCTGGAATATCATATTCCAGGCCCTTTCATCCCTCAACGCAGAAGCTGCTAGATTCTGGGTTATCCTGATTGTGTTTACACAGAATTTGAAGTGTTTCTTCCTGACAGCTTGTAATATTTGCTCCTTGATCTGGGAATTCTGGAACCTGGCTATAGCATTTCCAGTTTTCTTTTTGGTATCTTTTTCAAGAGGTGATCAGTGAATTCTTTCAATTTCTTTTTTGCTCTCTGGTTCTAAAATATCAGTGCAATTTTCCTTGAGAATTTCTTGAAGAATGATTTCTATGTTCTTTTTTTGATCATGGCTTTCAGGTATTCCAATAATTTTTAAATTGGCTATTCTGCCTCTATATTCCAGGTCAGTGGTTTTTTTCAAGGAGATATTTCACATTGTCTTCTATTTTTTCATTTGTTTGAATCTATTGAATAGTATCTTGATTTCTCATAAAGTCATTTTCTTCCAATTGCTCCACTCTAATTCTGAAGGAATTATTCTATACAGTGAGCTTTTGAGATTATTTTTCCATCTGGCAAATTAGACTTTCGAAGGCATTCTTCTCCTCATTGGCTTTTTGGGCCTCTTTTGCCATTTGAGTTAGTCTATTTTTTAAGGAGTTATTTTCTTCAGTCAGGTTGTTGACTCTTTTTTCATGATTTTCTTGTATCATTCTTATTTCTCTTCCCAATTTTTCCTCCACTTCTCTTATTTGCTTTTCAAAATCCTTCTTAATGTCTTTAAAATGTCTGAATGTCTTCTTAAACTCTTCTATGGCCTGTGACCAGATCATATTTTTTCTTGGAAGCTTTTGGTGCAGGAGTTCTTACTGTGTTGTCTTCCTCCTGTTCTATGCTTTGATTCTTTTTGTCCCCAAAAAATGAATCTAAAGTTAGATTGCTCTGCTTGCTTTGCTTCCTTTGTCTGCTCATGTTACCAACAAATTAACTTGATTTTTGAGCCACAGTAGAACTCTGATTCCAGAGGGGAGAGCTTTGTCCCAAATTCCTGGGGTTTTCACAGTTCCTGGAGCTATTAGGAGGCTACCATTTCTACAGCCCCCACCAGCTTTTGCTCACTGATCACACACCTCAGGACCACCACCCAAAACCATGATCCAGATCCAGGCAACTCAAGGCAAAAGCACTTAGCCTCTGAATGGTTGCTTGGCCCCTGCAATCTGCAGGCCAGGAGCTCTGAAGCAGCCACGTGGAGGTGGCTACATGGCCGTCACTTCTGCCACTTCTGGCTCTGGGGCAAGAGGGCTGGACCCACTCCTTCAATTCCCAAATTCAGTCAAGTGCCTTTGTCTTTGGCATTTATGGGTTGATAATTCTGGAAACTGCCACAACTTCATGTGATCCACTCTTCAAATGCTCCAGCTGCAGCTGTTTCTGGCTGCCCTGGGTCTAAAACTGCAGCTTATGCTGAGGCTCATGCAGGGCTCCCAGACTGATGAGATGAACCCTTCCTGCCCTCCTGCCAGGCTGCCTTCAGCAGGAGATTTGTTTCTCTTTCACTTTGTGGGTTCTGGAGCTCTAAAATTTGTTTAGAGTCATATTATCTAGGAATTTGAGGTGGTTATGGGTGGAATCATGGAGTTTTCCTACTTCTATGCCCCCATCTATTATGTACAATGTTTTATTGCTTCTGTTTACTTTGCATCAGTTCAAATAAGCCTTGTAGATTTTTCTGAAACCATCCTCTTCATCATTTTTATGGCACAATAATTATACCATTGCAAACATATACCACAATTTATTCAAGCATCCTACAATTGATAGATATGTCCCCAACTTCTGATTCTTTGCCAGCACCCAAAAAGAACTGCTATATAAATATTTTTGTACATATATGTTCTTTTCCCCCTTTGATTTCTTTGGGATGGAGACCAAGTAGGGGTATTTCTGGATCAAAGAATGTGGAAAATTTTATAGCTTTTTGGGCATAGTCCTTTTTTTTGGGGGGGGGGGGGTTGAAGCATTTTATTGAATACTTCTTTGTTATTTTTTATTTTAATTTATTTTCTTGATTGCATCATTCATTTCCAAATTTTGCCCCCTTCTTTCCCCTACCCCCAAGCCCCAAACAGTGATCCCACCATAAAGCCCCTCCCACAACTGTTCCCTTTTATGTCCTCCTCCAACGTCCCTCTAACTTTCTAGTAGGGCAGGGAGGGTCTCACTACCCCATTCCCTATATGTCTCATTTCCCAGTTGCATTTGATTGTATAGCTTTAAATTCTAGATTCTTTGAATTCCTCCCTTTTCACCCACTCCCACTGGAAGGAGCAGCAATTCAATACAGGCTGTACATGTGTAATTATGCAGGACATCTCCATGGTGGGCATATTGTGAGAGGCTGATTGTATGTCCCTCCTTCCTATCCTGCACCCCCCCTTGTTTTGTTCTCTACCCTGTCCCTGTCCCTTTACTGAGGTGGGTGCTTCCCGCAACACCCCTCTCCCCCCCACCCT
>CM053598.1:177461253-177489559 GCA_028646575.1 Pseudocheirus occidentalis
TGAAGTATCATCTCTTCCTAATCAATTGATCCTGAACGTTCTATGTACACATGTATACCCATGCTCAGATATGTATTCATACGCATATATACCCTCCTATATAGATATATGAGTAGGTATACATATATATACATTTGTATTTCCTTCACCTATCCTCATACTAAGAAAAGTTTCATAAGTCACTATTATTGTTTTTCCATATTGGCATGTAAATAGTTCAACTTTGATAAGTTCCTTATGATTTCTTTCCAATGTTTACCTTCTTATTCTTCTTGTATTTGATTGTCAAATTTTCTGTTCAGTTCTGTTTTTTTCAGCAAGAATGCTTGAAAGTCCTCTACCTCACTGAATGACCATTTGTATTTGTGTAGGAAAGCCATCTGCTCTCCTATAGACTGGGCTCCACCTGATGCACTGGGGCCTGGCCAGGCCAGGGTTTTGGCCCCGGCTCCCAGACTGCTTTGAAAAGCCCCACCTGTTGAGCTGCCTGTAGCAACAGATGTGTTTTCTGTCTTTTGGAGAGTTTTGGAGCTTAAAAATCTGTTTTAGAGCCCCATTTTATGAGTTTTTAGCGTGTTTGTGTGGGAGCTGCGGTGCTTTGCTGTTTCTATGCCACCATCTTGGCTCTGCCCCCCCCCCCCCTTGGGCATAGTTGTAAACTGTTCTCCAGAATGGTTGGACCAGCTTACATTTCTGCCAAAAATGCATGAGTGTCTCTATTTTTTCACATCTCCTCTAGAATTTGTCATTTTATTTTTCTATCAGATTAGATAATCTGATAGGTGTGAAGTGGTACTTTGGAGCTGTTTTAATTTGCATTTCTCTTATAAGTGATTCAAAGCATTTTTTTTCATATGGCTATTGATAACTTTAATTCCTTTTTCTGAAAACTGCTTACTCCTATTCTGTAACTATTTATCAATTTGAGAGTGACATATGCACACAGAAATATTTATGTATATATCTGTATATATACACATAGGCACAGACATGTACAGACACACACATATACAGATACATAAATTTGACTAGGTTCCCTATATATTTGACAAATGAGATCTTTATCAGAGAAACTTGTTATAATTGTTCCCCCTGGTTTACTGTTTTCCTTCTAATTGTGGCTGAATTGGATGGTTTGTACAAAATATTTTTAATTTCATGTGCCCAGAGTTATCCATTTTACATTCTACGATCTCTTATCCCTTTGGTCATAAACTCTTCCCTTGTCCAGAAACCTGACACGCTCTCCAAATTTACTTATGATATTATCTTTTATGTCTTAATCATATTCCCATTTGAACTTATCTTGCTATATGGTGAGGTGTTGATCTGTAACTGGTTCCTGCTGGGCTCTTTTCCTTCCCCCAAACCCTCCCAGAAGTTTTAGAATAGTGAGTTCTTGCTTCAAAAGCCTAGGTCTTCAGTTTTAACAAAAACTACCTTACTGTAGTCAATTATTTTTGCAAGTTATATACCACATCTATTCCACTAGCCAACAATTCTATTTCATATTTGATACTAGATGATTTTGTTGATTCCCCCTTCGTAGTATACTGCTGGACCACCTTCCTTTACATTTTTTCATTGATTCCTTTAACATTCTTGACCTTTTGTACTGTACTATCTTTTTTTTTTAGCTCTATAATTTTTTATTAGCATGGCCTGGCATTGAAAAAAGGTAAATTAATTTAGGTAGTGTTTTCATTTTTATTTTATTAACTTGGCTTACCCTTGAGCATTTAATATTTCTCCAATTAATTAGCTCTTTCTTCATTCATATGAGAAAGTATTTTCTAATTATGTTTATATAATTCTTGTGTGTATCTTGACAGGGAGACTCCCAAATATTTTATACATCCTATAGTTATTTTAAATGGAAATTCTTTTCCTATCTCTTTCCGTCAGGTGGAATTGCTTTTCCTATCTCTGTTGGGTTTTGTTGGTAATATACAGAATAATGCTATATAATGGTTTATTTTATATCCAATAACCTTACTAACATTTTTATTGCCTCAAGTATTTTTTTTGTTATTGTTGCTGTTGTATTTTTTTTATTTGATTCTCTAGGACTTTTAAAGAATATCATCATGTTGTCTGCAGACCAGTATTTTTATTTCTTCATTACCTAATCTAATTCCTTTAATTTCTTTTTTTTATTGTCACAACTAGCATTTCAAGTACAACGTTTAATAATAGTGGTGATAAGAAACATCCTTGCTTCACCTCTGATCTTAATAGGAAAGCTTCTAGCTTACCTCCTTTACAGATAATTCTTGCTGATTGTTTTAAATTCTACTTATCATTTTAAGGAAAGTTCCATTTATCCTCATGCTTTCTAGTTTGTTTATTTATTTTCATAACATTGTGTATTGTAGTTGATCAAATGTTTCTTTTTTTCTGATTTATTCATACAATCAAATGATTTTTGGTTTTTATGTTATGGATAAACCTGCACTTTTTTATATAAATCCCACCTAGTCAATAGTGATCTTTCTTAAATACCGCAGTAGTCTCCTTTTAGTCATTTTACTTTTTTTGTATCAATATTATTCAGGGAAATTTGTTTATAATTTAGTTTCTTTGCTTTTATTGTCCTTGGTTTATATATCAAACTTGTATTTGCTTCAGAGAAAAATTTTGGTGATACTCTTATTTTTTCTCTTTAAATAGTTTAAACGGCATTGGAATTAGATATTTTTTAAATTGTTTGTTAGTATCTATTTTTAAAAGTAGATGGATCTGTGGGATTTATCTAAGTGAGTTTATTCATAGTATTTTCAATTTCTTTTTCTAAAATAAGATTATTTAAGTATTCTATTTCCTCCTCTGTTAATCTAGTCAATTTGTTTTTATCAATGTTTTTGAATTTTTTGTTTTGTAAAAATCACTTAGATTGTCATTTTTATTAACACATTGGGCAAAATAGCTCCCAAAAATTGCTTTAATTTCATCTTCATTATTTATTCATTCACACTTTTCATTTTTGTTACTGAGGTTTTATCTTCATTAAATCAAATCAACCAATAGCTTATCTATTATTTTTATTTCATAAAGCCAGTTTTTAGTTACATTTATTAGTTCCTTTTTTTTTACTTTCAACATTATTAACCTTTCCTGTGGTTTTCAGTATTTCTATTGTCCTGTTCAATTTGGATAGATGGATAGATAGATAGATAGATATTTCTTTTTCTAGGGTTTTTTTATTTGCATGCTCAATTCACTCATGGACTCTTTCTCATGTAGTCTTTATTTAATGTAAGCATTTAATGCTATAAATTTTCCTTTAAGTCCTGCTTTGGCTACATGCCACAAAATTTGACATTTTGTCTCATTGTTATTATCTTTAATGCAATTATTTTTTTCTAGTATTTGTTCTTTGACCTACTCATTCCTTAAGATAAAAGTTATTAAATTCCAACTAATTATCAGGCTACGGTTTCAGAAGATTATTGAGTTTTATTGCATTATTTCCTGAAAATATATATGTCACATTTCTGCTTTTCTGCCTTTCTTTTTTCTCTCTCTCTCTTTCTCTCCTTTTTTCTTTCTTTCTTTCTTTCTTTCTTTCTTTCTTTCTTTCTTTCTTTCTTTCTTTCTTTCTTTCTTTCTTTCTTTCTGGGATAGTCAATTTCTGCTCCTTTACCGTGGTCCCCAATAAATCTTGTGTGATCCTGTCTGTGGTTCTATTGTATTTGAATAGCTTCTTTCTGGCTGCTTGTAGTATTTTCTCTTTGACCCAAGAATTTGAATATAATATTACTGAGAGCTTTTATTTGGGGATCTCTTTTAGAAAATGGTGGATTATCTTAACTTCTATTTTCCCTTCTAAGTCTAAATCTGGGAATTTTCCTTTACAATGTTTGACAAATGATGTCTAGATTTTTTTTTAACCACAGATCTCAAGTAATGCAATAATTTTTTTTTGCTTTTTATTTTTTTGGAGGACAATTGGGGTTGACTGGCCCAAAGTCACAAGGCTAGTGTGTCAAGTGTCTGAGGCTGGATTTGAAGTCAGGTGCTCCTGACTCCAGGGCCGGTGCTCTATTCACTGAGCCACCTAGCCGCCCAGTCCAATAATTCTTACATTATCTCTTCTGTATTTTTCAGATCAGTTGTTTTTCTGATATATCACATTTTCTTTTCTTTTTCAGTCTTTCCTGATGTCCCATGGGGTCATCAGCTTCCCTATGCCGAATTCTAATTGTAAAGGAATTATTTTCCTCAGTGAACTTTTCTACTAATTTTCCATTTGAGCAATTTTGCTTTTCAGAGAATTATTTACTTTAGTATTTTGTGCCTTTTTGTTCTTTAAGCTGTTAAGTTTATTTTCATAATTTTCTTGCATTGCTCTCATCTCTTCCCAGAATTTCTACTCTACCTCACATGTGATTTTAAAAATCACTTTTTTTTTTTTTGGTCCTTCCAGTCTCCCTCCTCTCCCTCCCTCTTCTCCCCTCAGCGTGTCTCGTGTCTAGTCACCGAACTACTCTTGAACCCTGCAACCTGGGTCCGGCGCCCAAACGCAGAATCCTTCAATGGGCTTCCACCACCTTCGCCTTCTAACGGCTCTGGGGAGGAAGAATCGCCAGCTGGTCCAGGGGCCTCCTGCAGCTGCTCTGGAGCGCGTCCGGCCTATGCTAGTGCACGTGCGGGGGGCCCTACACCGAGGGTGACGAGCCTTTTGACGAATTCCTGACAGATGAAATTAAAGAGGAAAGGAAGATCCAGAAACACAGATCCCGCCCCAAGATTCCGGGTATTGGGAACTGGGTGTGTCAGGGACAGAAGCCAAGTCAGTTTGGAGATTAGCCGGTGACAGGATCGCGGTCACATTCAGTTTTCACAACAGTATCCCACCGACAGTTGATGATGAGCCACCAGAGGGACAGAAAACCCTAAAACAGCAAGAGCCTGAAACTTATGTCTTCCCGGAATTTCGTTGTGGAGATGGTGAAGGACGGTACTAAGAAGGCCTTTGCGCTGGACTGTCACCATCCAAAGGACGAGGTTGGGCAAGAAGCAGAGGAGGAGAGTGACATCTTCTCTCTCTGGAAGTTAGCTTCCGGCGCCACAGCGAATCCAACTGGAAGGATACAGACTACAAACGTGCTCAACGCAGGGTTCCTGGACTGGGCCCTGTATCATCTCCCGGACTTCCTGGCTGACCGAGGGCTGGACAACACATTTGCAGATGAACTGACTGAGCTCGGGACAGCCTTAGAGCACCAGGAGGACCTCAGCTTTCTAGAAGCTCTGAAAGGGTTTGTTAAGTGTCAGTAAGGGAGGCCTGAGGCTGCGGCGCCCTGCTGTGCCCCCAGAGCCCTTCTTTCCAAGAGAATGTTGTTTAGAGGCCATCATGGAGAAAGTGTCTTGCAGTGAAATACGGCCAGGCATGAATCATGTTCCCTAACTCTTTATTTCCTTTTCTGCTGACATTTTCGTACACTACCTCAGAAGGACGAGAAATAAAATCCTTGCACATCTCGAAAAAAAAATGTCTTTTCTTATTGGGAATGTGTCTGATCTCTATTTCCTTCAAAGCTTGGATTTTAGATTATTACAGGCCATTTTCTTCTGAGTTAGTGTCTTGAAACTAACTTATATTAGCTTTTTATGGTCTGGTTTTTTTGTTGTTGTTTGTTCATTTTTCTAGCCTGCTTCTAAACTTTGGCCTTCATGTAAGAGCTGGACTTTTCTGACTTGAGGAAGGTATGTTACTATCCCAAGCCTTTTGGTTTTCACTGCTACTTCTGGAAGACCATAGCTATTCAATGTTTTTAATATTGTGTGATTCTATGAGAAGTGTGATTACTATTTTGGTCAGTGTTCTGTTCTTTATGTAGGTGGTCTTGCAATATCAAGTGCTGCCCTCCAACCTTGAACTGTAATGCAGAACTGGCAATGGAATTAGCAAATGATGCCCAGTCTTGCACCCAGCGCTAGCACAGGGATCTCCTGTAATCCTTTCTTACAAAGTGTTCAATCCCCTTACAATCTCTAAATGGTGTGTGTTCCGGTAGGGTTGCTACTGCTGGTACTGAACATCCTGCTGTCTACAGTGACTACAAATGGTGTTACTGCCACAATTAGCTCCAGGCCAACCCCTACCACAGTGCCATAGATATTTTTTTTGTCCTCTAAATTGTCCTGGGATAAAAAAATGTATTTAGTGTTTGATTTAATGAATTATCTTAATTATCTTAAAGTTGTTTACTGAGAGAGATGTTGGGAAACCTTTTCTAGAATACTGCCTTTATTTTTCCATTTTGGCTCCACCCCAATGAAATTATGGGAAAAAGTTAGTGAAAATAAATTCATTTCTTGCAGAGGCAGCCCATGCTATTTTTAACATATTTGATTATTGGGTTTTCCTATTCAATTGAATTGAAGCTTATTATATGCATACCAATACTCCAACTAGTTATGATCCTTTTGGATCTTGACTCAGTTATACAGTACATTAAATATTAAGTGTTTTGGTAAGATCTGGACAAACTACATCTACAGTAAGTATTATCTCAATCTATGAATTTAGTCTAAGTAGAGACAAAGGAATCTATATTAAAACAGTGACACTTTTTGTAATTAACAGCAAAAAAAAGAACAATATTGGAATTCAAAACACTAGTGACCAAGGGAAAATTAATGGAACAAAATTTAAATATTGTGCTACTTGTGTTTGTTCCCCCAAATCATGCTGACATAAACAAGTCAGGAATCAAACAAGGATAGCTGTTAGGCTGATTTTGAGGAGCAACTCTTTGGGAATCTATTCTTTTAATATTCTAGCTCATGAACACCCAACAATATACTTCCCTTTGAGAACAAGTTAATTGACTCTTTTTACTCAAAAAAGGTTTTTGCTCAAATAGCATAGCAGGAATTGTTGTGAAAAAACAAAACAAACAAAAAAAATCATTCTCCCAAAACATGAAATGTATTTATTCACAAATATGAAGAAATTCTGTGGAATGGGGAGAGCGTGAACTCAAGTAAAATGAGAATAAGACACAAATAATGAAAAGAATGGGTTTCAAAACATTTACATTTATTTTATTTTATTTTTTCCAGAGGGTCAACAGTAAATTTACTGCAGTTCTCAACCCAAGTTATTTGCTTGACCATTGGGTTGCCTCCTCATGGGGCATGACTCCTGTGTTTCTGAGATGATTAATTTACTTTACCACTTTAGCATAGCTAATATTGAATTGGACTGAGTTAATTGTTTATTAGACCACTGCTGCTGGAGTGAGTAAAACAAATTACTTTGTCTTGGGGCTGTAGATGATATAATTTATGCACATACACACAATATGTACATATGCATATACACACACATATATAAGCGTGTGTGCATGTACACACACATATGTGTATACATACACATTCATATAAACATATATGGACACATTTCCATTCACAAAGGACCAAAATTATATTATTTCTAGTTTTGTAAGAATTTTATCTTTCCTTTCTATTTATTTTGATATTGGTTCTCTGAGAGAGGGGAAAAAAAGAAGTTCAGGAAAAGAACACTACCACACAAAACCAATAATAAATCACAGAGAGATGAGGAGGATAGATATTTATGGAAAGGAATATTAAATCCTCAGTGCACTCCACGCTCAAAAACATGGTGATGGCATGGATATAGAATGGGATATGTACTCCACTCAAAGGTCAGTAGTCCTCAAAGATCATGCTTATTTATTATCTTTATAGAAAAATTTGATGCAATACCAATAGGAGCTGTATAATACCCAGGGTGTGGAGAAAGTGGGATGATTTGGACCAAGTGAATGAGAGCATTATATGGTTAGCCTAGTAAGGAATGAAGAACAGAGAATCAGGAAGCTTCATACTACTTGAGCCACAAGGCATAGAATAAGTAATTAAGGTAAAAATTGCCCCACTGCAAACAAGTAGATAGGTGCAGTGCCTGTTTTTTTGGTTAGGTTTTAGTGTAGGGTATTGTGAACTTTCCTTCAGTCTAGTTTCTAACTGATTTTTACTGGCTTATATTATGTTACTCTCTCTTCTTGTATTTTATTTTCCTTAAGAATCTAGATGATATTTGGAAAATACATATTTAATATTGATACTAGTTTGTTTCTATGCTTCTTTTAACTTAATAGAATTTCCTTATTCATTTTTTTAGTATATAGAATTTCAATTATTAACCTTTGTGTTGTCAGATTATAAAATAACTGGGAAACATCCTGCGCTCGTGACTAGGCTGTGCAAATGTGATAAAAATGGCAACACTAACAAAATATATGTGTGTATACATATGTGTGTTGCAAATCGTAAAAGCTATATTTTATTGAACTCCATAAAGTAATTTTAAAAATCATTCAAAGGAACAAAATATCCAGATTTTAAAGGTAAATGATTAGAAATGATGAAACTTAATAAACCAGTGTGAGGTAAACTGTAGGTCATAAATTACTTCAGTGTTTTGAGTAGAAGTAGAAAAGCTGAGGTACTGAAACAAAAGACATCCTCCCTCTCACCCCCGCCCCCAAAAGCCAAAACTACAAAGAAAAATAATGCTGAGATTGATGCATTGACCCAATTGAAAATTTAAGAGTAAATTAACTACTAAGAATTTGAATTAGGAGGACCCAAGAAGAGTAATTTTAGTTAAAACTAGATCAAGATATCCAAAATTCTAAACTTCATTACTTTGTGTTTACTTAAAAAAAAAAGAAACAATGTTCAAAGATGTTATTTAAAGCAAAAAAAAGGAATTCAGAGGGAAACCTGAGAGATTAGAAGTGAGGCTTACACATGTACTTTAACCTACATTCCACAATAAATCCAAATTGAAAACATGACCTGGATATTACTTGTTATATTATTAAAATAATTGGAAGTTAAGTGCTTGCTTCAGCAGCACATGTACAAAAGTTGAAACAATTCCGAGAAAAATGGTGTGGCCCCTGTGCAATGATGACACAGATTCATGAAGTGTTTCATATTTTTAACTTTACTAATGCTTAATGTGAAGGTATTTGTACAACCTATATCAGACTGAACGCCATCATGGGGAGGAGGGTTGAGGTTAGGGAAGGGGAGAAAATTTTCAATTCAAAAACTTGTGGAAGTGAGTGCTCTAAACTAAAAGTTGATAAATAGATGTATAGATTTGTTTTAAATAATTAGAAGAAAAACAAATTATCTAAGTTTTATTGCTATGGGTAAAATATATATTAACCCAACAAGAGATTAGACAAATTAGATAATATTGATTCTATTAAATTAAAATGCAAAAAAAACCTAATGCAAATAAGAAGGTAAATTGCTACATGTGAGAAACAAACAATAACTTTACATCAAAATTCTTGGATAATAGCTTGATATCCAAGAATAATAGACAACCACATTGAAAACCATTTGGAAATTGTGCAAATAAAGCCACTAAAATGCCTGTATCTTTTAACTCAGGGATTCCTCTACTAGATACATAGAGCAAGGAAGTTATTAATAAAAAGATGCACCAAAATGCACCAAAACATTTAGAGCAGCACTTTTTCTGGTATCAAAGAATGGTAAACAAAGTAGATGCCTATTAAGTAAGGAATAACTAAACATAATATGGTACATCATTGTAACGGTACATTAATTTGCTGTTAAAAAAAAGTTCAGTGAAGTATGGCAAGACCTAAATGACCTGACGTAAATGATGAAAGCAGAGTTATGAAAACAACATGCAAAATAACTAGAATGATATAAACTAGGTCATAATTAGGCCTAATAAAAACAAATCTCCTGGAATGGTTGCACTATTTAAATCCACATTAACTATTTCCATTGGGCTGGAACCAATTCCAATATTTTGTAAGATTATAATTTTGATTAGTGTGAATTTGGACACATGAGACCACATCAGAGGATATGTGCAAGAACCAGGAAGAAGAAAACTGCCAGAAAGCAATTAAATTTTATTAAATACCAATAATGTTGCAAAATTATAAAGAAAAGGGTGGCTCCAAAGAAAAGAAATGTGAAAACACACCCTTTCCATATCTGCATGTGCATACACACATGCACATCCATACATCCCCACACACAAACTACTTTTTGGGGTGGAAAGATACATAGGTGGAATAGTATCTATTTTCAGATATTGTAATTGTATTAATGGGTTATACTGACTTTTCTTTCTTGTTCATTTCTTTTTGGGGGCAGGAGGGGAGGGTGATTGGGGTTAAGTGACTTGCCCAAAGTCACACACAGTAAGCGTGTCAAGAGTCTGAGGCCGGATTTGAACTCAGGTTGTACTGACCTCAGGGCCAGTGCTCTACTCACTGCACCACCTAACCGCCCCTTGTTCATCTCTTTTTAATTAAAAAAAAAACAAAAACAACTTTGTCAGAAGTCATGGATCTCTAGGAAGGAAGGGGTAAAGGAATAAAAATCTATTTATGATAAAAATATTTATATATGAATGAAAAACAAATGTATATTTATATGGATTATGAAATTATTTAAATGCTAGACCAAGGAGTTTGGTTTTTATCCAATAAGGAGATCAGTGGTGTCAAACTCAAATAGAAAGGGACTACTTTATCTACACAAAAAAAGAATCCAAAGGACACGTTTTGACTTAGTTCTAAAATGTGATGTTGTCTATATTTTACTTTATTTTTATTCTGTTAAATATTTCCCAATTACATTTTAATTTATTTTGGGCCCCATCTGACACAGACAGTTCCCAAAGTGACAGTTTTGAGGATATACACATTTGTATTTTTTTAAATTCCATTATATTATAGTAGTACTTGTTATTCTTATGGGAAAGCTGTGAGTTCTCAACATATTCCTGCTTATATGTTAGCTTATTGATGACGGGATGTTATAACAGAAAATCAAACTCCAAAATCTTAATATCTTTCACCAACAAGTAAAGAAAGTAAATACTTCTGTTATTTTCATGAAATATAACCAGGAACTTTACACATGATGTCACTTTGACAAATCCCTCATGTTGGTTTATGGATGAAAGGCATTAGCTTCCTTTGGGCTAATTCCAGATTTTTTAGTCATATTTTATTATAATTATTATTCTAGCCATTGTTTTAGAGTTCTACTTGTTTTTCACACAGTTTACAATTCTGCACTGACAGTGATTAAACTGTCTTTCTACCTAAGTGTGTGGACAATTTGTAGAGCACAGTTTAATGAATAATAAAAAAAATTTCATAGCCATCTGGCTATATAGCTTGACTTCTTTAATCTTAAGCCTTGTAAAAATAATTTATTCAACTTTCATAATAGTCCATGTAAAGGGATTATGCCTTGCAGAATTCCACTAGGTAACTTATTTGTGTTTGAGTACCACACTTCCACAGTAGCCTGAGGGAGAGACAGATCATTTATATAAATTAAAATCATTGGGAGTCTAAATACTGAGCACTTTGCAACAGCATCTTTTGTAAGTTGATATTTTTAAAATTAAGGGATTAATCTTATCTGCTTGGTTTCTTTCATAAGATTCAAGTCAATTAATTATAATTTGTGAAATATATTTTTCTCAGTTTTGAAGGTCTTCTATATATTTAAAATTTCAGCCTTAAAGATGTGACTGTAGTGTTTCTCAAGGTGTTTAAATGTTCTGTACTACTTTTTGGAATCAAAATTAATGCTAGAGTTCTGGAAATAATTAACAAATTAGGAAATATTGCATAGAAGTTCTTTAGCCTTGATCCTATTTCCTGTTTCCAAAATACAAGAGAGCACATCTTCACTCCTCTGTATTGATATGTTACATATTTTCAATACATAAAAATGGAGTAGTCTATTTCTAATGTAATATATCTGAATGTAAATGAAAAATAGACATTTTTTTAAATGTGAAAAATTCAACTGTGCTCAAAATATGTTTTTGGTTTATACGACCAGAAAGAGAAATCTGAAATATGTGATTTCTTATCTACGTCTAGACTATTTATTCATATGTATATAAATAAAAGTTCTGAAAAATTTTAGAAAGCTTAAAACAAACAATGAACATATCCTCAATTATTCTGAATCATATATGATGATGATACCTTAACTTATTTATAGTACTCTTGGATTTTAACATACACCATCTCACTTGAGTCACAACAACCTTGTGAATATAAAAGTCATATTTTGCCCCATTTTCCAAAGAAGGAAACTAATGGTAAGAGATGAAATACCTAAGTACATGCAACTGCTGTAGTATGCTTAGCAGCCACACTCTGGTAAAAGCAGCTTGGGCTAAACCAAGTTGAGAGTAACAAAGTCACTCAAATCCCTTTGTGAGGAAGAGAGCATGTCTACCCCCAGCACAAGAAGACACAATGATGGGACGAGAACAATTTGTTTCAATGGCCATGAAGGTGACTGATGTAGGCTCTGTGGTGCACTTAGACCTTGGTCAGACGTAGAAGATGCCAGTGTCTTCCGTTGCATTTTGGGTGATTCCCAGTTATTTTCACTTTTATCTTTCCACTAGACTTGGATGATTCTGGAAGAGAGATTGAGGTTTATTACTGCCTCACTTAAATTCTGTTTCAAACTCAAGTCAAAATATTACCCCATGATATCATTGGGGCTTTTAGAAAATAAAGGATGAGGTGGGGACAGAAGCAGCCAAAGTAATTGCTTCTGGATCTCTTGGGCCTACATTTGGTGGGGGGAACAAGCAGCTGAATAGACAGCAATTGCAGGGATCTCTTTGCTGGTGCTGAGGCATTTGCTTTGTCCTGCTTGGATCTGGGTCCCAGTCCTGGCTGGTGTTCCTGGGGTGAGGAGAACTGCTGGTGTGGCACAGCTTGTAGCTGTAGTGGAGAAGGCATCCCCCTCATAATTCCAAGGAAGAAAAGAGTTCTTCTGGTCCCCCACAGACCAGATCACAGACCAGAAGGGGAGGGAATGAGTGAACCTTTTTCTCATTATATCTGACTTAAGGAGGGAATAACATACACACTCAATTGGGTATCTTACCCTACAGGAAAGTACGGGGAAGAGAATAAGAGGGGGGGAGTAACAGGAAGGACGGCAGATTGGGGAAGAGGGCAGTCAGAAGCAAACACTTTTGAAAAGGGTCAGGGTCAAAGGAAAAAACAGAATAAATAGGTTGTGAGATAGCATGGAGGGAAATATAGTTAGTCTCTCACAACATGACTATTTTGGGTGTGTTTTGCATAACTACTCTGTATAATTTATATTGAATTGCTTGCTTTCTCAATGAGGGTGTGTGTTGAGGGAAGAAGAAACAGAATTTGGAACTCCAGTTTTAAAAACAAATATTAAAAATTGTTTTTATATGCAACTGGGAAATAATACTTATAGGAAATCTGATATAGAAATCTATCTTACCCTACAAGAAAGTAAGGGGGAAAGGGATGAGAGGCAGGGAAGGTGTGGGGTGATGGAAGGGAAGATAGACTGGGGGCAGGAGTAATCAGAATGTATGCTATCTTCGGATGGGGAGAGGGGAGCAATAGGAAGAAAATTTGGAGCTCAAAATCTTGTGGAAATCAATGTAGAAAACTAAAAATAAATTAATTAATTAAAAATAAAGGACGAACAACATGGAATACTGAACTACGTTGAATTAGGAATTGAATCCAGGCAAAAGAAAGAGAAGACTTGGATTTTAATATCAGTTATATTATTCACTTATTATATGTCTGTAAGAAAAAAGCATTTCCCTTTGAGGTTTTGGTTTCCTTATCTAAAAACTGAAGATAAGAATAATGACTTCACCTTGAAATTGTGGAGATAATAAAGGCAATGAAGATGATAATTATGACCATATTTACAGACCACAATCTCTGTCATGGAAAGACAGGGTGAATGACAAAAAAGGGAATATAAATCAGGGTTAAGTATAGTAGGGACTCTGTGGACCCGGAGACTGATAAATTGTTTATGAAAGTGTGGCTGGTACTCTGAAATATAAGTTGATTAGGTTCAGCCAATATCGCTAATTGAATTAGCAACCTGGATAGTATGATGCAACTGTTCCTATGAATTTTGTAAATACATAGGATGTGTACCAATTAAAGTACTAAAGTGATACTTTATAAGAATTGATGAAATATTTTTTAAAATCATTTGGAATCAAAGACATAGAATGTCATAACAACAAAATAATAATAACAATAATAATGATAAGCAAAGAAGAATAGGGACTGGCAGTTTTTAAACCTCAAAACTACTGTAAGATAGTAATTAATTTAAAAATAGATTTGTACAATCATATGGGTATACACTTTACCTTTTCATAACTATCATGAAAAAAATATTTTGGAATACAGGACAGACAGGATCTTCTTAAGTAGTACTATTTTTTTGTTCTGGTATCACAAGAGGACAGGTTGTAGTAGAAAAAAAATTCCAATAACTCATGCCCTGGAAATATTTGAGTGTAAATAATATAGATGATTAAAGTTGCCAAACTACAAGTATAAGTGAAATATAAATACTTTATGGTGTGTAAATACTATATTATAACAAAATATGAAACAACTTGCCAGTTGAAGGCATGACCTTTATACTCCATCATGTCAATAATAAACTGCTCCAAGTTACACAATGTATTTAAAGCAAATTCTGAACAATATAAGAAAAAGTTTTATGTAATTTAAATTAATTTAGTTCAAAAGTAATTTTGATGGAATAAAAGTTGATATTAAGGTGTTGCTAAATTTTGAAGAGAGAAAAGCTGAAGCATCTGAAGGCATTGGAAATTTATATTTAATACAAATGTCAGAAGTGCTATATGAATATAATGAATTGCAACAAAAATGTTATTGTTGTGAATGACTTTGAAAAATAAATAGATATACCTAAGCTGAAATTCAGAAAAGTCTTATTTGAATCTGGTAAAAAGAAATTCAACAAACAGACGAACTAAATTAATATATGACAATTTAAAAAAATGTAGTGTCTGCTACAACCATCAAGAATGAAGATAGTCTATCAACAAATTTGACCTAGAACATAGAAACATTTCGGTGTCTGAACATAACAATATATGTTGTAACTGTTGCCATGGCAAAGTCCCAAGGGAGAAAGTTGAAGCTATCTATGGATTTCCCTAAGGACAGTCATCAAATACCTCCACAGCAGAAGTTTTATAAAACTATTGAAGGCATATAGAAAAATTGTGAAAGATTATAGTAATGTCTAACTGGCATACACGTTAGATAATCTAAATACTACATTATGTGATTAAGATCAACAAAAACGCAATATGGAGAATGGAATTTAAAACACCAAAAAGTATATTAAAATTCTCAATACCTTTAATCAAAATTAAAACCTAAAATTTAAGTTGATATGATGAGTAAATGCAGTACACAGAAGATAAGCAATTCATTATCAGGTTATTTTTAAACCTTTATTACAGATTCTTAAGAATAAAAATAATTAGAGGAGAAAGCCAGAAAGAACAATTATGCAGAAAAAGTCTGGTCATCTTTATAGTCTAAAAGAATTCAGTAAAATGAAAACAAATGAAATTAAATCTGAATTAATTTTTGTATACTATGAATTTAATGAATAATAGACCATTTAGAGCAAGAAATGTGAGTGAACTTTATATTCTCTACAAAACTTAAAGACAGTGAACTAAAATTAGATCTAGAATTATTTTTTAATAGTATGAAACAATGAATGCAAAATTAGCAAAGAACTTTATCTGTTTTCCATCTTTGGTGAGCCTGATCTATTAAAAATATTGATTACCAAAAGATGAGAATGTCAGTGTGCCTTCTAATTACATATTTATATTCTTCTAGACAAAACAACCTATGCTTGTATTACTAAAAAGTATACTGTGAGGAGAAAAAAAATAACCATCAGAATGTCCCAGTTGTATGAGAAAGTTTATTATTAATTCAATGATTATCGCATAATCTCCCTGAAAGGTCTGTAACATTTATATAGCCTTTATTGGTTATCACTAAACCTTTGACTCAGTTCTTCACTCATGGTTTTCTCATGTGCTGAAAATACACGAATAGATTCAAGCATAGTAAGGAAACACCGGAGTGTGTCATGGTTAAATAGAAAACACTTTATTGAAAACGTGGCAGCAAAACAGTAATATCAAGAATGATTGATATAAAACATGACACCTTCTACAGAGAAAGTTAAAAATCACTATGATTCTTCTCTTCATAAAAACCATTAATAATTCTTGCTAATAGACTTGAGTATTATTTTCAAGTCAGAATACTAAATATAAAAACTGTCATATAAATCACTTGATATTAATGGAATGCACGTAGTTCTCACTGAAAACTTACACAAAGCACCTAATCTCAGAAACTTTTCTCAACAGCATCAAAATACTAATTGTGCTCTGTAAGAGGGAAAAGTATTAAGGTATACCAAAGAATATGAACTAAAGACTTTGACTTTGAATTTGGACGTCAGATTTTCAACCAATACTTACAAATCTTTTCACCAAATCTATAAAGTGAAAAAAATGAAGTAATGAAAGTTAAGAGACTGATTTGTATCTTGAAGTAAAAGTTTAGTAGGAAAAGTATTTTAGCATACCTAACCCATAATAACACTTCAGGTTTCCCAATGCAATTTATGTCTTTTTTGTTGATGTTGTTTCATCCTCACAGTAAGAGGGAAGTAAGGGAAGTAATGTGGAAAGATTGTGAAAATAATTCAGTGGTACACAAATAAGGGCATTGTATTCATTGTTGTTTGGCCATTTCAGCCATGTCCAACTCTTTATGACTCCATTTTAATTTTCTTGGCAAAGATACAGGAGTCATTTGCCATTTCCTTCTCCAGATAATTTTACAGATGAGGAAATTAAAGAAAACATGGTTACATGACTTGCCCAGGGTCACAAAGCTAATAAGTTTCTGAGGCCAGATTTGAATTAAGGAAGATGAGCCTTCCTAACTCCAGGCCTGGCACTCTATCCACTGCACCACATACCTATATACAAGGGCATAAAAATCCAAAGATTGAGTGGCCTTGACAATGAATACTTTAGTTATATAATGTAGGAAGCCATGTATGAATTGGAAAGCAGGACATCTGGATTGTGGTACTGACTTAAGTAGTAAGTAAATTGTAGTGGTTACTTTACATACAGTAAAATTTTAAGCTCCTTCATGGCTTAAACTCTGATGTTTTTATAATCCATAATGTGTGCATAATATATGTGTTTATCTGTAAGATCACAGATTTAGAGACAGATGGAACTTTAGAACTTCATGTAATCAAACTTCATTTTCACAGACTACTATCAGACATCACAAAGAAGCCACCAAAATTTTTATTCTTAGCAAGGTCTCACAGTTTGTGACATATCCAGGATTTCTTTCTGCGTATTTAATGCCTATCCCAGTGCTGTGTGCTGAATTGAATTGAACATCCCATCCTTGGTTTCCTCAAATGAGACCTTACACTATGTGATCTCCAAGTGTCCTTTCAATTCTTGATGTTTTACATGATTTAATATTTTATATATTAAAAAAATAACTGGACAAGGCTGTATTTGTCTCACAGTAGTAAATTGAAGAGGTGCAACGTTCAAAGGGATTCCAACTCCCACCAAGGGTAGTCTCCATTCACCTTCTCATTATTTTGAAATAAATGTATTTACAAGTTAAATGTGCTTTAGCAGTCACAATTTATTAAGTGGTAATACAAAAAAGTCTTGGTAAAACAAAATTACAATACACATCAGTAATTTTAATTTAAAGCAGTAATGATAAAATATTTTGAATCTAGCTAGCAAAATACCAGCTATTTAAAGAAGCAATTAACCCAATGTAATCAACAGAAAACTGCTAAAGAGTCAATGGTACTCACTTGTAAAAAACAGTCCAGACCAGTGTATTTCATCATGATTTTGCTGAAACATCTTCCTTGATTACTGAGGCTTTTTGGTCTTTGTCTTCTTATGATAAATAAGCCTGGTAAATAAGAATACAAGATATTATTTTGTTCCCTCTATTTATCACTCCCCTGAAATCACAATCCTTGGTGTGATCATAATCATCTCTCTGGGAAATAACTGTGATGTCAAATTATGCCTTTAAGTGGGAAATAGGCAGCAGAAAATCATGTGGCCTATTAAGAATGAAGAACTGTTTCAGGAAAATTAATTTTATAAATATGGCATGTTTTCTTTGTTTAAAACAGCTCAAATTTAATAAAACTACCCCTCTCTTCAAGTTACTCAATTCTTTATTAATTTATGTTTAAAAATGGGTCTTATGTGATACTTCAATAGTAGACTGTGGGAACTTATTGATAAAATTTGGGTTGTTTCTGTGTGATGTGTACCCTTGCAAGAGGATATATATCCACTATGCTTTCAATTAATAACCTTGAACTCTGTTTTCTTTTTTTCTTTATTAAATCCCAAATAAAACCCTTGTTGTAATCATCATGGAACATAAAGCTGAAAACCATGTGACAATTTATTTCCTCTCATGAGTCTTAAAGTTATCTGAGGTAGAAAATCTCCCTCCCTCCCTCCCTCCCTCCCTCCCTCTCTCTCTCTCTCTCTCTCTCTCTCTCTCTCTCTCTCTCTCTCTGCATTAATGAACATAAAAAATAGTACAAGATAATACTTTTTTGTCATTTAGTTAGTATTTTATTTTTCTACAGTTACATCTTAAACAATTTTAACATTCATTTTTAAAACTCTGAGTTCCCAATTCTTTCCTTTCTTCATCCTCTCCTCATTGAGAAAACAAGCAATTTGATACAGGTTATACATGTGTCAACATGCACAATATTTCCACATCAGTCATGATGTGAAAGAAAACATAGAGCAAAAAAAATACTCTTAAGAAAGATAAAGTAAAAGAAACATTTGCTTCAATCTGTATTCAGAGACCATCAGTTCTCTCTCTGGGGGAATAGATAGAATTTTTCATCATACATCCTTCAGTGTTGTCTTGGGTCATTGTATTGCTGAGAATGGCTAAGTCATTCACAACTGATCATCTTATAATATTGCTGTTACTTTGCAGACAGTACATTTTTTTCACTTTGCATCAGCTCATGGAAGTCTTTCAGGTTTTTCTGAGAGTATCTTGTTAATCATTTCCTTTACCATATCATTATTCCATGATAATCATATATTATCTCATTTTCCCCACATCCCCTCCAACATTTGTCATTTTCCTTTTTGAGTCAGTCTAATAGGTATGAGATAGTACTTCTATTACTTTTAAAAATATTTTTGTATCTCTTTTACCAGACTATTGACTCATTTTTTTCATGATTTTCTTGCAATCATTTTCATTTCTCTTACTTGATTTTCAAAATCTTCTACCATGGCCTGAAACTAATTCATGTTTTTCTTGGAAGCTTTAGATGTTGGAGCATTGGCTTTGTTTTCTTCTTCTGAGTGTGTGTTTTGATTTTCCTTTTCACCATAGTAACTTTCTATGGTCAGAATGTTTTCTTCTGTTTGCTCATTTTCCTAGACTGTTAATGTGACTTTTAATTCTTTGCTAAAGTAGCACCCTGCCTCCATCAAACTGTCCCAAACTTTGGGGGAGTTGTGCAGCTATTTCAGAGATACTTCTAGGGACTTACAAGTTTTTAGTTCTTTCAAGGTGGTATGATATAAGTAGGACTATTAACTCCTCTCCTGGCCTGTGCTCTGGTCTGTGAGTGATCACAAGCACTCTTCTCTGCCCTGGAACTGTGAGGAGGGTCACTGCTTCACTATGGCCACAAGCTCTGGTATGTTATTGCTTCTCTTCTCCCTGAGACTGCCACCCAGGATTGTGTCCCAGATCTGAGTATGGGCAAAGCAAAATTATCCTGCCTCAGTGCTAGCAAAAAGAATCAAAAAACCCTGTAATCTACTTCTGACCAGTTGTTTGATGTCCTTGCCACCTGTGTCCTGATTGCTCCAGAAGCAGCTGCTGATGATGATGATGATTCAGTGGCTCCCAAGGCCTGCTCCTGGTTTATTGGGTTTCGAGCCTACACTGGTGTGGCCTACACTAGACTTTGCTCCACTACCATCCATGTGCAAGAGACCTTTCCTGCTGAACTTCCACGCTGTCTTTTTTTTTCCTTCTTCCACATTTTATTTTTTAATTAATTGATTTGTTTATTTACTTTTAGTTTATAAGATTCAGTTCCACAGTCCCCTGAATTTCAAATTTTCTCCCCTTCTTCTCTCCCTCCCCACATTCCCCCCCTCACAGTGGTGGCATGCAAGTATAGGATCTACAAATATTTTCACATTGGACCTTAGTCTGGTTGTATAGAAGGGTTGTAACCAATGGAGTGAACAAAAGGAAAATAAACAAACAAAGCCTAACATGGAAAAGAACAATAGCATGTAGATTGCCTCAGTCTCCATTTAAACTCTGTTCTTTATAGATCTTTCTCTGAATGTAGACATCTTCTTCCATCTTGAGACTTGTAGAGTTGTCTTACTGTGCATTGTTGAGAAGAGTCCAATTTATCAAAGCTGGTCATCACACATACACTGTGTCTGTGATTGTGTACAAAATTTTCCTGGCTCTGCTCTTCTCACTGAGCATCAGTTTGTATAAGCTTCTCCAGGTAAATATGAAGACTGTCTCCTCCCCATTTCTTATACTATTTCTTGTAGTATTGCATTACATTCATATACCACAACTTGTTTAGCCATTCCCCAAATGATGGGCATCCCCTTAATTTCCAGGGTTTTTTGTCACCACAAAGAGAGCACAATAAATATTTTTGTACATTTGGGTCTTCCTCCCACTTCTATGATCTCTATGACCCAGAAGTGGTATTACTGGGTCAAAGGGTATGCAATTATTTACAGCCCTTTGGGCTGTTCCAAAGTTGTCTTTGGCATCTGTGTGATGAGAAGTATGGAAAACACCACTGCTCTTACTGATTCAATTGCCAGAGACCTGTTCCATGTGTACTGGGGGTTGGTCTGTGATGGCCCGGCCTATGTTGAACTGCGTTCCTCTTTCACCCTGATGTGACAGACCTTTGTTGTGTACCTTCCAAGTTGTCTTGGCCTGGAAATTTGTTTCACTCTTCTTTTTTGGGTTCTGCTGCTCTAGAATTTGTTTAAAGTCATTATTTAAATTTATTTGGAGGTATTTGGGAGAGAGCTTAGATGAGTCCCTGCCTTTATTCCACCATCTTCAAGATAATTCTTTTTAAAAAAGGCCAAATTTTCAACACTGGAAAAACAAAATGCATATAAAAAATAGAATAGATTAATATGTATGGTTGTGTCCACTTAGTTTATCACTACAAATACCATCACCAAATTGACAATTAAGTGGCTACAGAAATGAATATGAAAAAAAATATGCTAGAAAGAAGCCAGAAAATGGAAAAACTGTTTCATTGTTCAGAAATGTAGGGAAAGACCAGGAGGGAGAAGCAATACAGAAGCCCAATAAAGAATATCCAGGATCAGGAATGACAAAATCACTCAGAAGTTGTAGTGGGGCCACTTTAATAAGACCTAAGTTTATGAATCAATTGTTTTCCACACAAATAACCCCAGGAAGACTTTGAATTCTATACACTGAAAATAAATAAAATCATTTTATTGTTACATGATTGTGTGGAGCAGTGGTGTTAAATTCAAATAGAAATTAATCGATGTAGATCACATATTGACTTAGAAAACCCACAAATTAATATTGTCTCTATTATATTTTTATTTATTTTTAAACATTTCCCAGTTGCATTTTAATCTTTTTCTTGCACTCAGGAGTTTTGTACACTGCAAATCTGATACTTCAGGAGTAAAGTCTTTTAATTCTAAAGTTCATGGTGGGTCTTTCCATTGTTCAAGTAATAAATTATCTTTAGAAATAGAAAACTAAATAGAAACTTAATGAATTATTTTCTAATGATCATTTTTTTTCCTTCCAGGCATTGACTAAAAAAAATGATGGTTGGTTATAATATACTCTATTTTTGAATTTTAATATATTTATTTACTGTTAGTTTACAACACTCAGTTCCACAATCTCTTAAGTTTGAAATTTTCTCCCCCTCCATATCCTTTTCTCTCCTTCCCCCCATGGTGGTAAGCAATCAGTTATAGATTCTACAGATATCTTCACATTACACATTATTCAAGTTATAAAGAAGAATTATTAAAAAATGGAGTGAACAATGAAAAAGAAGGAATGAAACAAAGCAAAACATAAAAGTGAGAGAGCAAGTAGTTTACTTCAATCTGCATTCAGACTCTGTAGTTCTTTCTCTGGATGTGGATATACATTGGGGGTTGTCTTGACAAAGACACTGAAGTGGTTTGCCATTTCTTTCCATGACTCATTTTACAGGTGAGAAAACTGAGGCAAACAAGGGTAAGTAACTTGCCCAGGATTGGACATAGTATTTGAGATCAGATTTGAACTCAGGTCCTCCTGACTTTAAACACAATTCTATACCACCCAACTCTATACAACACTATACCACCCAACTGCCACTTTATCTCATAGTTAGGTAATTTGCACAAACTTAGGTAATTTAACCTTAATTTAACCTTCCTGAGTCTCAGTTTACTCATTTTAAATTGAGGCACTTGAACTGTATAACCTTTTATGGTCTCTTGTAGTTCTAAATTTATGATTCTATAACTGAGTCTTAGGGTCAGTATATAGACCACTGTAGCTACAAAGTCCTTACAAACTGTACATGTTTCACCTTTAAAGGGTTCAGGAATCTGGTACAGACCAAGTATTTATTTCCTGCACACAAAAGGCATGCTAAGGGATGCAGAATGTCACAGCCCACATTGACTTAAAACAAGATTCAAAAAGTTAACTTATATTTACCAATACATTCTCCCAGGAAGCTGAGTGTTCAACATTTAACAGGAAGCACTTTTTAGGGCTGATGTTTAGGCATTTGCATCTTACCCAAGTTTGTATGCATGTCTCCTGGCAAGAAAACTAGAGATTTGGGCTTTTCACTTTATCAGTGGTTGGTTTTCCCTCATACAATTCCTTCTCTGGTTTCCAGGATTCCCCACCCACTGAATCCAGCACCTCCAGACCTCTCAAACCCAAAAGGTCATTTCTAAGTATGCCTGGATATGTCCAGTTAGGCAACAATGTTTAATTACTTATTCAGGAATGGAAACGTAGAGAGGAAAAGGAGCCCTGTCTCCAGCCTGTCTAATTGATTCCATGCTCAGTATGCAACAGCAGGAGAGTGGGGGAAGAATACAAGCCATCCTCATTTCCTACTCTTTCTTACAGGGGAGAATTAAAGGAAGACAGAAGCTGCCTTACCTTTAAACATGTTCATAAAGAAATAAGCTTGAATAGCTCAGTATACAGGAAAAACATCATTATTCCTAGGTGCCCACAATGTTCAGTACTGAACACATGACTAGCCAAAATAAAGAGATTCATTAGCTCCATCCTGTCCTATAGTTAAGTCAGGGCATGTGGTTAGCCAGAACCAGGAAGGATAGCTCTGATAATATTCCATGAGATGGATTTTGTTACAAGTGTTTATCATGAGACAGTGTCTGATTTCTATAATTTTCTTAAATCCTAGTACCTGAAATTATAGAAAAAGAGAATTAAAACTGAAAAAGAATTTAGCTATTACCTAGAGACTAGGATTCCTAGTCTAACCCCCTCATTTAATGTTGTATATTGCTGTTATTAAGTGACATCAGAATCTTCATAACAAAACCACATCATAGTGTGTTATCCTCAAGGGCAGTGTGGTACAGTGGATAAGGAGCTGGCAATAAAACAGGAAGACCTGACTTGAAATCCTGACAGAGACACATCATAATTGCAGGTCCTGGAGCATATCATTTTAATGTTCAGTGCTCAAGGTGACTTTCTTAGATTGTAGATTACAAAGAAAGTAGCAGCATTCATTGTAAAATGGAGCTTCTTCATCTGAGCTCCCTGCATTAATGAAATCACAAGTGTAGTTCATGTTCCAAACCATATCTTCCAGGGATTCATCATTGGATACAACCAGATCCTAGGTCAACAAGCACAGTTTTTGTTTGCTTGTTTTGTTCTATTTAGCTTTTAAGGATTTTCACTTGTTTCTGATGTCAACTAAATGAATGCAATGTTCCAGGATACATTTCATTATCTATTTCTTTTACTCCCTCCCATAGTCTCTGATAATGGAAAGATGGTAGCATTTCTATTAGAATTATTGTTTGTTGAAAATTGTAGAATTCATTGAAATTTTGCCATAAATGTTTTCAATAATATCCTAAAACAAAACAAACCAAAACACCAGGAGACACAAGTACCTACAAAGGAGGTCATGAAAATAAGTGAGTAGTTACCTTGAAGAATCTCAGAGATGAAGCCAGAAAGACATTGAATTATATAGCTATACATAGAGATAGATAGACAGAAAGAGACAGACACAGAGATAGAGATAGAGATGATAGAGATGATGTAGAAATAGACATGGAAATGGATATGGATATGGATATGGATTTAGACAAAGACAAGAGTAACAATATGGATATGAGCAAGTAGAGATAGATATAAGTATAGACATAGATACATACACATGCATATATACACACATATATGGATTTGTGTGTTTGTTTAGATGTAGGTAGATGCGTATATATGCATATATATGTATACATGTGCATGCATATGCACACAAGTGTGTGGATTGTTATTTAGGTGTACGCACACACATACATGCATATATACACCCATACATATATGCATCTATAATATGTGTGTGTTTGTGTGTGTGTGTGCGTGTACTCTCAAAAGTTATAAATTAAAGCTGGGAAAGTAAGCTGAGTACTGAGTGGCAGAAAATTTATCATTCCATTATAATGAGCTCAGAGAAGCCCCTGGCCAAATTACTACCAAATAAATTGGTAGTAATATAATAGATATTGGTAGAGGTATGATAGATTGTTTCTTGCTATAGAACCTTTTTATTTAAAAATATAATTTTATCTAAAACTTCTCTCACTTTAATGTATTAAAACAATAAGGCAAAAATGAATAAGCAAAAGGCAAAAACAAAGTAAAAAAAGACAAAGATAAATTAGCCTTTCTAATATAGAGAAAATGCATTTTTCCTTTCTAATAGTACTACCAAAAGAGCTAGCAATCACATTTCCTATTAGTGAAAATAGGCACTTTAATAAACTGCTTGAGTATCTCACAGGTATTGTAAATGGCAGCTGCTATTGGAATTTGCTTCAATAATGTGATAGATAGCCATATAAAACCTGCATATCTTAACAAAGCATAAATGAAATTTGGACCTCAGATGGCTTTCACATGTAAATACAGCTTTTTTTGAAAAATGTTTTAATTTTCCTTTTAATGATCTTGCTTGTTTTGCACAACAGTGGCTAGTAAACTTTTCTCATTTCTTTCCAACCTTTTTAAGTTCTATTGCAAGCAAAGAAACTTTTCAGCTTAACTTCACTAATTACTAGAGAAAAACAAAAATCAGTGGGTGCATGTGTCATACACACATACATAAAGGCATACACACACACATACATACATACATACATACATACATACATACATACAAGAACACTGACCTTAGTTCAAATCTTGTCTTTGCCACTTACTATTTGTGTGATATTAAGCACTGGATGTTAACCCTCTGAGCCTTCATTGTTTACTTTTCATTTCAAAATTATCTCTAAGGTCCCTTTCAACTCTAAATATCAGATTCTGTGATCTGTTATCAGTCTCCATAAAGTAGTATCCAGTAAAGTTAATGAGAATTTAGTTTATATAACTAATCAGGAGAAAAATATCTTAGTTTTGTATGTATATACTTTGCATATGCAAGAGAAAATGTGTTGTTTCTGAGTAGCAAGAGTTTTGCTAGTATTATAATGTTTGCCACAGTTGCCAATAGGGTAAAAAAGAAGATATTATTATTAATCCACTAGGTATTGGAATGTCAAAGCTTATTTAAACAGTGCTAATTACTATGCTAAGGAGGAAATTGGTGATAGTGTAAAGCATGAAGTCAGAAAGGTATAAGTTCAATTTCTGCCTCTGAAACATACTATCTTTGCAGCTATGGAAAAGTCCAAACCTTTCAGGAGCTGTATCCAACTCTCTAAGATTCTAAACAAACAGAAAAAGTGGCCAATATGCTGTCAGTGGTAGGAGATCCATACACAAGAAGAGCTGAAATCTTTGGTACTGATTTTATACTTGTATACAAACACACACACATATTTGTGTGAGTGTATGTATGTATTTTCAGGGTGTCCCAAAGTCTTAGTGCATGGTTTAGCTATAAGAGGTAGCTTAATATACCATTGAGACTTTTTTGAGATTTTAGTGATTAAACACTACACTATCACTAAGATTTTGGGGATAGTAGTGTCTCTCTTAGATATTTACACATATATGAAACTCTCATTGATCTCTATGATACCAACATATGTGTGTATATATAAACACACACATATACATGCATATATTGTGCTTTCATGCACATATGTGTATATGTTCTGTATATATGTCCTCCCCCATTCTCCCTTATAGAACTTTAAATTCTAGATTATTTCCCTTCCTCCCTCATCACCCAGCCCCACTAAAAGGACAAGTAATTAAATAAAGACTATACATGTGTAATTATGCAATACATCTCCACAGTGGGCATATTGTGCAAGACGGATGATATGTCCCTCCTTCCTATCCCGACCCCCGACCCCTTGTTCTATTCTCTACCCTGCCCCTGCCCATTTACAGCAGGGTGTACTTCCAGCAACCCTACCTCCACCCTACCCTCTCCTCCATCATCCCACCTCTCATCCCCATCCCCCTACTTTCCTGTGTGACAAGATACCCAGGTTAGAGTTTATGTCATTCCTTTCCTAAGCCAAATTCAACGAGAGTGAGGTTGACCTTTCCATTTTGCCTTCCTGTTCTTTCCCTAACACTTATCTCTTGCCTCTTCTCATTTTAATCCTCTCCCACCTCAGAATTTCACATTTTAGAGTATCATCCCTTCCTATTCACTTAATCCTGTGCCCTCTACGTACTCAAATATACACATACTCAGATGTGTGTTCGTGCACATATATAGACATATGTGTATGTATATGCATATATACATTTGTATTCCCTTCACTTATCCTCATACTGAGAAAAGTTTGGTAAGTTACAATTATCATTTTTCCATGTTGGCATGTAAGTAGTTCAACTTTGATGAGTTACTTATGATTTCTTTTCCATGTTTACCTTCTCAAACTTCTTGTATTTGAGTGTCAAATTCTCTTTTCAGTTCTGGTTTTTTCAGCAAGAATGATTCAAAGTCCTCCATCTCAGTGAATGACCATATTTGCTCCTGGAACATTATACTCAATTTTCCTGGGTAAGTGATTCTTGTTTTTAATCCTAGCTCCCTTGATCTCTGGAATATCATATTCCAAGCCCTTTGATCTTTTTAATGGAGAAGCTGCTTGATGCTAGGTTATTCTAATTGTATTTCCACAGTATTGAATTTTTTTTCTTGGCAGCTTTTAATATTTTCTCCTTGATCTGGGGACTCTGAAATCTGGCTATAACATTCCTAGGAATTTTATTTTGGGGATCTTTTGCAGGAGCTAATCAGTGAATTCTTTAAATTTCTATTTTGCCCTCTGGTTCTAAAATATCAGGGTAATTTTCCTTGAGAATTTCTTCAAGGGTACTAAGTTCTTTTTTTGATCATAGCTTTCAGGAAGTCCAATAATTTTTAAATTGTCTCTCCTACTTCTGTTTTCCAGGTCAGTGTTTTTTTTTTCAAGGAGCTATTTCACATTGTCTTCTATTTTTTCATTTGTTTGGATCTGTTTAATAGTATCTTGATTTCTTATAAAGTCATTTGCTTCTATTTGCTCCACTCTAAATCTGAAGGAATCATTCTCTTCTGAAAACTTTTGAGATTGTTTTTCTATCTAGCAAATCCAACTTTTTAAGGCATTCTTCTCCCCATTCGCTTTTTGGGCCTCTTTTGCCATTTGAGTTCATCTTTTTTTCTTAATTTTAATTTATTTTCTTGTTTACATCATTCATTTCCACAAGGTTTTGAGTTACAAATTTTCTCCCCTTTTTGTCCCTACCGCCCAGCCCAGAACATTGATCACACTGTAAGACCTCTCCCACAATCTGTTCCCTTTTATGCCCTCCTCCAACACCTCTCTAGCTTTCTAGCAGGGCAGGGAGCTCCTCCCTGCCCCCATCCCTGTATGTATTATTTCCCAGTTGCATTTAATTGTATAGCTTTAAATACTAGATTCTTGCAATTCCTCCCCTGTCACCACTCCCACTGGGAGGAGCAGCAATTCAATACAGGCTGTACCTGT
>CM053598.1:177490059-177509168 GCA_028646575.1 Pseudocheirus occidentalis
AAACAGAACTGAACAGAAAATTTGACAATCAAATACAAGAAGCATGAGAAGGTAAACATGGGAAAGAAATCATAAGGAACTTATCAAATTTGAATTATTTACATGCCAATATGGAAAAAAGATAATAGTAACATACAAAACTTTCCTTAGTATGAGGATAGGTGAAGGGAATACAAATGTATATATAAGTATGCTTACACATATGTCTAAATAGGAGGCTATATATGTGTATGAATACATATCTGAGCATGTGTGTATATGTGTATATAGAGGGTATAGGATGAATTGAATATGAAGGGATGATACTTTAAAAGGTGAAATTCTGAGGCAGGAGGGGATAAGAATGAGAGCAGAGAAGGAGGGAGAGACAAAATGGGGTTAATCATCCGATATAGAAGAGGCAAGGGATAACTGTTACAACTTTACTTTCAATTACTCTCATTGAACTTGGCTTAGGGAAGAAATGGCATAAACACTAACCTGGGCATCATGCCACACAGGACAGTAGGGGACGTGGGGATGAGAGGGGGGATGATGGAGGTGAGGGCAGGGTCTGGGGGAGGGATGCTGGAAGCACACACTTCAGGAAAGGGTCAGGGACAGGATAGAGAATAGAACAAGGGGGGTAGGGATAGGAAGGAGGGACATATGATCACTGTCACAATATGTCCACTCTGAAGAAGTCCTGTATAAGCACACATCCACATTCTGTATTGAATTGATTGTCCTTCCAGTGGGGGTCGGTGACAAGGAAGGAATTGAAAGAATCAAGAATTTAAAGCTCTGCAACACTGGCAACTAGGAATTAATGTGTACAGGGGCTGGGGTAGGGAGACCCTCCCTGCCCTACCAGAAAGTAACAGAGCAGATCAGGGGAGGGGCTTTACAGTGGAATTACTGTTTTAGGGTTGGGGTAGGGGAAAGATGGGGAGAAAATTTGTAATTCAAAAATCTCATGAAAATGAATGATGTAAACAAGAAACAAATAAAATTTATCAAAAAAAATAAAAATAAAAACAAAGAAATGAAAAAAATCAACTCAATTCAACAAAAGAAAAAAGGAAAAGAAAAATCTAGAGAATATTGTTGTAAGAAAAATCTTGGAATAGTGCAGCCAGCAGAAAGTCGGAGTACCACAGTCTTTTAGCTGTAGAAAGTTCCCTTTTGCTGTGACAAGATGGAAGCATCCCAGCAAACCAGCAGGAAGTCCCACCTTAGCAAAATACCAGGAGATACTGTATACCAGGGTGGAGGAGCAGGCAAGTGCCAACACCAGGCACATACCACCTCCACCTCAGTACCAGGTAAAATAACAGACCACAACAACATCTAACTGCCAACACCTGAGACCTCAATACAGAAAACCAATAAAGAGGTCCCTGACTCCTAGCAGAAGAATTCTGGGACAGTGCCCCATGGACCCCAGAATCAGATCAAATTGAAAAGCTAGAAAAGAAGGAAACTAAATAAGCGAGAAGAATGTATTTTTTTAAAAACAAATGACCATAGAGAAATATCTTGGTGAGAAGGAAGATCAAAACAAATTCAAGAGAGGACAGCATGGTCAATATACCCCGTGTGAAACATCAAAGCCAAATATGATCTCGTCTCAAACCCTAAAATCCTTCTTGGAAAAGCTCAAGAAGGATTTTATTTTTTTATTAATTAATTTATTTTAGTCTTTAATATTCATTTCCACAAGATTTTGAGTTCCAACTTTTCATACCATCTTTCCCTTCCTCTCCAGCGCAAGATGGCATGTATTCCGATTGCACCTTCCCCCAGTGTGCCTTCTATCACCCCCAATTCTTATCACTCTGCCTCACTTTCTTGAAGACAGATTTCTACAGCCCCAAACCTGTACATCTTATTTCACAGTTGTACATAAAAATAATTTTTAACATTTGTTTTTAGTACTTTGAGTTCCAAATCAGTTGCTTGTGATTATGATTAGCTAATATGATAAAAATGGCAATTACCTAAATTAATTTACTTATTTAGTGACACCATTCTAACTACAAAAATATTTTATAGAGTAGATTTTACAGATTTTATGTGGAGGCACAAAGAAGTCCAGAATATCAAGAGAATTAATTAAAAGAAATGCTAGGGAAGGTGACTAAGCCATACCAGATCTTAAATTGTGTTATAAAGGAGCAATCATCAAAACTAATTGGTAATGGCAAAAAAATAGAGTGATGGATCAGTGGAATAGGTTAGATATAGAAGAACACAATAGTCAACGGTCATGGTAATCTCCTATTTGATCAACCCCAAAACTCTCACTTCAGGAATAAGAACTCACTATTTCACAAAACCTTCTGGAAGAACTGGAAAATAGTATTGCACAAACTGGGGTAGACCAATATCTTATACCATAGATCAAAATAAGGTCAACATGGGTTCATTATTTAGATATTAAGGCTAATAATAGAAGCAATCTGAGAGAACGAGGGATAGGCTACCTGTCAGCATTATGAATGGAATAATTTATGGCCAAACAAAAGATAGAGAACATGACGAAATGCGAAATGAACGCTTTGGATTACTTTATATTCAAAAGGTTTTGCACAAAGTCAATGCAAGATTAAGAGGGAAGCAGAAGACGGGGACTTTTTTTTTTTTACAACCAACAGCATCTCTGATAAAGGCCTCATTTCTAAATTATATAAGAACTGAGTCAAATGTATAAGAATACAAGTCGTTCTCTAATTAATAAATGGTCAAAGGATATGAACTGGCTGTTTCCAGAGGGAAAAAAATAAAGGTAGCTATATAACATTATAAAATTCTCTAAACCTCTGTTGATTAAAGGGATGCAAATCAAAATAGTTCTTGGATACTACATCACACCTGTCACATTGGTTAACATCACAAAACAGGAAAATTATAAATTCTGGAGAAGATGTAGGAGAATTGGAACACTAATGCGTTGTTGGTGGAATTGTGAAGTGATCCAACCATCTTGGAAAGCAATTTGGAACTGTACCCTAAAGGCTATAAAAATGTACATACCCTTTAACCCAGCAATACCACTTCTATGACTGCATCCCAGAGAAATCGTGCCAATGGGAAAAGAACCAACATGTACAAAAATATTTATAATAGCTCTTTTTGTGGTGAAAAAAATTTTAAATTGAGGGAATGACCAACATTTGGGGAATAGTTTAACAAGTTGTGGTATATGAATATAATGGAATACAATATTGTGCTGTCAGAAATGATGAGCAAGTGGGCTTTAGAGAAACCTGGAAAGACTATGTGAACTGATGCCAAGTGAAAGGAGCAGAATCAGAACATTGTACAGCATTACAGCCACATTGTGCGATGACTAACTTTGATAGACTTTGAACTCTTCCCAGCAATGCAAGGTTCTAACTCAACTCCAAAGGCTCATGATGGAAAATGCTATCCAAATCTAGAGAAAGAATTATGGAGTCTAAAGGCAGATAGAAGCATACTATTTGCCATCCCTTTTTTTGTTTGTTTGTTTCTTCTTTCTCCTGGCTCCTTCCATTGGTTATGATTCCCTTTTCAACACAACAAATGTGAAAAAACTTTTAATGTGAATGTATAATAGGTAGGGCCTATATTGGATTGCATGTCATCTTGGGAGGAGGGGAGATGGATAAACTTTGAAACTCAAAAACTTGTGGAACTGAATGTTGTAAGCTAAAAATAAATAGTTAAAAAATTAAAAAAACAAATACCTTCAACAGTGAGTCAACTGACCTCTTTCAGTAATAGAACTTTGATAAAAACCCAGGTTTCTTGGTTCCCAGTGGAGACCTGTTTCATTAAATTGTATCTATCTATAGCTACCTAAAAGATATGGTTCTAAAGCAACGCTTAACAATGTTCAAGAAGAAAGAAATGTTTATTAACTGGAACTTTTTGGAAACAGAACATCTTGCTATTAACAGTAATAACTTCATTTTAATTTTAGCAACCATCCAAACGTGATGTGCACATACCATTGCAATGCTGCCTTTTTACAGGGGCAAGGGAGGGGGGGAAGATATAAAGAAATCTTATTTGGGATAACCAATGGAAGATACATTTAAACATTATCCATAGTTGTAATAGAGTTAAAGGTAACCTTCTCCCCCCCAAAAAATATGAGTTTAAAATGCCTACATCAAGGAGAAAAGTATTGGAATTTGAAGAGAATAGGAGGTTATTGGGGAGGGCGAGCAGGTGCATTCCAAGTTCTCTTCCCCAGAAGACAGGTGGTGGCAGAACACTGGGGTTACTTGTTTCTCTCTACTCCCTGGAATCTTTTAGCACTTAGAATCTTAGACACACCACCAAGGTGAACAGCCAGCAGAAAATGACTGGTGGCTCATTCTCTCATACTGTCTATAGATCTGATGAGGGTTTAGGAATTTGGAGTGTCATTGAATCCAAAGAGGATTAGATTTATTTAAAAAAACTTGGTGGGGGTCCCATGGCCATGTTGGAAAGAAGAAAGTCATGGTGTTGCAGTGTTCAAGCCCCATTGAAGCTCACTTTGTAGCCCAGGCAGTTCAAGATCCAGCTCTCCATATTTTTCTTCAGCCACTTGTCACTCTCCTCTAAAGGCACGTCCTCCTTCATCCTCAGGAAGCTGTGGGCCAGCAGAACCTCCTTGGTATCCTCTTCTTTCACTCTCTTCACCAGTGAAGGAATTAACTCAGAATTATTAGAGTTGCTAAGATAATAAAGCAGCTGGATCAGGTCCAGATCATCTAGCCTCTGCTGGTGAATGATTATTGTGATGGTTCGATGTGCCATGCATGACCCAAATAAAGAACAGCAAGAGCCCAGAGGTAGCAATGTGGAGATAAGAAGCGACCTCCATGCCCACATTGATGAAAACCACAAGACCCGACATTATAACCACAGAACTGAGCAGGACTAACTGAACTTTGGATGTCTGTATCTTCACCCCAGACAACAAATATTCCAGCAATCCAGAGGTGTGTCCTTGAAACTCTTGAGTACCACCTGGCCCTCCTTGGTTTGTGCACCCAGTACAAACCATTTAAAGTAGTGCTTTTCTGCAGTTGCCAGTTTAGTGAAGAAGTCCATTAACTCCTTGTTTGTTAGAGGGATTACTCTGGTGCTGGCCCAGAACCCAAAACCAAATGAAAGCACACTGTTCCAAGTTGACCCTGACCTTGATGGTGTCCTTCGGGTTCTGCACGGCTATGGAAAATACCAGAACATCCTTCGACAGTTTGGAGAAGTTGGCCAGGTCTAGTATGGGTTCCAGAATTCTGACGAGGGGCTCTGGAGATCATTCTGCAGGGGCTAGTTGGGAGTATCATGATGATCAGATTGGATGAGATGGTATAACTCCTGCATCTGGTCTAACAAGTGTTTATATTCATATGAAATGTAGAAATCAGTTTGGAATGCAAACTCCCAAATAGCAGCCTCATCAGGAGGAGTAGAGTGAAATTCTTGTAGATGCTGCAGTAACTCACGCTTCGACAATAAGATAAAGCACTTCTGGTACAGTTGTTTCCAGTTAGGAAGCTCTGTCAGACTCTTCTTTTTCCTATACTTCTCGATCTTCATAACCAGGGAGGAAAGAGGAAAAGAAGCATTCCCTGAGAGTGAGGGATGTGCTATAATAGGTAGCCAGTTACAACTCCAGTTTTGCATAATATACTCCTATTTGCTTAATGGACACATGTTGAGCACCAACACCTTTTAAGTTCTAGGTCCTAGGGCCTTGTGATCAGTTTGGGTGGCTGTTGAGTTTGTTATACGTGTTAGTCATTTCAACGGTTTCTTTTTACTTCATAAAGGGGAAAGGGCTTTCAGTGTTCCCTAGGTGCCTCTGGCATGTATGGATGTGGATTCATAGGTATGTACATATAGGTACACGTATGTATATTCTCCTAGTAATAGCTTTAAATCATAGACACCATGACTTCAGAATAATTTAATTATAGCTGCCCCCATCAATGTTATGGGAAAATGGTGGATCAACAATCTTTTCTTTTCTTTTTTTGAGGAAATGGGGTTAAAAGACTTGCTCACAAGTCACACAATAGTAAATGTCTGAAGTCAAATTTGAATTCATGTCCTCCTAATTCCAGGGCCCTTGCTCTATCCACTAGGCCACCTGACTGCCCCTAAGAGTCATTTGTTAAGCCCTTACTATCATAGTATGTCACAATATATGACTAACAGATGAAGTGAATTAAGTGTAGAAAATGGTGTAAAAAATATCAGAGATAGAGGTGTCCTGAAAACATGGTAGCCAAAGAGAGGGATAATAGATACAAATGGGGTATTGATATACATGCCATATTAAAAGAATGAGAAGGGGTTCTTTAGACCAGTACAAACTTCTACGACAAGTTGTTGTTGTTGTTGTTCTTGTTGTTGTTGTTGTTTTAATTGGCAAGAGTAGAACCAAATGAGAAGATGGAATAGGGCTGTTATCTGTTGGTTGGAAGGAATGTCTATAGCAGTGAAACTGTGAACCTATCAAAGTGATCATCAAATGGGGCATGGGGTAGAAGATGTTGTACTATAATTATCATTGGAAACTAATGATCTGTGACATTTTTAACAATCACAAATTCTTTTTTTTTCTCCTCCAACAATTTTATAGCCCAAACAACAGCAAAGTTTTCTATTAAATCAAATTATAAGTGTGCAAAAAGAATCTTAAAAACTTAAGACAAAGCAGAGAATCTTAGAAAATGAGAAATATTATATATTATTTATTAGTATTTATACTCCGACATACATGTACAAAATGCCTTTAAAAGTTCTTTATACTAGAAAGTCAATTATCTATTGACTTGATTATACTTGACTTAGACACAACAGAAATTTGACTTCAACTACCAGAGAAGTACTTGACTCTTAAGGGCAGTTATGAGGCCATGTGTAATATTGGAATGTATGCTGGTGTATTTCAAAGTGACAGAACTACCTGAGAATTTCCAGGGACTATGTTCTTATCAATATTTGGTCCTTGTGATGACTGTGACTCATCTCAATGTACAAGATGTTAGGACACACTTCATAATTTAAATTACTACTCATCTGTGGAAGTAATGCTAAATGATAAAATAAGCATCTATTTGGATTGGATTCAGTTCGATTTTGCCATTTGTTGAAATTGCAAATAAGGGTAACTTACAGAAACTTCTTTACTAATTAGAAGAAACTAAGTAAAGTTTATTATAAGCTCTTTTGCTTGTATTTTGAGTTAACTTTGTAGATTTTCTACATATTGCTTTTGGTCAATGTCCAATTTGCTTGCTAAAATTTTAAGTTTTCTTCTTCCCTTTATAACTTTTATAGATGCTTGAATAAAATTTGTTCTCTGACCCTCCCCCAACCACATACATAATTTACTATTGGATATAGTGGCAGTTTCTCAACAGGTCATTCTTAGGATAATGACGAGAACCTAAATTGTGCTGTGCATCCTAAGATAACTTCTATCATCCAAAGTCATTTAGTCTTTGTCATACCTAGAAAATTGTGAGAAACTGACTACTATAGATCTTCTCCAGACCTCACCCTCAATGAACCACCTGTACTGAGTGGCATAAATTCAAAGCATGAGTCCTGAAATGACTGTCCACAAGTCTGGTTACATGTATATTGGCCAGTTAACACAGCAATGACTTCAAGTGAGACTTTGCTAATAAATTGCATCAGAATTAGAACTTTTACTTTACTTCATATAAGAAAGAAAAAAAGTCTCATACAGCACTCTCCCAAGGTATGCTTTGTTGAAGATGCCTGTTGCTGAAGACATCATCTGCTAGAGATTAACTGCAGACTGATCCCCAAAGACAGAGAAATTGATAAAACAGAAAGACCCATCTTAGGTCCAAGAGATGTGTCAAAAGCAGTCACGTTCACACATGCTTCTCAATAATCTTTATATATAGTCCATTATCCTTCAATAAATTCTAATTAAAAAACAAGTTATACACTGGACTCTGCTGTCACTTTTTGGTATCACTGTGGTAATCTTTACTATATAACTATCCAGTTAGAGAGAATTTACTGCCTGATACGGGGAAAGAGGAGAGATTGCCCACCTCTTTAACCTCAGAAATTGCTTCCCTTAAATGCAGGACATCATTCTAGCACTATGCATGACTTCTAAGCAACTGAAATGCTGAATTAGCTTGGATTCTACTTTGCCACTAGATCTTTTCCTTTTGAACCTGTGGTAGCCAGGCATTTCTTTCTGACTACTTATATAACTTGCTTTTCTGGATTTATTCAGCATTTTAAAATGTTTCCCTAGGATAAAGGATAATGAAATTAGTTGTTTGTATGATGCTTTAAGGTTTGCAGAATGCTATCCATAGATTATCTGTTCGAATCTCCCAACAGCATAGTGAGATATCCATTTATTACTAAGTTTTCCTCCAAATAGGCAAGGTTATCATGACTTTAATAACACCCAACCTGGCATTTATATTCAACGTGCCATAGGCAGCCCTCTCCATCCCCCAAGAAAGAACCCTATTTTTAGGTATTATTTTTTACATATTCAAGAAGACTATATCAGAGTTTATTTAGTTTCAAATTAGGTAATTGGCCAAGATAGTTCTTTGCAATCAGGATATTTGTTTCTCTACCTAATTTCAGTTCCTGTGTGTTAGATAAAGCTTTCACTACCATCAGTTGTAACACCACAGTTGAAGAATCGGTGTTTAGCATACTGTTGAGACTTGTACATCCTCATCAAAACTCAATTATAGGTAGATACATAATAATCACAAGAATTACTAGATACTAATGCACTGTAAGACTTGCTGGGTTCTGGGGCCCTCGTCATTCCTTATTTCTGGTTTGTCACTTTCTCTCTTCCTAGGGAGTGATCTTACAAAGAAACCAAGCTGCATGAATAATTCCTTCCTTCTTTAATTAAAGCCACTGAGATATGACTTTAGAAAAGCAAGCACATAACTGGACTCCGTCCATTGCAGGCCCACCACATTCAATGCATGTCCCCATTTCACTTTCAGAGAAATAAGTGGAAAAACTTTACTTGAAATATTTTATCTTTAGGATGCTGGACCATACCTGTCCAAACCCTTGGGTCCCTAGATATAGCTATGCTTTGGACTGATGTCTCAAAATATTGCCAGTATATTCATAATAAAAATGAGTCAAGAAACTGTCAGGACCTTCTTAATCCAACAAACAAAGGGAAATAAATAAAATTGTTCTGTTATTGAGGTGTAATTAAAGTGAAAGAATATATTTTCCTAGAATGATAAAGAACATGGAGCATGCAAACATAAAAATAAAATCACATTAAATTTAAAAGAAATAAGATTTGTTCAGTTTCCCGAAGGCCTCACTTGCCTACTATTAGGTGACATAGTCTAACCTACTATATCTTGTTCTACTGAGGGAATTTCAGAGGGCCTTGTAAAGACCAAAGTCCTTAAGGTCTGGAGAGCTTTGGGGTTGGCAAAAGAATAATTTATTAGGACAACACTTTCCCTCCATATGATTAAGTTACTCTATTGCTCTTCAAAGTCTGAAAATCCTGTCCACCTTATTGACTCACCAGCTTCTCTCCTTGCCTCCAACTTTGACTATGAAAAGCAGCATTATGTATTGCAAAGAGAACTGGATTTTAAACAAGATAAGTTTAAATCCTACCTCTGCTACATGCTAGATATGTGAACTTTGTCAAATAGCCAAACCTTACTGAACCTCACTTACTTCATTTGCAAAATGGAAATAATAATATTCATCTACTTTAATGATGTTAAGAGATTTAAAAAAAAGATATTATTGTTATTGCTGTATTCTCCTTTCCTTACAATTTCCTCACTAAGAAAGCAGTTCTTTTAGATAGAATGGAGATAAAATAGTGTTTTGTTCTCCCTCTACAATTTACAAAACTTCTGCTTTGAGGGGTGTCGGTGGGGGTGCCAGTGGGAAGAGAGGAATGGTAAAAGTTCAAGTTAAGGAAAGGAGGCAGAAGGTTGGAGGGGCATTCTTAGAGCTGATTCTCAAGGGATGAAAATGTTCTAGGACTAGTAATTTAGCACAAAGGGATATCTCAACTAAATTCAGTTAATCTGACTTTTAGTCCCAATTCTGTTATTAATTGTTCATGTGCTTTTGATTGACATTGCATACATTATTTAAAACATCTCCTTAACAGTTTCCCCCTTTCACATGGGGAAGAGAATCTGCTGCTCTGACATTCATCGTAGAGATATAATGAGGATAAATAAGATAATATAAAATGCTTTCACTTCTGTGGAAGAAAAGTTTCACATAGATGGAAGAATTCACTTTTGCCTTTCCTAGCTGTCATCAATTAAGTCACACCAGTGGAAACAGTGCAGAGTTCTGTCTAGGATGTATACAATTGTTCTAAGAGTTAGGAGGCTTGACCAGGTTAGAAATCCTTTTATTTCTCCATGGGCTGTTTGCACGCAGATATTTTCTGTAGAAGGTTTGGTCATCAACACAGCTGTGAAAATAAGCATTGGCCTATATGCTCTGGGCCTGAGAGACATCAGTGGGCCAGCTTACAGAGATGCAGCAATGGATCTGAAAGACATTAATATGTTCTTTTCTTTTCTATTCCATTGGTTGTTTCCTGGAAATTTATGCTTATACAGACATTTAGATACAGCTGTTTTCAGTGAATTTCATGTAGCATAGAAGCAGCATGGCAAAAGGGAATGGATTTGGGATTTGGAATAAGAAGACAGAATCACTAAATTTCCATATTGGGAAGGGCATTAACAACTATAAAAAACATCAAAAATATTTTTTTATATATTGCAAAGAGAATAGGATTTTTTAAAAATAAATTAATTTATTTTCTTGTTTACATCATTCATTTTCACGAGATTTTGAGTTACAAATTTTCTCTCCATCTTTCCCCTACCCAAGATGTCAAAACAACCATCCCACTGTATAACCCCCTTCCCAAGCTGCTCTCTCCTATGTCCTCCCCCATTCCCCTATGACTTTCCAGTAGGGCAGGATGGCTCTCCCTACTCCAGTGCCTGTATATCTTAATTCCCAGTTGCATGTAGTTTAATAATAATAATGATAATTATTATTATTATTATATATTTTTAACATTTGATTATCGAACTTTAAATTCTAGATTCTTTCCCTTCCTCCCTCTTCACCCAGTGAAAAGACAAGCAATTAAATGCAGGCCATACGTGTTTAGTTAAGCAGAACAACTCCAGAGTGGGCATATTGTGAGAGATTGATTATATGTCCCTCCTTCCTATTCCACCACCCTCCTTGTTCTATTGTCTACTCTGCCCCATACCTGTCCCTTTACAGAAGTGTGTACTTACAGCAACCCTCCCCACCCCTACTTTCCCCTCCATCATCCCCCCTCTCATCCCCATCCCCCCTACTCGCCTGTGTGGCAAGATACCCAGTTTAGAGTTTATGCCATTCCTTCCCTGAGCCAAATTTAATGAGAGTAAGGTAGACCCTTTCCCTTTTGCCTTCCAGTTCTTCCCCTCCTTTGTAACAATTATCCTTTGCCTCTTCTATATGAGATGATTAAACCCATTCTGTCTCTCTCTGTCTCCTCTCATTTTTGTCCTCTCCCACCTCAGAATTTCATCTTTGAGAGTATCGTCCCTTCCTATTCAATTGAACCTGTGCCTCTATGTACTCATATATACACATACTCAGATGTGTGTTTGTAAACATATATAAACCCTCCTATGTAGATATATGTGTATGTATATGTGAATATACATGTGTATATGTATGTATGTATGTATGTGTGTTTGTGTATATACATATATGTATATACATACACACATTGGTATTCCCTTCACCCATCCTCATACTAAGAAAAGTTTCATAAGTTATAATTATTGTTTTTCCATGTTGGCATGTAAATAGTTCAGCTTTGATAAGTTCCTTATGATTTGTTTTCCATGTTTACCTTCACATGCTTCTTGTGTTCAATTGTCAAATTTTCCATTCAGTTACGTTTTTTTCAGCAAGAATGTGTGAAAGTCCTCCACCTCACTGAATGACCATATTTTCCCCTGGAATATTATACTCAATTTTCCTGGGCAGGTGATTCTTGTTTTTAATCCTAACTCCTTTGATCTCTGGAAAATCATATTCCAGGCCCTTTGATCCTTTTAATGTAGAAGCTGTTAGATCCTGGGTTTTCCTAATTGTGTTTCCATAGTACTCTGTTTCTTCTTCGCAGCTTGTAATATTTTCCCCTTAATCTGGGGACTCCAGAACCTGACTATAACATTTCTGGGAGTTTTCTTTTGGGGATCTTTTTCAAGAGGTGGTTGGTGAATTCTTTCAAGTTTTATTTTGCCCTTTGTTTCTAAAATATCAGGGCAATTTTCATGGAGAATTTCTTGAAGGATGCTTTCTAGATTCTTTTTCTTTTTGATCATGTCTTTCAGGTAGTCCAATAATTTTGAAATTTCTCTACTGGATCTATTTTCCAGTTCAGTGGTTTTTTTCAAAGAGATATTTCACATTGCTTTCTATTTTTTTATTTGTTTGGATCTGTTTAATAGTATTTTGATTTCTCATAAAGTCATTTGCTTCAATTTGCTCCACTCTAAATCTGAAGGAATCATTCTCTTCATAAAGCTTTTGAGATTCTTTTTTCCATCTGGCAAATTTGACTTTTTAAGGCATTCTTCTCCTCATTGATTTTTTGGGCCTCTTTTGCCATTTGAGTTAATCTATTTTATAAGGTGTTATTTTCTTCAGTCAAGTTTTTGACTCTTTTTTCATTACTTTCTTGTATCATTCTCATTTCTCTTCCCAATTTTTCCTCCACTTCTCTTATTTCGTTTTCAAAATCCTTCTTAAGTTGCTCTATGGCTTGTAGGAAATTTGCATGTTTCTTAAAAGCTTCTGGTGTGGGAGTTCTGACTGTGTTGTCTTCCTCCTGTTCCATGCTTTGATCCTTTTTGTCCCCCAAAAAGGAATCTAAATTTCGATTGCTGTTCTTACTTTGCTTCCTTTGCCTGGTCATGTTGCCAGTGAATTACTTGACTTTCTAGCTCTGTGCAACTCTGCTTCCAGATGGGAAAGCTCTGTCCCAAATCTCTGGGGTTGTCATAGTTGCCATAGCTATTAGAAGGCCACCACAGCCTCCACCAGCTTTGGCTCACTGATCACCCCAGGACCACCACCCAAGACTGCAATCTGGATTCAGGCCACTCGTTGCAAGAGCACTTAGCCTCTGAATGATTGCTTGCCCCCTCTCCTGTCTGCAGGCCAGGAGTTCTGAAGCAGTAATGTGGAGGCAGCAGCAGAGCTGCCACTTCTGCTGCTTCTTTGCCCTGGAGGCAGTTCAGCCAGACCACTTTTCTTCCCCATACTTAGCTGAGTCCCACTGACCTTTCACTTTGTCCTTGTTTCATATGCTTGATAATTCTGGAAATTGCCACAGCTGCCACTGATCCACTCTCCTGAGGGCTCCAGCAGCAACTCTTCCTGGCCACCATGGGGCTAAACTGTGGTTTCAGGCTGGGCTGGTTTCACCTCACACCATGCGGCGATGTGCTCCTTCTGATGAGCTGCCTACAGCAGGAGATGTGTTTTTCTGTATTTTTGTGAGTTTTTGGAACCCTAAAATTCGTTTAGTGTCATATTTTATGGGTATTTGCAGTGGCTATATCAGAGCTGTGAAACCTTGCTGCTTTTACACCACCATCTTGGCTCAGTGCCTGAGAACTGGATTTTAAAGAAGATATGTTTCTTTATAATATCATACCCAATAAATGGTCAGTCAACCTTTTCTTGAAGACTGTAGCAGAAAGGAATCTTCTTCCTCCTAAGGAAGCTCATTCTATCTTTGAATAACTTAAATACATTTGGGGTTTTTTTTTATACATCTGACCTTAATCTGCCTCTTTTACATTTCCAGTCTGTTCTAAAGGCAACTGTCATGACACTCAGTCTCTTTTTCAGTCTAACCACTGTAAGTTCCTTTAACTGATTCTCATACAGAAAAACAAATAAAATAAAAATCACAAAACAAAAACAAACAAGAAAAAATCAAGATCCCTACCAATCTGTTTAATTTTGTTCTAGGTTTGAATTATGATTCTTCTACCTATGTGATCCTTGAATAAGTCACTTCCCTTATCTCTGTGGGCCTCAATTTCCTTATCTGTATAATAAAGAGATTCTTTTTAATAATTTTTTTTATCCTTTTCAACTCTAAATACCATGATTTTAATCTTTTTTCAGTTTTTTTAAACTGTATTTGACTCTTCATGACCCCATTTGGGGTTTTCTTGGGAAAGATACTGGAGTGATTTGCTATTTCCTTCTCCCTACTCATTTAACAGATGAGGAAACTGAGGAAAACAGGGTTAAAGTGACTTGCTCAGGGTCACACATCTGGTAAGTTCCTGAGCCCAGATTTTTTAGGAAGATGAGTCTTCCTGTTTCCAGACCTAGCACTCTCTCCACTGTACCACCTATCTGCCTTTTATGCAAAATATCTGCATTCCTTTAGGAAAGACATAGAGGAAAAGAAAAAGAAAAAGACATTGTATATAGTTATTATAAAAATTCTTCCCATTTCCTAGGGAGCCATTATTCTTCAGTTGAGGCATTATATACAAACACTGATCAGGGACTCTAAAGTCTAAAGTCTTTCACACCAAAAGCTTTCTTGGGCAATGTTTTAAATTCCCTCAGATTTAGTTTCCTCATTTACAAGATGGTGATATGTATATTAGATACTTACTTGAGAAAAGTGACTTAGTAAACCTTAAGCCCTAATGAATCATTATGGTTACCAACTGAGCTCCCCTTTTCCCTTGGCTTCTATTGCATTGAATTCTCATGGTTGTCCTACGCTTCTCTTTACTTAACCTTCTCCCACTTCTTAAATAGAAATATCCACAGAAGTCCAGTCTTTGACTCTTTTATCTCTCTACAATCTTGCCTTTGGTTATCTTATTTTTTTTAATGGCTTCAATTATCACTTCTATGAAGAAGACTCCTAAATATGTATCTCTACCTTACACTGTCTTCAGGATTCCAGGTGGATACTCATTGCCTACTAAAGTACAATATTTTCTCATTGGTAACATGGCACAATCTACTTGGGGCAAACATAGATCTTTTCCAGTCTAATCATTTACAATTGCTTTAACTGATTCTCATACAGAAATAAATCAAGGCTCATTACCATCTTGTTTTTGTTTGTTGGTTGTTGTTTTGTTTTCTGGATTTGAACTTTTCTACGTAGTACTTGTGTGACCCTTGGACAAATCAATTTCCCTCACTCTCTGTCCCTAAATTTCCTTATCTGTGACTATGAAGATGATTTTTAAATGTGTATTTCTTTTTCTTTTTTGGACGGCAGTTGGGGTTAAGTGACTTGCCCAAGGTCACAGGGCTAGTTTTTTGTGTTAAGTGTCTGAGGCCGGATTTGAACTCAGGTACTCCTGACTCCAGGGCCGGTGCTCTATTCACTGCGCCACCTAGCCGCCCTTAAATGTGTATTTCTACTCTCAACTTCTCTCCACAATTCCATCTGAATACTCATGGTCTACTCAAATATGTTCTCATTGGTAATATGTTGCAATCTCTTTAGATGAACCATGAATCCTACTGCCCATGGGGTCACCCACAAAAGTTTCTCCTTGACTTGACCAAAATCACTAGAATTTCATTTCTCTTTTTATTTTCTAGCTTCCAGATCAGCATCCATTGGGATATTTATTCCCAGTATTGACAGCCTGCTCAGGTATTGAAACTGCTCACTATTCTTAGATCTTTCTTGTTGTTAGCATCCTATTCAACAGTTCTGCTGTACTGATCCTCATGTCCTGGAGTGACAGATATATTCCAGAAAGAATCTCATTCGGCTAGAAGAAAAGAATCAAAATTTTCTGTTGTTAGGGGGAGGCCAACATCTTACAAACAAAGGATCTCAAAAAGAAATTTAAAAGAAAAACAAAATAGTTATTTGTCCAGTTGCTGTAAATGACAAACTTCTCATGAAATTCATTACTTTCATATTCAGCATAAAAAATAAGTTACCATAGAAACACATTCTGACAAGATCTATTCTCATTTATTGAGGCAAAATAGATTAGAGTCACCTTGAACTGGGGAGAAACATCAACCTCTCCTATGAGCCTCTCACAGATTATACAATGGGTTTGGCACAACATATTTAAAAGTAAAATTACATATTTCTCTCCTGTTTTCATGTCATTTTAATAATGGACAGATTATGCTTGGAATAAATTTTGAACACAGTATACAGCAAAATTTACTCCTTCAATTTTTTGTGTGTTTAGTCTTTGGGAGAAATTAATTTTTCCACCACCATAACATATTCCTATTTTTCTTTCCTTCAGTTGATTTCAAAGAAATTTATTCTATAACCATCTATATATTTTGTAAACAGTTGTAATAATTTCAACTATTAAGCACTTAAAATGTTTTTATTTATTGGTAATCTCATTCTCTACTTTTGGTAGAGTCATTTATTTTATTTTTCAATCTTCCAAATGTATTGAACAACAGAAAGTAATTTTAAACATAATACAGAAAGTATTAGAAGATTATCGTCTTATGTATAAAACAAGGACGGGGGTCATTTTGAAATAATGTCGTAACATATCTTTGCATGATGTTTTAAACTAATAATACCAGAGACAATATTAGATTTTTTCAAAACCTTATATTTATTTTGAAAGATCTACTAAGAAATCTTGGCTTTTAAATAAAGAATTCATCAGTGGGATTGAGAAATATACGGTATGACAATTTTAAAATGAAAAAGATAATTTCACATTGTACAAAAGTTAATTTGAATACACTATCATAGCTTAAGCATTAACTCTTGGGTTGTCGAATCTCTCACTCCTACAAAAAGCCTAGGCCAGAAATGAGGTGGCAATTGAACTTACCCAAAGAACAAAACCTTGTGGTGGAATTTTGCTTGTGATAAACTTCTTTGTAATTTTAATGTTCTCAGGCCTTGGGTTGCTTTATATTATTTTAAACATTGCTGTGGGGTTTGACATCATTACTAAATCTCCATGAAACGTTATTGTCTGCTGATACCTGGACTGTGATTATATAATGAGAGACAAATGCCTCAATCTTCTGCTTCCCCTGTTAGTCTTCATGAAGCAACCACCACAAAGCTAATTAGGAAGGTCTTCGATGGGAGAATACCCATGATAATTGTTACCTTTAAATATGTGTTTCTAACTAATTTGTTTAAGTGATATATTGTCTCTCTTTAGCTTAGGAATTGCTCCCACCTGGCAATTTTCCAGTAACTGGTTGACACACTGGTTAAGAGATCAGGACCTGGGGTTATGTAGACCTGAGTTCAAATCCTGCCTCATAAACTTGCTAGTATGATCTTGGACAAGTAACTTTACTGAGGCACCTTCTATTTGCCTCAGTTTCTTCATTTGTAAAATAAGGATAGTAATACTACCTGTAACAGAGTTGTTATGAAGATCAAATGAATTAACAAATGGAAAAGACTTTTCAATCCTTAAAATTATTTAAAGCTAAAGGCTCACATGTGAGCTCCATTTATTTCCCTTCTTCCATCCACAATATAGGTATTTCTTTCATGGAAGTTTACTATTAAAAAAAAAGAAAAAAATTACCATTACAAAGTCCAAGAGACCCTGACCCTATTGGAATGGCATACTTTCCTCCTCCTTCTGTAAATACTCTGGCTTCCAGAATAATTTATACTCTCTCACCCTAACAATTTCATAACCACTTTAGATACTAGGATGAAAGGGATTGAATATATGTCAACCATTACCATAATTAGTTGAGAATTGCCATTGTGCTCTGAATACAAGAGAGCACAAATGAAGAAGAGGTTATAATTTAGAGAAGATAGTCCATAGGTTACACAATTTATCAATCATTTTCAAAAACTTGTCATGCTGAAGGCATGTTATTGTGGATATATTCTTCACATATCCTTTCATTGCATTTTAAACTTTGCTTAACAGAAAGGAAACCTATAGAGTCCACTAAGTGGAGAATCATTTAAGGGAAAAGCCATTCAGGGTTTCAGGAGTATATGTGAAACTATTTTTCCCCCTTGAATGTATGTGATCCTGTAGATCAGTGTCCTAGAATACATAATAAAACACATCCCTGACTTAAAATAGGGTTTCATGTGTATACTCGTTTAGAAAGAATAGTAATTTATATTAAGCGAGGGGTCACATTTCTATTTCAATTCCCTTTAATACCTGTGTTTATTATAATCAGAGAGGCAAAAGGGTTTATCTACCTGGGCATGTGGGCTACAGCTACTCCCAAGAGATCTCATGAGGGTGCCAGGCTTTCTCCTACTTTGATACTTTTTGTAGGTAGATTATAAAAGAGTCAAGATCCAGAACCTCAGGATTAGTATTTAGAAAGCTGATTTTACCTAAAGAACTATGTCTTTGGGCTCTCCCCAGGCCTCCTCATGCGAGTGACATCGTCTTTAAACCCCGCGTGGCAATCCCTGAAGCACCGCCGCGATGCCCAGGGAAGACAGGGCTACCTGGAAATCCAATTACTTCCTCAAGATCATCCAACTTTTGGATGATTATCCAAAATGCTTCACTGTGGGAGCAGACAATGTGGGCTCCAAGCAGATGCAGCAGATCCGGATGTCCCTCCGTGGGAAGGCCGTAGTATTGATGGGAAAAAATACCATGATGCGCAAAGCCATTCGTGGACATCTGGAGAACAATCCTGCCCTAGAGAAACGGCTGCCTCATATTCGGGGGAACGTGGGCTTTGTTTTCACCAAGGAAGATCTGACTGAGATTAGGGATATGCTTCTGGCCAATAAGGTGCCAGCTGCTGCCCGTGCCGGTGCCATTGCCCCATCTGATGTCACTGTGCCAGCACAGAATACCGGTCTGGGTCCCGAGAAGACTTCCTTCTTCCAGGCTCTGGGTATCACCACCAAGATTTCCAGGGGTACCATTGAAATCTTGAGTGATGTGCAGCTGATTAAGACCGGAGACAAAGTGGGTGCCAGTGAGGCGACCTTGTTGAACATGCTGAACATCTCCCCGTTCTCCTTTGGACTGATCATTCAGCAAGTGTTTGACAATGGCAGCATC
>CM053598.1:177509668-177527442 GCA_028646575.1 Pseudocheirus occidentalis
TTGGCTACCCAACTGTTGCATCAGTACCCCACTCAATCATCAATGGGTACAAGCGGGTCTTGGCTGTAGCTGTGGAGACTGACTACACCTTCCCACTTGCTGAAAAGGTGAAGGCCTTCTTGGCCGACCCCTCAGCATTTGCAGTGGCCACCCCTGTGGCTGCGGCTCCAGCTGCTGCTGCACCTGCTGCTGCAGCTCCAGCCAAGGTGGAAGCCAAGGAAGAATCAGAGGAGTCTGATGAAGATATGGGATTTGGTCTCTTTAATTACCCCACAGGAAACTACTATTTCAGCCAGTTTATTTGTGAAACAAAGAAATAAAAGTGCTCATTGATTTCAAAAAAAAAAAAAAAGAACTATGTCTTTGGGAGGAGAGAAGGTGAAAGTCTGGTTGGTCTTCTCTGAAATGGAGCAGGATAAATCTAGGTGCATAATGTTGATGGATAGTTGTTTTCCCTGTGTTTCTATGTCTGTGTTTCCCTTTCTATGTGGGTCTATAAGAAATCTATTTCTACTGCTTATTTTCCCAGTAACTTTAGGTAAACTGATTAATCTGCCTGATCCTTTGTCTCCTCCTTTGTAGAATGAGGGGAATTCCATTTTAGAGTCAGATGTTGTTGGGGCTTTTGTTGGTAATGGGTTGAATTGGTCCTCAGGCAGGTGATCACCTCCTGGCAGAATGCGAAGGTTGCACCTGTTTGCGATAAGCAGGATTATCTCTCTGCCTTCAGGGTGATGCACAATGAGGGCAAGGCCAGGGGAGGGACCCTAAGGGGCCCTGGAGAAAGGACTTAAATACAGGCTACCAGGAGGCAGAAGTTCCAGTCCCACGCCAAGCTTAGAGAATGAGAGGGAGTTCCAGCCACGCCAAGCCTAAGAGAAAGTAGCAAGAAGCAAGCCCTGTGTCTTAAGTTTTCTGTGCAGCTGTTTCTCTCGGAGATAGCGGAAGCCGGGGACGCCCGAAGCCTGTTGAGGAAGGGTATAGGTGAAACCTATACAGCCTGACCCCCAAAACCTGTAACAAGATGTAATATCAGGCACCAGGCTATGCTCAAAAAAGAGAAAATATTTCAATAATTCTTCTGGCACAGTGACAGCTATGCCCCTACGAACACCTCTTCTAAGGCCTTCCATATCCTTTTAACCTTGGGCAGCTAGTTTGTAATAGTAGGAGAACTGGACCTGGAGTCAGAAAGACCTGAATTCCAATCTGGCCTCAGAGACTTACAAGCTTTGTCACTGTCAGGGCAAGTCACTTACCATCTGTCTCAGATTCTTCATATGTAAAATGTAAATAATAATAGCCTTTACCTCCCAAACTTTTCATGGTAATCAACTGAGTTAATATTTGTAAAGTGTTTGTAAACTTTAAACCTCTGCATAAATGCTAACTATGAGACACTATAACCATGAAAGGAGTCTAGAAGGCAGACAGAGATCATAGGACCAAATGCATGGGTCCTTCATGGAGTAATTTATAAAGAGGGAAATGAGACCCTCTATATAATTCAGATTCCTGAAAATGATCCTTTCCATAACTTCAGTATTGACATCTAGCATCTAAGAGGTAATAGAATGCCTATTAACGATTTGTAGATATAGGTCCTGTGTCTAAGGAAGCAAAATAATGACTATTTCTCAGTTGCCATTTGTCTCCTGCCTGGTGCTGTCTCAACAACCAACAGGCCCAATCTGGGATAAAATTGGGAAATGGGCTTAGTCTTTAGCTTATCACTAGGTCTTCTTTCTGAATCCTCAACTATTGCTTATTGCTTATGCTATTCCTTTGCTGAAAATTTCTCAGTGTCTCCCTATTTTCTAAAAAGTAAATTAATTTTGTTCTACAAATAATGATATAATTGCACCATAGGAAATTACAAAAATTAAAATTCAGAGAAACTTGGGAACGCTCATTTGAACTGATGCAAAGATAAATAACCAGAATCAGGAGAATGATATATACATAAAGAAAAACAATTTTAATCAGGCGAATGATATACACATAAAAGAAAACAATATTAATCATCAACAATTCTGAGTAATACAGAAGCAGCTTGATGGTGCAGTGAATAAGAAGAGTACAGCCTCTGATACTAGGAAGACCTGAGTTCAAAGCCTTAATATCTGTGTGACCCTGGGCAGATGAGTTAACCTTTATCTCCCTTAATTTTCTTATCCGTAAAATCTGGGATGATAATAACACCGAACTTCTAGGATTTTTATGAGAATCAAATAATATTATGTATGCATAGCACTTTGCAAATTTTAAACTCCCATATAATTTCTATCTATTATTATTGTTGTCATTATTTCATCATGATGTCAAAAAGCATTTAATCAGTCTTCCTGCCATTCCGAATAGAGATGATGGACTAGAGGTGTGCAATGAGGAGGCAATATTTTACATTTATCCAATTTATTGATTTCTTTTATTTGTATAACCATTCTTTTTGGCTTCATTCACAGAGGCATAGTCAGAGTGGGTAGCATGGGGGACAAAGTCAAGGAATCAATAGTCTATTTGATAGTCATTTTTTTCCAGATTTTTTAAACATTCAATGGCCTTTGTCATGTTCTGGTAGAAATCCCACAGATTGTCTAACACCATTGACCGTTTCTAAACTTCACAGAACAAATCCTCTTAATAAGAGGATTTTTTTCTATAAAATGTGGACTCAGTCAAAAAGTCACACTTGAGGACCTAGAGGGTCACATGTGGCCTTGAGGCCATATGTTCACCACCACTCATCTAAGACTATTAACCAAAAAGGGTTTATGGAGAGAATGAAGAAGATACAAGAAGAAGGAGGGTGCCACAGAGATAATCCATCTTGCTAAACTATCTGGAGAAGAGGGACTAAACTGATTGACAAAAGTGTCCTCACCCTGCTCTGGGTCACACTCCCTCCTACACACAACTGTAAGTTTTGATTAGGAGAATGGTGTTGTGCTCCCTTTGGCAACACGTACACTAAAATTGGAAGGATGCAGAAAAGATTAGCATGGTCCCTGTGCAAATCAATGAAGTATTCCATATTCTTGGAGATGGGAAGAAAATTTGGAACTCAAAATTTTATGGAAGTGAACGTTGAAAACTAAAAATTAATCAATTTTATTTTTTAAAAGAAGATTGTTATTGTAAATACTAGACAGATTGAATTTAATTAACTAAAGTAAAATCTCCCTCTCTTCTCCATACAGAGACAATACTCAACTTCCAATGGTAACTAAAGTGAAATAGAATTATAAGAGAAAGTAGGTCCCCAATTGGGGGTGGAGATTTTCAGAAAAAGAGAAAGATGGGGTAGGGAGAAGAAAAGGGGGAGAAAGGAAGAGAGAACTGGCATATGGAGGGAGAAAAAGAAGAAAAAGTGAAAAAAGGCAATCTAAATGTTTCTGAGAACCATTATCATTATTACTCAAGTACTCCTTTTATACACATAGGCATACTACAGTTAGGACCAAACTTCAATATCTTTTAAGGGTAGCAGTCCATTTCCATAGCTTGGCTGCTATTCACTATACACATGGGAATTACAATTAGCTATTCCAATTTATCTCAAGGATGGTCTCCATTGGTTGTAGATGATGGGGAGTGTGGGTGGACAGCATTAATGGGAAGTGACAGAGACAGAAAAAAGATAAGGGCATCAATATGTAACCACATAACCTCTGAGGATCTTTATCCCAAATCCTCCTAATATAAGTGAGTTGTCTTTTTAAAAATTTATTTCTTTCTTTTTAGTTTTCAACATTAACGTCCACAAGATTTTGAGTCACAATTTTTTCTCCCTGTCTTTCCCATACCACACCCCAAAATAGCAAGCCTACTGAATACCCCTTCTGCCAATCATCTCTCTCTTATATCCTCCACCATCACCCCCCTAACTTTCTAGTAGGGCAAGATGGATTTCTATATTTCAGTGCCTGTATATTTTATTTCCCAGTTGCATGTAAAAAAATTTTTTTAACATTTATTTTTAAAATTTTGAGTTCCAATTTTTTTCCATTCTTCCCTCCTCACCCACTCCCACTGGGAAGACAAGCAATTCAATATAGGTTGTACATGTGTAGCTACCTAAATCATTTCCATAGTAGTTATATTGTGAAAGATTGACTCTATTTCCCTCCATCCTATCCTGCCCCTCACTTATTCTGTTTTCTCCTTTGACCCTAAACCTTTTCAAAAATGTTTGCTTCTAACTGCCTTGTCACCCAATCTTCCCTCCCTTCTATCATCCACCCTTTTATCCTATACCCCTCTATTTTACTGTAGGGTAAGATGCCCAATTGAGTGTGTATGTTTTTCCCTCCTTAAGCCAAATTCAATGAGAATAAATTTGTCCCATTCCCTTTCACCTTCCTGCTCTTCCCCTCCACTATGACAGTTTTCTCTTTCCTCCTTTATATGAGATAATTTACCCTAATCTAGCTCTCCTTTTCTCCTTCTCCCAATGAATTCCTCACTCATCTCTTAATTGTATTTTTTAGAAATAATCTCTTCACATTCAACTCATCATGAGCCCTCTGTGTATACATGAACATACATATGCCCATATTTGCATATATATTATATACACATACACTCTCCTATACATACATAAATATGTATGTATATATGTATGTGTGTGTATATATATGCACACACACAAAAACACACACATACACACATACATATATATTCCCTTCAACTATCCTCATGCTGAGAAAAGTCTCATGAGTTACAATAATCATTTTTCCATATAGGAATGTAAATAATTAAACTGTAATAAGTTTCTTATGATTTCTTTTTCCCTGTTTGCCTTACCATGCTTCTCTTGCTTCTTCTGTTTGAAAGTAAAATTTTCTTTTCAGCTCATGATTTTTCATCAAGAATGCTTGGAAATTCTCTATTTCACTGAATGTCCATATTTTCCCCTGTAGCATTATACTCAGTTTTTCTGGGTAGGTAATTCTTGGTTTTTTCCTAGTTCCTTTGACCTCCAGAATATCATATTCCAAGCCCTTTGATCCCTTAATGTAGGAGCTGCTAGGTTTTCTGTTATCCTGATTGTGCTTCTACAATACTCAAATAGTTTCTTCCTGACTGATTGCAGTATTTTCTCCTTGACCTGGAAACTCTGAAATTTAGCTACAATATTCCCAGGAGGTTTTTTTTGGGGGGGGAGAGGGGGTGTGGATCTTTTTCCAGAGGTGATTGGTGAATTCTTCCAATTTCTGTTTTGCTCTCTGCTTCTAGAATATCAGGACAATTTTCCTTGAGAATTACTTGAAGGATGATTTCTAGGTTCTTTCATTTCATCACGGCTTTCAGGTAGTACAATAATTTTTAAATTGTCTCTCCTGGATCTATTTTCCACGTCAATGGTTTTTCCAATGAGACATTTCACATTGCTGTATATTTTTCATTCATTTGCATCTGTTTTATAGTATCTTGATTTCTCATAAACTCATTAGCTTCCAATTGCTCCAATCTAATTTTGAAGGAGTTGTTCTCTTCAGTGAGTTTTTGAAATTCCTTTTCCAGCTGTTAAATTTGGCTTTTTAAGGCATTCTTCTCCCCATTGACTTTTTGGGCCTCTTTTAACACTTGAATTAGTCAATTTTTTAAGGTGGTAATTTCTTCAGTGTATTTTTGGGTCTCCTTTAGCAGGCTGTTAACTCTCTTTTCATTATTTTCATGCATAATTCTAATTTCTCTTCCCAATTTTTCCTCCACTGCTCTTACTTGATTTTTAAAATCCTTCTTGAGTTCCTCCATGGTGTGTAACCAGTTCATATTTTTCTTGAAGGCTTTTGATGCAGGAATTCTGACTTCATTGTCTTCCTCCCACTCCATGCCTTGTTCCCTTTTGTCCCCCAAAAAGATTCTATTGTCTGTTTGTGCTTCCTCTGTTTGCTCATATTGCCAACCAATTACTTAACTTTTGAGCTCATTGCCACTGTAGAACTCTGCTTCCAGAATAGACAGAGCTTTGTCCCAAACTGCTGAGGTTTTTGCAGCTGCTGGAACTATTTAGAAGATGCTCTTGCTACAGTCCCCACAAGCTCTGGTTCAATGGACACACCCCACAGAACCACCACCCAAGAGTGTGAACCGTATCCAAGCAGGTTAAAGCAAGAGCAATTATCATATGAATGGTTACTTGGTCGCCCTAAGATCTGCAGGCCAGGAGCTCTGGAAGCAGCCCCTCAGCAGTAGCTGCAAAGCTGCCATGCCTCTGCTCACTTCTCAACCTGGTGGCAGGGGATATACTACGCTCTTCCATCCACCCCTGTTACAACATGGTTCTAAAGTGTCCTTTTCCTTTTTCTTTGGCATTTCTACGTTAAGAAGTCCGGAAACCACCACAGCTGCCATTGATTCACTCTCCTGAAATCTGTTCTGGCTCCCACTGGTCAGAGCTGCCTTGGGGTCACAACCTTGTGGTTCATTCAGGATTGTGCTTGGCTCCCAGATTAGTGTGATAGATCCTTCCCATTGGCCTGCCAGATTTTCTTCGGGGGGGGGGGATTTGTTTCTCTCTGTTACTTTGTGTGTTCTGTATCTCTAAAGTTTGTTTAGAGTCATTTTTTACAGGTATTAGAAGTGATTGGAGCAAGAGGTCATGCCAAGTTTGTGCTTCTACTCCACCATTTTGGCTCTGCCTCCAATGAGCTAAGTCTTTAAACAATACTGCATCCCTCCCTCAGGGTACTAACATTATGCCTGAAGGGTTAGGGAGTGGGGCTCATTCTCTAAGGTCATCTGCTTGAATTCTCACTAATGTGTTTTTCCTCATAGAAAGTCCATGAAGAATCACTCAGAAAGTGGCATTTTCTAAGGTTATATAATAAGAACAATTGGTACAAAACATCCTTCCCATAATTTATGACACACTAACCCAGTGGTTCTCAACCTGTGGTTTATATTCACTTTGTAGCAATGAAAATATATCCTGCATATCAGATATTTACATTATGATTCATAACAGGAGCAAAATTACAGTTATTATGTAGCAATAAAAATAATTTTATGGGTGTGGGGGTCACCGCAACATGAGAAACTGTATTAAAGGGTTGTGGCATTAGGGAGGTTGAGAACCACTGCACCAATAATTACATGTCAAGGAGAAAATAGGTTCAAAATTAGAGAATGTATGTGGCAAAGGGTCACTTAGAGTTTTTGGTTGCTAGAAGTCCTGTTTGCCCATTCATGGGGTACTCCAGAAGTTCTCTTTACACATAGTACCATTTCTTAGCTTGTTTCCTTATAGAATTATGAACCTAGGTAAAGTCCATCCTTGGATTTTAATTCAGACTCTGTCAGCTGATCTAGGAATTTGCCTAGGATATTGATGAGAAGATTCCATGTATAATATCCTTCAAACAATATTTCTGAACTCTGAAGCCAGAGGTGATAGTGGAGGAAGATGAAGAAGGCCTAGGCCAAGGTTGAAGTTGCTGTCCTTGAAAATTTAAATCAAATGCACTCACACATATGCTTTCCTCCAGAAAGTTTCTCCTTCTCTTCCTGTAACACCCATTTGTACTTTCCTTCCCTTTTGAATTTTGCTTTCACCAATATTATCATTTACTATAGCTATGGATATGAGTGTAGTGTGTGTATGTATGTTTAATGTATGAGTAATCCCCCTACTAGACTATAACCTTCATGTTTCCATCAGCACTCATGCTTGTTAAATGTTTGTTTTATAGGCATAAAGTAAATCTTTCTCATTCCAGGGCCCTCAAAACATATGTCCATATGTAGTGTTATGGAATAGGAAGGTCTTCACCACCCGTTGATAGGCCTGTGACTTGCCCAAGTCACATAGGGTCCACCTCACATGGTGTTCAAAGTGGGAGGAGTTGGCCCAGAGGAAGAGGAGGAGGAGAAGAAGGAGAGAGAGAGAAAGAGAGAGAGAGAGAAAGAGAGAGAGAGAGAGAGAGAGAAAGAGAGAGAGAGAGAGAGAGAGAAAGAGAGAGAGAGAGAGAGAGAGAGAGAGAGCAGTGAGAGCAGAAGAGCAAAGAGCAGAAAGAGAGAAGCAGCTTGAGTGGGTGTAGGGAAGAATTTTTCTTAGGGGATCTTCTTTGTGGGAAGACCTAAAAGAAAGATGATTTATGATGTCAGCCTTCCCTGGATTAGTGATAAATACTCTGCTAAATCTTACCTCCTGATATCCTAATGATGTTCCAAATAAATATTTTGGTTTTCCCTTTGAGGAAGAGAGTTTATTGTATTTTGCGTATCTACACTGGGAATGTGCATGCATATTCCTAGTGGCTGCTACGGGTATCACATTGGCATTACACCATATAGTTTTCCAGTTTTGCTAGCATTCTTCATCATAACATTCCATGCAAAGCAAGTGTTTCAGGTAGTATCCTGAGTCTTCTTTCTTCCCATTTAAACCTATGACTTTTGTACTCCTTTGATAAACTGTTTTCAGTAGATAATAGTAAGTTATCATGCTTCTTATCTAAGTTAATGCAGTCTCATTTTAACAGGGACTTCCTGGAAATATTACCCTTACCAGAAGGTTTAATTCTAATAGCTGGAATTGCACGTAGCACAACTGGCTGGTAGTGAAATGATTAGAAACTATTATCTCAGCTGGATAAAATGCTTCTCTTTATCCCTAAAATCACAAAGCATGAACCTGCTCAGAGAACTCTGACCAATTGGTATGATGGCCTTCCTAAGACATCTGCAGCATCCATGGGAAACAGTGTAATGGAGTGGGAAAAGCACCAAATATGTATTTAGGGAACTGGGATTAGAGTTCTTATTCTTCCTTAAATATAGAAGAAAAAAGCAAAAAAATAACCCTAACATTTCTATAGGGCATTAAGTTTTTCAAAGTGCTTTATAAATATAGTCTCATCTCATTCTTGTAACAAGCATAGAATGGAAATTCTATACCCATTTTACAGATGTGGAAAGTGAGACAGGAAGGACTTATGTGATTTATGCATAGTCACAGAGCTAGTTGTCTGAGACGGGATTTGAACTCAGGTCTTCTTGACTCCAGGTCCAGTTCACCTGTCTTTTTATTACTTGTATAACTTCAGACAGGTAATTTCATCTCCCTGAAACTCAATTTCATCACCTATTAAGTGAGGTTCACTGCTGAATCATAGAATCCCGTGATGAGAACTGCCATAATATCAGACTCAGGTGTACAATGACCAGTTTAATTGTAGTAACTTGCATGACTTTGAATACATGTATAACTCAAAAATGGAAATAATTTATCTTAAATGGAAATAGGTTTTGTAACTTTTTGTTGGTAATTTTATGGTATCCTTCTTCCTTAGCAGATCATGCTTCTAGACTTCTTGTTTTTCCTTATCAGGGTTACTGCTTCTGAATCCTCTTTAGTGATAAGGAGGGAAGCAGCAATATCATTTTCTCTCATTGAATCCCTGGATTTTGAAAATAGTATGTACCCAAGAAATGTTAATAAATTCACAATTATTATTATTCCTATTTTACAGAAGATGATATTTAATTCAATAATTCAACATGTGTATTTTAAGTGATTATTATATGTCAGGCACTGAGGATATGAGTACAAGGAATAAAATAATTTCTACTCTTAATAAATTTCTTTTTTGTTGGAGGAGGTAAGTGTATGCATACACATGTACATGTACATGTATGTATGCATATGTATATGTTTGTGTATATATATCATATATAGATATGTAAATATCTATATATAGAATGAATACATGAGAGCTAAGGAGAGAGGGTGCTAAAGGTTGGAAAAATGAAGATAGCCTTATGTAAAAAGTGCACTTGGGCTTCATTTTGAAGAAAAAAGATAGATTCTATGAGACAGAGGTAAAGAAGAAATGTGTTCTAGTCATGAGGGATTCCGTCTAAAGGCATAGAGAAGAAAGATCCAGTACCATGTGTAAGGAACAGAGAGAAAGCAAATTTAGCTCTATTGTAGAATAGGACAAGGGCAATAATGTATAATGATGAAGGAAAAATAGATTGTGACTGCTCTGTGAAAGGCTTTAAAAGAAAAATAGAAGAGTTTATATTATATCCCAGAGGCAATAGGGAAGCAATGAAGTTTGATGAGAAAGGGAGTGACATCATTAGGTCTACACTTGAAAAAAATTACTTTGGGACACGTGGGTGAATAGACTAAAGTTCAAAGAGAACACAGAAAAAAATAATTAGAAGGATATTTCTATATTCTTTAAGAGAGGTGTTGTGGAAATGAACTAAGGCAATAACTGTGTGAGGAGAGAGAAGGGCACAGGTGCAAGAGATGTGTAGAGATAGAAATGACAAGATTTGGCAACTGATTAACTGTTTGTGGTGATGGGGAGGAAGGAGTTGATGATAACAGCTACAAAACAGGCAGACTGGAGGAATGGTGGTAACTTCAATGGTCAAATGTTGTAGATAGTGGAATGAGGACTGAACAAAAAAGAATTTGCTAATTAAGAAGACACTTGTAAATCAGAGAAAAGAATTTGCAGTAGACTGATATTTTGTTAAGCTTCATGGCAAAGCAATGATGAATGAATGGATGCTAAAGAGGGAAAGGAAATAAAATCAGATTACTCTTTTTAGAATTTATTAGAGAAAAGGGAAAAAAAGAAATACTGTAGTTTTAATTAATGTCAGTCACAGTAAATCTTTTATTTGCATTATCCTTTAGTATTGGGGTGTCGTGTACATTTTTGTATGTATTATGGTAGGTTGTAATAGATAAAGAAAGAATGGAGATGAAAAATGGGAAGGGAAATTATAAAATCAACAAGAAGTGGCAAGGAAATTAACCTTGGTAATGAGGTCTACTTTATCCTCTGAGACTTGAGAAAAGATGAATTGGATAATTAAATTCTATCATTTTTAGATGTGGATGAGGGGAGATGGAGAAGTTGATATGTGACCCGTCTTAATAAAGCAGAAACAAAAGACATCTGATGAATGAATAGGCATTGGGATGGACATTTATGGTTGAAAAAAAGACAATTTGTAACAACCACTCTACCTAGAGAGATAACCAACATTGGTGAATAAAAGAGTTACCAGTAAGAAATGAAGACCCAGTTGAGTTCAAAAGTATCAATCTGAAAAGTGACTCAATGAGCACATTTTTTTTTACTTCCTTGAAGTTTGGTTGGTCCCCATGAAGTACTAGAAACAAAGAGATGTTGTGGTAGGGTTGAGTCAGTTAGGAATTAGATGTTTGGAAACCACAGTAGTGTAAGAAGGCAAGGGATTCAGAGATAAAAAGTACCATATTGACAAGGGTTGGATCAAGCCTTTAAAGGGAGGGAAATGTAATCTGGACTGAAATTATTACTTAAGAAGACCAAGTCACAAGTTAAAACTTTCTAACACTTAGAGATATTTAAAAGTGTATGGTAACTGGTTTCCAATAACTAGAATTCTTTAATTGACAGGAAAATGGCTTTGTGGATAGTGTTGTACCCAAACCCAAATCCCAGGTCACTACACACCACCTGACTTGTGGCCCACCATTCAGCCACTTTTATGTTTCTGTTTTGTCTCTATCATAGATTAAAACTGCTTAAGGCATGTCTGGGTATATTTCTCAAGATATTACCTGAAGCCATCTCCCCTAATCAGCATTTCATATTTTTTTTCTTGAATCGTTATAATGTACCAGGCTCATTATGGTGCAAGGATCTTATCTAGGTACCATCCTGTCCTGCCCCCACCCCCTTTGCCCAGAACATGACCCTAGCCTGTTCTGGGAAATTCCAGTCCCCATCATCCCATGACCCTCTACCTTATGCCCTCCACCCAATTCTAGGAAGGTTTCACCCTTGAACCCTTACACCATACTCCCCTGAGTCATGTGCCATACTGCCATGAGTCATGGATTTTAACCAATGGCTATTCTTTGCTTCTGTTATGTCATAGCTTCTACTAGCTCCCCTCCCTATTATAATTTTGCAGTTTTAGCCTTTATAAGCAAGATTTGGATTCCAAAAAAATCACTTCCAATTTGAATGAGCAGTCTGGCAGCCACATGCTTAATCAAAAATCCACATCTAAATTCACCTTGAATGCAGGTCTTGACTAGTTCTTATTCTATGCAAACAATAGCACTAGATTTGGAGGAAGGAAGACTTGCATTCCAGTCTTGTTCCAGTTATTTACTAGCTACATTGCCCTTATTCTCTGTATGCCTTAGTTTTCTCATCTGTACAAATGGATAAAATATTGTGAGGATATTTGTTGTTGTGAAGATCAAGTGAGATCATGGAAGGAAAGCATTTGGTGAACCTTAAAGGGCCATATAAATACTGTTAGTATTAGCATTAGCACTAATTGTAGGATAGGTAGCATTTCATGGTAGAGACTGTAGAAAGGATGCATGACATAGATTTTTAAAAATATGTATTTAACTCTTTTTAGTTTTCGGCATTCAATTCCACAAGCTTTTGAGTTCTAAATTTTCTCCACCTCTCTGTCCTTCCCCCTTCTCAAGGTGGCATGCCATCTGATATAGGCTCTACATATACATTCGTATTAAACATATTTTCACATTAGTCATGTTGTAACGAAGAATTAGAACCAATGGGATGAACCACAAGAAAGGAAAAACAAAATGAGAGAAAGGGAAAGAGAGAGAGAGAGAGAGAGAGAGAGAGAGAGAGAGAGAGAGAGAGAGATGGAGACAGAGACATAGAAAGAGACAGAGATAGAGACAGAGAGGGAGGGATGGAGGGATGGAGGGAGAGAGAGAGAGGAAGGGGGAGGGGGGAGAGCAAATAGAATGCTGTAATCTGAATTCAGACTCTAATTCTTTCACTGGATATGGGCAGCATTTTCTATCATGAGTCTCTTGGAGTTTTCTTAGAATCTTGAATTGTTTAGGAAGACCTAAGTTTCTCAAATTTACTGTGTACAATGTTCCCCTGTTTATACTCACCTCACTCAGTGCAAGCTCATATAAATCTTTTCAGGTTTGTTGAAGTCTACCCTTCTCACCTTTCTTATAGCAGAATAGTATCCTATTATGTTCATATATCACAACTTGTTCAGCTGTTCCACAATTGATGGACATCCCCTCAGTTTGCAATATTTTGCCACCACAAAAAAGAGTTGATAAAATTTTTTTTTGTATATGTGGGTCCTTTTCCAATTTGAATGATCTTTTGGGGATACAATTCTAGAAGTGGTATTTCTGGGTCAAAGAGTATGCATGTTCTTATAACTTTTTTGGTACAGCTTCAAATTGCTGTCCAGAATGCTTGGATCTGTTCACATCTCCACCAACAACGTATTAGTCTTCCAATTTTCCCACATATTCTATAGTGCTTATCATTTTTCTTTTTTGTCATGTTAGCCAATCTGATAGGCATGATGTGGTACCTCAGAGTTGTTTTTATTTGCATAATGTAGCTCTTTTAGATGACATTTGTGATACCTTCCAATTCTAGTATACTATGACAACAGTAGCAAATATACTTTAGATCTTGAATATTTAATGGATCTTGAAAGAAATATAAATAACTATGTTCGGTCATTTGTTCACCATAAAAGATGATTTTTTAAAACTTTTTCTGGTTTATAATCATTTATTTTCTTTTCCCTTATTACACATACCTTTTTTTCAATATAAGGAAATTCTCCCGGCCTAAGTGTTCTTTGATGTAACAGAAAGGTGTCTGCCACATCTCTCGGGTAAGGCTAGAAAGCGTTTACTTTGCATTCTGATTCTATCACTTGGAGTGACCTGTGAATACACAGAGTGATAATGAGGATAATGATACTTTGCATTAATTATAACATTATAGAATATTAGCAGCTGGACCAAATGATGTTTAAAGTTCTTCTCAATACCTGCAGTGTTAAAAGCCTTCTAAGAGCATTCCTAACAAGTGGTCATGCAGTACCTTCTGGAAGACCTCTAGTGGAAGAAACTTAATATTCTCTGATGCAGGCCATTTTGTTTTCATATAGCTTCATCCTTAGTAGTCAGGACAATCCATTTATATTTTTAAACATCAAAGGTTTGGAATTTTGATTTCTTGGCAAATATTGCTGGCTGGTTTTTCACAAGTGAAAGAACCAAGTATCCAAGGATTTCAGGCCAGATTATGAAATATATAATTATATGACATTTGCTCTCTAATGTTTCTAAATGATTCTCAGATCTTGAGATCAGGGGCAGTTCCCGTAGTTCAGAATAGAGTAGGTCCTATATGCTTCTTACTTCATTTATCTGCACACTATATGATTCTGGGGGAAAAAATTGTCACCTCTATCCACCTCTTGGCCAAGATTTATTAGCAGAGTGTTGTCAATGATATCTCATATTGCTCAGACCTCATTAGTTTTATAAAGTATACTGGATCATTCACTAGCATCCTGTGAAATATTATCATAAATTTAGCTGTTCTTTTCTGGGTAAATGGAAGTGCTGATCCAATGTCAGCTTTCAAACTCACATACAAATTCAGATAGTAGACCTATATGAATTAAAATCCATGTCATAACAACAACACAATACTGGCAAGCCTTAGTAATGGGAAAAATTCTGGAAATACCTTTACAAAATGATGAAGCAAAGTGAAACAAAAAAAAGACTACAAGCCAATTATAAATATATGAGAATGAATGAATCAAGAATTCTGATAGAAACTTAAAAAAATGACTAAAAGAGTGGATGTAGCATCTTATGGAATGAAATTATTACATTTAAAATTAAGTTCTCCATAAGAAAATTTAATTGTTTATGTTGCTATTCAATGCTGCCTTTAAAATAAAACATGAAAAATCCATGGTTTCTTTATTTCAAATTTTTCAGTTAGGCAAACCTAAATTAAAATGGAGCTCACTGAAGAAAAAGTTAAAGATGAAACCTGGCATTATCAAAAAGCATTCTAGTTCCTATAAAAACCCAGGTTGACATGACCACTGTGCCTCAATGTCCCATCTGAAAAATATTGTTTCACACTTGAGTCAATGCCTTCCATATACTATGACCCACAATAACTGCTAGCTGAATTAAATTGACTCTTTCCTTTTCCCCCTCCACACTCTAAACAGGACTATTGTTTCTTCCCACATATTCCTAGTGCCTGGAACATAATAAATGCACCAATAAATAATTGAATTCGGGTGGAATGAGGACTAACATACCTCAGTGAGTTGTCTCCACAGTTGCCAAGCTTCACGTACTTGGGGGTCACCTTCTCTCCTTCTCTGGCACTGAATATGTTCTATTCTTAGCCCCTTGAGAGAGAGAGAGAGAGAGAGAGAGAGAGAGAGAGAGAGAGAGAGAGAGAGAGAGTTCTGTATTTCAGAATTCATCTGTCTTTTTTAGCTTGGTATTTTGCTCTTAGAACCCCAGTCCAATCAACCCAACTCATGCTTAGTTTCTCTTGCATCTATTACCATGGATCTGATGTTTTAACTCCCTCTTCAGTTTTCTAACCTTTCTGGCTGGTCGTCATTTAGTACCCTGAGCTTCTATCTTTTATTGATATCAGTGAAGCCATATCCTTGACCAAACAACTGGCCAGAAATCCTCCATTTCCCAATTTGCTTTAGCTAGACCCTGACAGGTGCACTGAAATATAAGCCAAGCCCTCTGATTATCCTAACTCTTTTTCTGTAGAAATGAAGGTTAAAAGTGAAACTGTGGTGTAATCATCTGTTGTTTTATAATAAATCCACTGGTTCATAACTAATGCTCCTAATCTTGAGAAATATAATATGGAACTCAAAACTCCTTATTTTTTCCCCATCAATGTAAATAGCATCTATTTCTAACTGTGGTCGTTACCATCTAAGAGTGACTTGAATTCTAATGATAAAGTATTGATTAATACTATAGGAGAGCTATCTGAAATGTGACTGTATTTTAAAAGGATTTTATTCTGCCAATAACATGCCCTACCTCCTTTTTTGGCCTTGATCTTCTCTGCCCTCTAAAATACATGTAAAGCAAACTGAACTCATCAAAATCATACATGGCCTTCAGCATGAAAGGAAATAAGAAATATGAACTGTTACCTGATGTTATGACTGTGATTTATCCACCCTTGATTCACACACAAAGAAATAACCAAAATGGAACCACCACTATTAAAGTTGTTTTGTCCCTCCCCCCAAAATTTATGAGCATATTTTAGCACTATAATTCCCTTTTTATTTTTTGAAAAGTTCTGATTTTTTTCAAATAAGATACTAATTAGCTTAATAAAACACATTCTTTTTAGTGGGACATTGTTCTATCTGGAAATATAACAGACTTTTAAAAAGGTCGATCAAAACCAACACAAGTGCCTACTACTTCCTGTTTTGCTCCACTATAATAAAGATGTAGCTCTGTTCCTTGCCAAACTTAATGCCAAAACAATCTTTGATACAATTTACTCACATCTTCTTTGGCATATTACTGTCACTTCTCTCTAAACTTCTTCCTATCCCTATCTAAGAGTTCCTTCCCTATTGCGTACAAACACTATCAAGTCTCTGCCATTATGTAATAGTAATCAGTTTATCAGATACTTAGCACTTAGTAACTTAGGGCTAAGTAGCACCTAGTAACTTAGGGCTAAGTATGGAAGGTGTGAACCCTGTCCATTGTTGAGAAGGCATGAACTCCCCTGTTGACTTGGAAGAAGGCTAGTGGTTGAGACAGGAGGCCAGTGCTATATATAAAGAAGAATTCTAGAGACAGAGAGAGAGAACTGTAATGCAGCTCCTCAGTGAAGGAAGATTCATGGAGACTGAAGCCAGCTGAGAGAGAGAGAGAGAGAGAGAGAGAGAGAGAGAGAGAGAGAGAGAGCTTCTCTCCCAGTATCTAGAAGCTGACTGAAAATTGAATTGGAATTTTCCTGAGACCAGAATCTGGTGAAGGCCACACAGAAGGCCAATATTCCTTTTGGGTCCTAGAGCCAGCTGAACTGTGGGAAGACTGAAGAAGCATGGCCAGGATAAGACTGTTCATTCATGGCCTGGATGATCTTTGAGTTCCAGGCAAGAGAAGTAGTGAAGGGTTTGAGATGTGCTGGACCCTTTGAACTTCAGTGTGTGTAGGGGATTGCCCTGAGGACTGGACAAGGACCTGCGAGCTGTCTGCTTTTGAATCCAGGTGATTGTTTGGTAGATTCAGGAGAGAGCAGGGACCAGGGAAGGGGATGCAGGTAATCAGAGAGACTACCCAGAGTCAAAATGAAGGCAAGGCCTCCCCTTGGATAAAACCAAGATTTGATGAGGACAAGGACTTGGGAGCTATCTACCTCTGAGGATGGGACAAGAACCTGGCAGTTGTATGCTTCTGAATCCAGGTGATTGTTTGATAGATTCAGGAGGGAGCTGGAACCACAGAAGCAGATGCAGGGAATCAGAGACACCTCCCAGAGTCAAGATGAAGAAAAGGCCTCCCCTTGGATAAGACTGAGGTTTGCTGGACACCAAAGGGCGGAAAGTTTGTGTGGTTTTCTAAGGACTGCATTAGTGACATTTAGTAACTGGGAATCTAGCTTAGTGACTGACTGCTAGATGAGTGACTAATTAATTTAATTGTTGCCCCATGAGTGGAAAATTGATATATTGTTTTTTTTTTATTTTTTATTTATTTTTAATTTTTAATTTTTTTTTAAATTTTAATTTATTTTCTTGGTTACATCATTCATTTCCACAAGGTTTTGAGTTACAAATTTTCTCCCCTTTTTGTCCCTACCACCCAGCCCAGAACATTGATCCCACTGTAAGACTTCTCCCACAATCTGTTCCCTTTTATGCCCTCCTCCAACACCTCTCTAGCTTTCTAGAAG
>CM053598.1:177527942-177545175 GCA_028646575.1 Pseudocheirus occidentalis
AGAGAGAGAGAGAGTTCCTCTCCCAGTATCTAGAAGCTGACTTAAACATGAACAGGATGGGACTTTGTTTGTTCGTGGTCTGGCTGATCCTTGAGTTCCAGGCAAGGTAAGTGGGAAAGGGTTTGAGGTGTGCTGAACCCTGTGAACTTCAGTGTGTGCCAGGGATTGCCCTGAGGACTGGACAAGGGCCTGGGAGCTGTTTATCTCTGAGGACTGGACGAGAGCCTGGCAGCTCTCAGCTCCTGAATCTAGGTGATTGTTTGGCAGATTCAGGAGGGAGCTGGAACCATGGAAGAGGATCCAGGGAATCAGAGATACCACCCAGAATTAAATGAAGAAAAGGCCTCCCCTTGGATGAAACTGATGTTTGCTGAGGACAAGGACCTGGGAGCTGTTTTCCATTGAGGACTGGACAAGAACCTGTCAGCTGTCTGCTCCTGAATCTAGGTGATTGTTTGGTAGATTCAGAAGGGAGCTGGGACCAGGGAAGAAGATTGGATGTTAAAGGGAAAAAAGGAAAGTGTGACTAAAATGATTAGGTAGGAGAAGAAGTAGGAAAGGACAAAGTCATAGAAAGATAAACAAGAAAACATAAGTACAAGAGCCTGGAGGAGGAAAAGCAAGGACTTGCTTGAGATCTCCCCCAAATCCCTTAAAATAGCTATAAAAAATGACTGAACAAATTCTAGAGAAGCAGAACCCACAAATGACAGAGCAAAACAAATTTCCAATATAGGAAAACCTGGAAGGTTGACAGAAAGGGTCTGTTGCACCAGTCTGAGAGAACATCACTGTCCAACGTGGGCTGTACTTGCACAGACTGAACCAGAGCAGGCCTCAGGGAACTTAATCACTGGAAGCTGTGGTGGTTTCCAGACTTCTCAATCCCCCCAAAAAACAAAGACACCTTAGAAAGTCAGTAGAAAAGGTCTGTCAGACCTGGGTGAGAGAGAAATAAGGTCAGGCCCCAGCCCCAGGGTGATGGTGGTGGTGGCAGTAGTAGTGGCTGCTTCCAGAACTCTTGGCCTACAGATGGTGGAGGGGGGGGATCCAGAGACTGATTAGAGGGAGATTGCAGGGATCTCTTTCATTGTATTGAGGGAGGATTCTCTTGCTATGCCTTGCTTAGAACTGTGTTGCAGACCAGGGTGGTATACCTGGCACGAGGAGGAGCACTGGCCTGGTGGAATTTGTGGGAGTGGTGTTGAGGGGATCCTCCTTATATTTCTAAGGCAGAAAAGAGTGCTTGGTCAGTCGCAGACAAGAGCACAGACCAGGAGAGGAGCAAATATGTCTCCTTTGATCATACAACCTTAGAAGAACAAGTCTCTATGAATATCTCTGAAAACAGCTGCAGAAAACCACTCAAGCTTGGGACACTACACCCTCCACACTGGAAGCATAGACCAGCCTTAAACAATTGCTAAAAAGTCAAATAATTGACTGGGAAAATGAGTAAACAGCAGAAAAAATCAGACTATACAATCTTACTCTGGTGACAAGTAAGATCAAAACATCAAGTCAAAGCTCCTATATCCAATGCCCTCAGTAATTACATGACTCAGTCACAGGATATAGAAGAGCTCAAAAAAGATTTTGAACATCATGTAACTGAATTTGAGGAAAAATTGGGAGGAGAAATTAGAGTTATGAAAAAAATAATGAAAAATGACAATAACTTGCTAATGGAGACTAAAAAAATACTGAAGAAAATAATACCTTAAAAAACAGACTAACTCAAATAGCAAAAGAGGTACAAAAAGTCATTGAGGAGAAATATGCCTTAAAAAGCAGAATTGAACAAATGGAAAAAGAGTGAAGAAAAGAATATCTTAAAAACTAGAATGGAAGAAATGGAAGCTAATGCTTTTATGAGAAAATGAGAAATGAAACAAAACCAAAAGAATGGGGAAAAAATAGAAAACAATGTGTAATGTCTAATTGGAGAAATGACTGACCTTGAAAACAAATCCAAGAGACATAATTTGCCTACCTGAAAGTCATGATAAAAAAAGAGCTTTGACATCATCTTTCAAAAAATTATCAAGGAAAACTACCATGATATTGTAGAACCAGAGGGGAAAATATATATTGAAAGGATCCACCAATCACCTCTGAAAGAGATTTCAAAAGGAAAAGTCCTAGGAATATTATAACCAAATTCCTGAGTTTTCAGGTAATGGAGGTAATGGAGTTATTGCAAGCAGCCAGAAAGAAACAATTCAAGTATTGTGGAAATCCAATCAAGATAACACAAGATTTAGCAACTTCTACATTAAAGGACCAGGATTGGAATATGATCTTCTGGAGGTCAAAGGAGCTAGGATTACAACCATGCATCACCAACCAGAAAGAAAACTAAATATAATCCATCAGGGGGAAAATGGCCATTTCATGAAATAAAGGCTTTCAAGCATTCTTGTTGAGAAGACCAAAATAGCATAGAAAATTTGACTTTCAAATAGAAGAATCAAGAGAAGCCTGGAAAATAAGATTCTGAAGACACCTGGCAAGATAAGATGCTAGACATGAGATCCTTCCTTTTTTAAATCTTTTTTTGAGGAGGGGGGAGAGGCAAATCAATTGGGGTTAAAGGATGTCCCCAAGGACACACAGCTAGTTAAGTGTCGAGTATCTGTTGTCTAGATTCAAACTCAGGTCCTCTTGACTCCAAGTGCTCTATTCACTGTGCCACCTAGCTACCACCCCTGCAAACTCCTTTATTGAGCCAACTTCCAAGCATTCAAACTCTGCTGAAGAGACCACAAGTCCTATGGACTAGTCATGTTTTTCAAAGGCCAAATGAATGTTTGCACAAAAGACTAATTTACAGAGTACTTGAACAAGGCATGTGCTCACATGGTGGTCAGAAGAAGCAATACAAGGACATTCTCAATGTCTCAAGAACTTTGTAATTGATTTTGAAGCAGGGGAGACACTGGCACAGGACCACCAAGTACTGTGTGCCTGTGTCAAAGAAGTTGCTATACTCTGTGACCAAAGTAAAATTGCAATAGCCCAAAAGAAATGTGAGATGTACAAACATAGTTATCTCCACTCCATGTTCATATTGTCTATTTATGCTTGACCTATGACAGAGTCTTTTGAGCTCACTTCAGTCTGTTCAGTCACAGTCACTTATATTGTATCTCGACTCCCAACATAATGGTGCCATTTTGGTCCTCTTCTAATCAGAAGGATAACAACCAACCAATCAAGGTTTTAGGAGAGAAGCAGTATTCTGGTGGCACCTACTTCTGGAAGAAGACTGGGAAGTTTGGGTTTGGGGGTGAGGAACAGACCTTCCTTACCAGCTTGGTGTGCTGAGACAAAAGACTGTTTATCCTACATGTAGCTCTGTTCAGATATCATCTCTATCCATATCTCTTGGGGCTTTTGAAAATCTCTTTGGAAAGGGAGGAGAACACATAATGACACTGGTCTAACTGAATGTTAGCAGGCCACTCTAATATATTTTGGGCAATCTTTCTTAATTCTACTGGAATCCATTCATGAAGGTAATAAAATTCCACAACAGTAATGATTGTTATTGAAGAAGGGAAATATCATGTCTTTTGACAAATGTAGGGAAGAGCTGTATCTTTTACAAAGAAAAAAATGACTGAGCTTCAAGAGGCAGCAGACATCAATATTTACAAAGCCTTCATTGTACAGGTGAGGAAAATGAGCCCTACAGAAGTTCAGGGACTTTTCTAAGGTCATAAATCTAACATGTCGGGATTCAAACCAAAGGCCTTTGACTCCAAAACACTGACAGTCTTTCCACCGCAACACTGTGTTGTCTAAACATGTAAAGCAAAAGCCTAGATTTTTATGACAAATGGAAAGTCGGATTCAGTATTGTATGACACATAGATTTAACTGGTTTTGTGTCTTTCACAATGTTCTCTGTAGAAGGATGGTGAATTTTATGAATTAAGTAATCATCAAATTCGAAAAAAAAAATATTCCAGAGCTACAAAGCAGGCAAAGAGATAGAATATTCTAGTTCCATTAGCAGTTGAGTTTACCATCAATTTTTTTAAATTTCATTTTTATTTTATGGAATGAAGCAAGCACTTCCATAACATAGTATATATAATAAAAAGATGAATGTGCATGAAACTGTAAATTTACTATGCATAATTCATTATTTCTTTCAAAAATACAACAAATTACATAAATGTGTATGTTTTTCTCTTTCCCTCTCACCCTACAGATGGCTACAAGAAGACCCAAAGAGTTAATACACACACACACTCACATATATATGTGTATGTATGCATGTATATGTATATGTGTGTGTGCATGTGTGATAAATATATGTGTATAAGTAAAATTATTCTATACATTCTTCTATTTATCAGTTCTTTCTTTGTATGGAGATACCTTCTTTCTTCATATGTCCTTTATAGTTAATTTGGGTATTTGTTACAGGCAAAATAATTTTTTCACTCAAAGTCATTCTTTTTTTAAATTAGCCTTTGTTTATTTTTAGTTTATATCATTGATTTCCACAATATTTTGAGTTACATTTTCCCCCCATCTTTCCACTATCCAATCCCCTAAAACACAATCCCACTCTATACCCTCTCCCCCAATCTGCTGTCTCCCATATCCTCCCCCATAACCCTTCTGATTTTCTGGTAGAGCAGGATGGATCTCCCTTTCCCAGTGCCTGGATATCTTATTTCCCACTTGCATGTAAATAATAATAATAATAACAACAACAATAATAATAAATGTGTGTGTGTATTTTTTTGACATAAGATTTTAGAATTTTGATTCTTTCCCTACCTCCCTTGTCACCCACCCCCACTGGAAAGACAGGCAATTCAATACAGGCTGTACATTTGTAGTTATACAGAACAACACCACAATGTACATATTGTGTAACACCGACCATAATTCCCTACTTTTTATCCCACCCTCCCCTTGTTCTCTTCTCTACTTTGTCCCTGTCCCTTTACAGAAGTGTGTACTTCTAACAACCCTCCCCCGCCCAGCCTGCTCTCTCCTCCATCATCTCTCCTCTCGTCCCCTTCTCCCCTACTCTCCTGCAGGGCAAGATGCCCAATTAAGAGTGTATGTCATTTCCTCCGTAAGCCAAATTCAATGAGAGTAAGGTTGACCCATTCCCTTTTCGCCTTCCTGTTCTTCCCCTCTATTGTAACAGTTATCCCTTGCCTCTTATGAAATGATTGACCCCATTCTGTCTCTCCCATTCTATTCCTCTCCTGCCTCTTAATTTCACTTTAAAAAATATTATCCCTTCCTATTCAATTGATCCTATGCCCCCTGTCTATGAACACACATATACACACTCCCATATGTATTCATATGCATATATACCCTCCAATATAGACATATGTGTATGTATACATATATGTATGTATACATATACACTCATACATATATTTATACAAATACACACATATGTATTTTGTATTTATATTTATGTATTTATTATATTATAATATATTATAATAGTAATTACATGATATATTTTATATAATATATAACATAAAATATCATATGAAATTATGATAATTATTACATAAGAATTGTATATTATATATATATATATATATATATATATATAAATTTATATTCCCTTCATCTATCTTCATACTGAGAAATGTTTCATAAGTTTAAATTCTCATTATTCCCTGTTGGCATGTAAATAATTCAACCTTGATAAGTTCCTTATGCTTTCTTTTCCATGTTTACTTTCTCATGCTTCTTGTGTTTGAATATCAAATTTTCTATTCAGTTATGTTTTTTTCCTTAAGAATGTTGAAAGTCCTCCACCTTGTTGAATGATCATATTTTCCCCTGAAACATTATACTCAGTTTCTCTAGGTAAGTGATTCTTGGTTTTAATCTTAGCTTGTTTGATCTCTGTAATATCATATTCCAGGTCCTTTGGTCCCTTAATGTAGAAGGTGCTGGATCCTGGGTTATCTTTCTTTTTTATGTTTTTTTTTAAATTTTTTTGGAGGGCAATCGGGGTTAAATGACTTGCCCAAGTCACACGGCTAGTTGTTGTTGTTGTTGTTGTTTTGTAGAGTGTCTGAGGTCGGATTTGAACTCAGGTCCTTCTGACTCCAACGCCCGTGCTCTATTGACTGCACCACCTAGCTGCATGGGTTATCTTTCTTGTGTTTCCACAGTATTAAAATAGTTTCTTCTTGGAAGTTTGTAATATTTGCTCCTTCATCTGCAAACTCTGGAACCTGGCTATAACATTTTTAGGAGTTTTTTGTAAGGATCTTTTTCAAGAGGTGATCAGTGAATTCTTTCAAGTTCTATTTTACCCTCTGGTTCTAAAATATATGGATAATTTTCCTTGGAAATTTCTTGAAGGACGATTTCTATGTTCTTTTTGGTCATGGCTTTCAGATAGTCTAATAATTTTAAAATTGTCTCTCCTGGATCTATTTTCCAGGTCAGTGGTTTCTCAAGGAGATATTTCACATTGCCTTCTATTTTTTTTTTCATTTGTTTGGATCTGTTGAATAGTGTCTTGATTTCTCATAAAGTCATTTGCTTCCATTTGCTCCACTCTAATTCTGAAAGAATTATTCTCTTCAGCAAGCTTTTGAGATTCTTTTCCCATCTGGCAAATTCGACTTTTTAAGGCATTCTTCTCCTCATTGGCTTTTTGGGCCTCCTTTTCATTTGAGTTAATCTATTTTGTAAGGTGTTATTTTCTTCAGTCAGTTTGTTGACTCTTTTACTATGATTTTTGTGCATTATTCTCATTTCTCTCCACAGTTATTCCTCCACTACTCTTAAAATCCTTCTTAAGCTCTTCTATGGCTAATAACCACTCTACCTTTTCCTTGGAAGCTTTTGGTGTAGGAATTCTGACTGTGTTGTCTTCCTCCCATTCCATGCTTTGATCCTTTTTGTCTGCAAAAAAGGAATCTAAAGTTAGATTGCTGACTTTGCTTCCTTTGCCTGCTCATGTTGCCAGTCAGTTACTTGACTTTTGGGCTCAGTAGAACTGTGCTTTCAGAGGGGAGACCTCTGTCTCAAATTGCTGAGGTTTTCACAGCTGCGGGACCTATTAGGAGGCTACAATCTCTGCAGCCCCACCCAGCTTTGGCTCACTGAAAACATACCTCAGTACCACCACTGAAGACCATGATCATGATCCAGGCAGCTCAAGACAGGAACATCTAGCCTCTGAATGATTGCATGCCCCTGCTGCAATCTCAAGCTGCAAACTCTGAAGCAGCCACATGGAGGTGGCTTCAGGGCAGCTGTTTCAGACTGCTTCTAGTTCTGAATGCATTTGGCCAGACCCTCTCCCCTGAATTTAGCCAAGTTCCACTGACATTTTCCCTTTGTCCTTAGCTCTTACAGGTTGGTAATTCTGGAAACTGCCATAAACTTCTGGGGATCTGCTCTCCTGACAGCTCCAGCTGGGGCTTCTCTTGGTCATCCTGCACTTAAAACCACATTGGGCTGGGCTCTGCTCCCAGAGTGCTGCAATGAGCCCTTTCCATCCATCTACTGAGTTGCCTTCTGCATGAGCCTTTTTTCTCTGTCATTTTATGAATTCATCAGCTCCAAAATTTGTTTAGAGTTGTATTGTATATGTATTTGAGGTGGTTATCATGGGAGCCACAGAGTTCTCCTGCTTCTATGCTGCCATCTTGATTCTGCCCCCCTCACTCAAAGTCATTTTTAAAACACTATTGCTGCTACTGAGTACAGTGTTTTCTTGGTTCTTCTCACTTCACTCTCCATTTTTTATACAAGTCTTGCCATGTTCTTTCCCTAAAATCTTTGAGTTCATCATTTTTTATAGCACAGTAGTATCCCATCACAACATGCGCAACAACTTATTCAGCCATTCCATAATTGATGGGTATCCCTGCAACTTCCAGTTATTTGCTACTACAAATAGAGTTGCTATAAAAGTTTTGGAACATAGTTCTTTTCATTTTTTTCTAGTCACTTTTGGAAATAGACAAAGTAGTGTTATTAATATCAAATAAATTACTTCTAATGCAATGAAGAGGTAGAAGTATTGTCACGAGGCATTGAGAATTGAGATGGGAATAATTAGATGCAAAAGATAGTAGACAGTTATTTCTAATGATAGGGAAGATGCGGGCATGCTTATATCTGTAGAGAAAGAGTTTGGTAGATAAGAAGCCAATCAATTCAAAATATAAAAATGGGAAGCTAATGAATTACAGGGAAAGTTTTTAGAAAAGATGGGATGGGGGGGGAGCAACACTGTTAAGAGAAAAACTTCAGGTGGCTATTCCCAACTGTCCAAAGTATGGAAAACAAAAAGGTGATGAAAAAGTCTAGTGTAACATGGCAAATCTGACATTATTGGTATCACTAAGAAAGAGGGAGATTAGATATATGGCAGTAGCATCAATCAATAAAGCAATCATTACTATCAGGATTTTAAAATTGTTCTATTATATATGTTCCATGAAGAATGCTAAGCCCTGGGGATAAAATGACAAAAATTAAATAATCTTTGCCTTTAAGGAGCTCACATTCTAATGGTAAAAGCAGTGTATGTGTGTGTGTGTGTGTGTGTGTGTGTGTTTCTGTGTGTGTGCACACATGTGTGTGTTTGTTGATGGTGGATTGTTTTCTTCCTGGTGGCTTGGTTTCCTTTGATTTTCCTTTCCATTGAATATAGAAAATTTTAGTCTATGGACTATTCTGTGGTTATGACATTTTGGTTGTGTTAAATTTTGTTTTGTTTTGGTTATTTTTTTTCCTTTGGGAGGTGATTAGTAGATTATTTCATTTTAAAGTTTTCCCTCTGGTTCCAAGAGTTTGGGGAAGTGGTTTATTTTTATTATTTTTTGTCTTGGAAATATGTTTATCAAGGTCCTTTTTATCATGGTTTTCAATTAGTCTAATTTAAACTGTCTTTACTCTTTTTCTAGGTCAGTTATTTTGGATAATAAATATGCCACTTTTAATATTTTTTCAGTCTGTTGATTTTGTTCTAGTATTTATTTTTCTTGTCATCTAATTCAAGAAGTGCATTTTTTAGTCCATTCTATTTTTCATGTATGAGGGGCTTGAGTAAAGTTACCAGTTTTAGTCTGAAGCTCAAAAATATTTTCTCAACAAGTGTTTGTATCAGAAAGTACCTTAGCATGCCCAGGATGGCTGCTAGCACAGGTTCTTAGATCTGCTTTTCTAAAGGAAAGCAAGTCAAGATGGGTTAACAGTCTCACTTGAATCAGTCAAACACATATCATTTACATAGTTCAGGGGAAAAAGTCAGCACTCTGAACTTCAGAGAATACAAACACGAGTTACAAGCACAAGTTACAAGGAGACCAAGAAACAGATCAGCAGACAGGCTTCCAACCATCTGACCACCACATCCATACCTATTCACAATTACCAGAGAGGGAAGAATCAACATCTGGGTTTTTCAAAGCAAGGTGGGGGTGGGGGGCTGGGGGCTGGGGGGTGTCAATGGCTTCCCAGAGTCTTATCTGGCCAAATCATGCAACTCTTCTCAAAGTGAGTCCCAAAGCAAACCTCACATCAGGAAGTATATATAGCCTTCTCCTGGGTCAGAGAATGTCACAGCCCTCTTGACCCACTGTCCAATTACATAGTAACAAGGCTCCAGAAACCCGAAAAAACAAGCTTCCTGCCACAGGCTCCATGTGACCACATTCAGCCTATTAGGGAGCAGGGTATACTTTCAAATCAGGGAAGATTCTCAGAGCCACTTAAAAGCCACTTAAGCAAAGGGGCTAGGGGCAGGGAAGATCTTCAGATTCCCATAATAATGTTCTAATCATCTTCATTCTCTGTCTCCATCTCTGTTTCTGTCTCTCTCTGTCTCTCCTTTCTTTCCCCCTCCTTCCCCCTGTCTCTTCCTCTCCTACTCCCTTTCTCTCTTTCCTTCACTTTTTCCTTCATTTTACCCATTAATTCTTTACCCATCCTTGTGTCTAATTCATTTGTCTCCCTCCCCCCCCCCCAAAGGGTCTAATTATGATTGGCCCAGTTTGGTCCTTCCTCTGAAATTCTTTTAATACATAATATTCCTTCATTTTAATGGGACCTTTAATCACTATTTACTCATGTTTATAGTTTTTGTTTTTGAAATATATCTCCGTGAAAGGACCAGGATCTGACTTTTCCTGTATTAGGGAATAGAGTGATTAAGCCCTGGTCAAGTGTCCCTTTGTTGTCCCAGATCAAGACGATGATCTACCAAAGTTAGGTCTTGCCTCCTTCACAAAATGGGGGTCACCATATAGTCCACGAGTGAGAAATGGCCCAGTTTCTCCTACTTCTACATCCCTAGCTTGGAAACGTAGTCCTTGCCTAAATTTGGGAGCTCACCACTAAGTTCTTTGCACATTATATGTACTTCCAAAGGCTGAGACTTCAGTCTAACTCCTATATCTCAACCTAAGTAGTGCTTGCTTTATGAATTTCTTTGTGTAATCATCTACAGGAGTTTCTCCATTTCAGATATTTGTTTTTGGAGCTAACTAATCTCAGATCATGCAAGTTTTAAGTTAAAGTTCTATGATGTCTCCCTACCTTACTTCCAGCCCTGATTTAAACTATTTCCCTGTGCACACATCTACTGAGAGTCCTGGATCCCTGAAACAGAACTTATTTCAGGTGGCACCTCCTTATGCTGTGCTTTATAAAATGAAGAAATTCTGTTGTGTTTTTATTTGCTTTATTTTGTTGTTTTTGGTAATAATAATTATTCACTGACTCTGGGTTCCATGGACCACCAAATCTGTAGAATAGGTTTTAGAAGATCTATCAAGTTGGAAGGGGAAATACATAATTTATTTCTGCATATATATATGTATATATATGTGTGTGTGTATACATATATATGTATGTATATACACACACATATATATGCACACATATTATATGTGTGCATGTGTTTTATACATTTTAATTTTTATTCTCATATGATTGCCACATGCAACTTATAACATGACCCTTTTTAATTTCAAGGAAATCTGATTTGACTTAATATTCACCATCTGTCAATTCTAATATGAGACTCTTAGCATTTCCTTCAATTATGAGAGTAAGCAAAAAAATCCATTATTCTTCAAATAGAGCCACTAGATTGCCAAAGGGGTTTATGACAGTAATAAAAAAAGGTTAGGAAACGCTGGCCTAGGACCTTTCATTTCAACATCTCAACACGATGTCTGATATTACTTGTTTAAAGACATTATATAGGCTTCCCTGTGTGTGTGTGTGTGTGTGTGTGCGCGCGCACGCAAGGGATAAATCATCTCTGACTAACCTACTCTAACAGCCTGCATGAGTTAATACATTTGAGAGTACGTCTCTCTTGCTTTTAGGAAACAGTAGATAAGTCTGGAATGATTTTGTTTGATATTATTGAGGAACTTCAATCTGATGACATATTCAAAGAATATGGTCTGAGAGACATGATCCAGGCCTTTCAGTAACTTCCTATCAAAATTAGTGATATATGTAAAATTTGGTTACCTCCCTGAAATATTTTTCATATTCAACAAGGCCATGACAAGAAACAGATGTTTTAAGGTCTGATAAAGTCATCATTTAGACACACGTAATGTTTAAATCTTCTCTTCACACTGGCAGGCATGATCTGCAAACTTGCTCTTATATATGGAGAGATACACAGGCATTCAATGTCATTTGCTACGACAACATTTTGCATTTGACTAGAACTAAGCAGAACTATGTGTGTGGGGGAGGGATTCAGTCATGCATTTGGTTTCTGCTGAGTGTCCTACAAAAGTTGATAGTTTCTCTCAGCAAATTTATCTCATATTAGAATTGGCAGATGGTGAGTATTAAGTCATATCAGATTTTTTTGAAATGAAGAAAAAGGCTTTCTATAAGTTGTATGTGATAATATATTTTTGGATGGTAAAGTCAGTTGCAAGGTTGAATATTACTATGAGAATAATTGTTAGTATTAGATTCAAGTTATGATTGAAGCCAGTTTCTCATCCCAACTCTAGTTGAGTGGATGAATTGAAAACAGTATGTTTTTATAGCTACCTTTCTTATTATTTCCAAATGTGACTGTTTAAGCAAGAGCCAAAGCCAATAGTATCTCCTCAGTCTATCAAATCAATGTTTTGTTTATACAGATTGATGTCCAAATTGCCCGGATGCACTTAAGAGGAAAAAAAAAACATCTCCTCTCTCATCCTGGTCACTTGTTGCTTGGGAAAATCATTTTAACTCTGGCCTTCAATTTCTGTTATCCCTAAAATGTGACTGAAATTGATATTCTCAGATTCCTCCCTCCTCCAAATCAATGATACTGTGAACTTCTATATGATAGACAGAGGGAAACATTCTAATGATACATTGACTATTGTCAAAGTGTTGAACTGATAATCTAACTTCTAGGAAACAGCAGTAAGCATGTTCACCTAGTCTTCAGCCATCTGAACTTTTGTGATTGTTTTTGAATGAAGGACAAAGAGATTTTGCTTATACCAACAGACTGTTCTAACTGAATGAAGGAAGACTTTTGTAAAACTTGTAAAATAGGTTCACCCTATTAACTATATTCTAACACAGCAATCATCAAACCTGTTTGGTACTGGATAAGAAATAGAGTTGTGGGTCAGTGGAATAGATTAGGTACACAAGACATAGTAGTAAATGATTATAGTAGTTTACTATTTGATAGCCCCAGAGACCTAAGCTTATGATGTAAGAACTTACTCTTTTACAAAAACAGGTAGAAAACAAGAAAAAAAAACAAATGCAGAAACTAGGCACAAGGCAACATTTCATACCACATACCAATTTAAGGTCAAATTAGATACATTATTTAGGTATAAAGGGTGATGCCATAATCAAATTAGGAGAGCAAGCAGTAATTTACCTGTCAGATATATAGAGAAGGGAAGAATGTATGACCCACAAGAAATAGAGAACATTATGAAATACAAAATGAATAATTTTGATTACATTAAACTAAAAGGTTTTTGCACAGACAAAAACAACACAACCAAGATTGTAAGGAAAACGGATTGATGAGAAATTGTCAGTGTTTATCTTAAAGACCTTATTTATCAAATGTATAGTGAGTCAAATTTGTAAGAATATAAGTCATTCTTCACTTGATAAATGATTGGTGGATGTAAATAGGTAGTTTTCAAATGAATAAATTAAAGCTATCTAGGGTAATGTGAAAAAAATTATAAAGCCTTATTGATTAGAGAAACAGAAATTGAAATAACTCTGAAGTTTCATCCTCACACCTATCAGATTGACTAAGGAGACAGTAAAGGAAAATAATAAATGTTGGAGAAGATGTGGGGAAATTGGGACACTAATGTATTGTTGGTGGAGTTGTGAGCTAGAGGGCAATTTGGAACTATGTTCAAAGAGCAACCAAACTATATGCAATTTGATATTGCAATACACTACTACAATACCACTACTAGGAATCCCAAAGACATCAGAAAAAAGGAAAAGGATCTATATATACAAATATATTTATAGCAGTTCTTTTTTTGTGATGACTAAGAATTGGAAATTGAGGGAATGCCCATCAGTTGGGGAATGACTGAACAAGTGTGTAGTATGATTGTAATGGAATAGTATTGTGCTGTAAGACATAACTTGCAGTGAATTTCAGAAAAACCTATAAAGACTTTTATGAATTGATGCTAAGTGAAGTGAGCAGAACCAGGAGAACAATCTACACAGCAACAGCAATATTGTGCAGTGATCAGCTATGAAAGACTTAGGTCTTCACAACAAAATGATCAAAGACAATTCAAAAAGACTCATGATATTATGCTATCCACATTGAGAGAAAGAACTGTGGAGTCTGAATGCAGAATCAAGCCAACTATATTCATTTTTAATGGCTTTTTCTGTTTGTACTGTTTCATCTTTCACACCATTACTAAAGACGGAAGAGTTTTACATGATTGCACAAGTATAACCTGTATCAAATTGCTTACCATCTTGGGAGAAGGGAGTGGGAGGGAAAAATAATTTGAAACTCAAAATTTTATGAAAAAAAGAATGTTGAAAATTATATTTGCATGTAATAGGAAAAAATAAAATATTATTTAACAAAAAAGAAAAATAAATAAAATGAATTAAATAATGCTTACAAAGAGGTTATAGTCCGTTGAGGAAAACCAGTATAAAAATTCACACAGCATGCATAGAAACTTAAATAGTTCCATAAAATAATTCTTTTGTAGTTTGTTTAGCATGGCACTGAATAAGTAAATTAGATTTATTGTTTTTATTATATTGGTTAAGTCTACTCATGTATGTTTGAGAAAAAGTTTTTTTCTTCTTCTTTTTACAATTTACCTTCTATTTACAATCAGTTTTCTCCAGAGGTCTGTCATGTATAACTTCTTGAAGACTCTATTAATCTCCTTGACTTTCTAATTTATTTTATGGTTGGGTGTATGTAACTCTGAGAGGGGACAGTTGAGGTCCTCTATTAGAATAACCTCACATTGTCTATTTTCTCCTGCAATTCATTTAACTTTTCCTTTAAGAATTTGGATGCTATGCTATTTGGTACATTTATGCTTAGTCTAAGTATTAGTTCGTTGTCTATAGTTAATTTTAGAAAAATGTAGTTTTTATTGCTTATTCCTTTTAATTAGGTCTATTTTTGCTTTGTCTGAGATCATGGTTGCTATCTCTGCCTTTTTTAAAACTAAAGTTGAAGCATAATAGTTTTCACTACAAAACCTTATTTTTGTTCTGTGTATTTCTGATAATCAATATACAGATCGGGTTTCTAATCCATTTTACAATCTGCTTCCATTTTATTAGTGAGTTCATTCCATTCTTATTCATAGTGTGATTACAAATTCTGTATTTTCCCTTCATCTTATTTTCTTCTATCTATCCTTCACTTTCTCTTTTTTATACTGCCCCTTCTTTAAAATCTTCTTTGCTTGTGACCACTGCCTTTTTTACCTTTTCTCCTTTTTATCACCATCCCTTTCTCTGAAACTATTCCTCTCTTAATTTTCTATTGGGTAACACAGATTTCTGTTAACCATTTTGAATGAATTTAGGTGTGACAACAGCTAGCACTTTGTCTTCCGTTGACAAAGCTCTTTTATTTGAAGTCATTTTCCCCATTCTTTTTCTCGCTTTCCCCTCCTCTTATGGCATCCTCTTCCTTGCCTGACCATTTTTTTACACCATCCTAAGTAAAATTACTTTGACACCTCTTTCTATGTGGAATCATTCTAACTGCCCTAATAATGATAAAGGTCTTAGAAGAAACATGTAGCATTTTCCTGAATATAAAAGTAAAAAAAAAGCTTAATCTTTTTGCATTCCTTATGATTGTTTTTTATGCTTACCTTTTTATGCTTCTCTTGAGTTTTGTATTTGTCTTTTCATAATATTATTCTTTTACTTTCATTTCTTTACATATTTTTTTTACTTCTACCACTTATTTCATTTTGAAAGTGATTTTTTAGCTCTTCCACAAAGTCTTGTTGGGTTTGTGTCCAATTCATTTTTTTCACCTCTGGACACTTTGTAACTGTTTTGAATTCACTCTTTTTTACTGAGTTTGTGTCTTGATCTCCTCTGTTGTTGCCATAGAATTTTTTTATGGTCAAATTCTTTTTGTTGTTGTTATTTGCCCATTTCCCCAGGCTATCTCTTGAGATGGTACTCTATGTAAATTCTGGGTTCTGTTCCTTATGTGGCATGAGGAAGGGCTCTGTCTCATACTTAAAACTTTTTCACATAGCTATTTTCAAAGCTATTTATGGGGATTTAGAGTTTGTTAGTACTTCCAAGGTTATATGATTTGGGGAGAGTTGCAGTCATTGCTCTCTTGGTCTGTACTCTGGTTGACACCAAAGAAGGGCCCCTGAACCATTGGGACTACTGTAGCTCATGCTCCTCAGGGTGCCTTTTCCCTTTGGACAGAAATGATACTATTCCTCAGTGTCTGTGATCCCTTGAAGAACACAATGTTACTGCACCACATGGATTCCACTTCTTCTTGAGCAAACTTCTCTGCTCCTGAATTATGATCAAGAGATGGCGACAGGCAATAAAGTTGCCAAACCATTGCTCCTCAGTACTCTTAGAAGGCTCTCGACCAGAGGTGCTTCTCCCTGTCCTTACCCTCTGAACCAGAAATGTTTATAGGCAATTGAGTTACCAAACAACCTGGTCCTGTGTCCAGCACTAGGCCAAGAGTGCCATATAATATCTTTCGGACTAGTTGCTAGGTCCCCTTACCATTTCTGGCTTAAGCACTCCCAAAGCAGCTACTTTTTCTGTCACCACCTCCTGGTCCACCCACTGTGTTTCATCCATGTTGACTATGGTTCACCCTCCTCCTCCATCTCACAGATCTTTCTTTCAGATCTCCTATCTTGTCTTGGGTTGGAATGATGAATTTACACCTTTTGTTGGCTCTGCCATTCCAGAATTAGATTTAAGTAATTGTTTTACAGTTGTGAGTTTGACTGACTACTTATCTATTGCTCCATCTTGACTTTGCCTCAAGGCATTCAGAAGAAGAGTTCAAAGCACCTGCTAGAGTTTGAATATCATCCAATTGGCAATTTAACCAGAGTTCCCTTCTCCTTCTCTCCTCACATGAAAAGAGTACCAGTCCCCAACTGCAGACTCCTTCCTTCCTTTCCCTATTACCGAGATCTGTTAGATTCAGATAACAATCTTATAAAAATTTATCAGGCTTTACTGGTTTATGTTGATTGATTCCCTCTAGGATATCAACTCGACCCAACAGATCTGATCTATTTCCACCTTTTTTTTCCCTACCTGCCCTTTATATTATGTCTGTCCCCTCAAAACAAAGCTGGCTTTTTTTTTATTACCTTGTTACTTACTCCATGTTTCTTTATACTGAAGCTTGGCATCCTGAACCTTCCTAACTCAGTATAAAGAAAGCCTAGAAACTTAGCATTCATTTTACTACCTCTGAAGAGATCGATTCTCAATGAAAACTTTTAATATTTGAGAGAGGCCTTCTGAAGAACAAAGGCCAGGATATGCATCAGATTAGTAAATTCCTAAAAGATAAATAATGACACCTATAACAACAAAACTCTTTCTTTCTCTGTCCCTCTGTCGTCGTCTTCTTCTTTTCTTCTTCTTCTCATCCTCCTCCTCCTCCTCCTCCTCCTCCTCCTCCTCCTCCTCCTCCTCCTTCTTCTTCTTCTTCTTCTTCTTCTTCTTC
>CM053598.1:177552331-177573208 GCA_028646575.1 Pseudocheirus occidentalis
GGGGAGGAATTGCAAGAATCTAGTATTTAAAGCTATACAATCAAATGCAACTGGGAAATAATACATACAGGGACTCCTCCCTGCCCTTCTAGAAAGCTAGAGAGGTGTTGGAGGAGGGCATAAAAGGGAACAGATTGTGGGAGGGGTCTTACAGTGGGATCAATGTTCTGGGCTGGCAGGTAGGGACAAAAAGGGGAAAAAATTTGTAACTCAAAACCTTGTGGAAATGAATGATGTAACCAAGAAAATAAATTAAAATTTAAAAAATTAAAAAATTAAAAAAATTTAAAAAAAAGCACTTACCCTTCACAGGTCTTTCATCAAAACATGGATTGTCTCAGAATTGCATTTCTACAGATGAAGAGTTCAGAGGTTACATATTGAAAACTGGAAGATATGATGAATCTCACACTCAGTGACAGAATGAGAAGAACATTCCAATACTATTAAGAGAATATTTGGCTTCTTGCTGTAAAATGTAAAAACAAAAAGAAATAACAAATAACAAAAACAGCCACGACTCCCCCAAATCTAAAGTCTTATGTTCATAGTCAGTGAGGTGCCACTTGATTTAGAGATTTCAACAGAAAATCTTATTTTCTGATGGGACTTCAAGCACCACCATGCAACACATGACATGATCTTTGATCATTTGATCAATACTAGTTTAAGCAAAGATAAAATGACCTGTCCCCAGAAGTCGATATCATCCACAAAGGGACCAATCCTAAAGCTTCTAAACATTTTTAATACAACTGAAAGTGTTTTATTCTATCAGTTCAAGACAGATCAACGTACAAACACCTGTCATCTATTTTGCCAGTGACTAGGTGAAAAGAAAATACACCTGCCTATGGTGGAATTTCAACCAAGTTGAAATTTCTCTAAGATAGGTAAGCCTTAGTTACTTGGTCAAAGATAATGATAAAAAGGGCCTTGGGGTATGCCCTTAGGGTAGGCTTGGGGAGTGAAAAGACATAAAGATTTAATTACTTTTCATAAAAATTTTATCTGTGAAAATTGATTATTTCATTGAATCTTAATGTTGGTCCTTTAGAGTAGATGGGATAAGAATTAGCATCCCTATTTTGGAGGTGAGCCTCAGAGAGCTCATAGGATTATATTGAGTGCTGCGAGGGTCCTCACAGGTCATATATTTCAAACTCTTTATTTTGCAGATGTCGAAACTGAGGCAAAGAGAAAATCAATTATTTTCCTGTCATCATATGGATAGTAAGGGTCTGTGTATATAGGTTCCAGTTGTAATAAAAAAAAGAAAAGATGATTTTTGAGTTTCCTGCTACCTCCAACATTCTATAATTTCACTTTTCTTTTATCTTACCAATGCCTTTTTGCTTTATGGACTTCCAGGCATGTGGTGCTTTGTATGATCCTATATGACCTACTTTATAAATCTCCATGTTTACTGTGTTTGTTTAGCTTATAAGGTGCAGAAACACTTTCTTATGTTCTTTTAATTACAATTAGCCCTTGACATTGAACAACATAAGCTATTTGTAATCAAATAGCTTTTTTTTCTAGGATGGATAATTCTTCCCCAGTTCTGATACTCTTTATTATTAAAACCGTCAAAGATATATTTTAGCAAAATCAAAGCAACAAAAACAAAGCAAGAGCTTTTTAAAAATGCAATGAATTTTATAAGCACAGAAAATGGAAGGAGACAGTTGAGCTCAGCACAAATTCTTTTCTTGAGTCTTATCTGAATATTACTGTTTCTCTGGTTCCTGCCATTATCCTCATTCACTTTTTTATCCTTCCGATATCTAGTATGTTAGGCAATAAGCCAGCTCCGATTCATCTCTCAGCAAGACCAAGCTTTTACTCTAGGCAAAATTTTATTTCAATTTCAAGAGAGTCAAGTTCCACTATAGGAGCTCAGGTCTTCACAACTGACACCACTGGTAGATACAGACATTGATGAATTCAATACATACATAATATTGACAGCCAAGTAAAGGAGTAATTCCTGTATACCTTCTGTGGAATATTTTGTTTTAAATAAAGCTGTTGTATGTAGTCAGAATCTCTTCTCCTCTAACAGCTGTTCAGCTCAGAACTTAAAAAAAGGGTGATGAAACAAGTTCACCTTAACCCTGTGGCATTTCTGAAAATATCAAAGTATTGATCAGAAACATTCCTAGAGACAGTGTGATGAGCTTTGTTTAGGAGATTGTGCTGTTGTTTGTCTGCTCACTTTGTTGTTTGCTTTAATGGATCCCTTTGGCAGTCTGGTGAAGTCTATGGACTCCTCAGAATAATGTTTGTTAATGTGTAAAATAAAATGCAAAGTATGTCAAAGAAAGCAAATTATATTGAAATATATCCCAGAGACAGGAAGACTGTAATCAACTGGGGTCTATTGACCAATCTAACAACTACATTAATTTCAAATAATGATAAGGGTAAATGATATCTCACAATATTTATAATAACTAATATGATATGAAAATATCTGATATCCATTGATGATAAAGTAAAAGGTACAGCTAATAATACAGTTTGTTGCCCTTATTTATGGTAGAAGGAAATGCTAAGTTTTAGAGATTAGTAAAAATGAAGATCTAAGTCCCTTTCTTCCCTTAAATTCAGAAATCTCTTGGGAGTCTATGGGCCCCATAGTAAGAACTCCTTAAATAGATTATGAAATAGTTATTTTATGTAAATCTTTCTGATCCAAAGGCTTCAGGAAAAAAGAATCATATAACATAGAGAGAGTAACTATACATGAACCTGCACCAATGGAAGAAACATTGTATGAGCTAACAAAAGTAACAATATAGAAATTAAATTCTTAGAAGTCCCTCCTCTAAAGTGATCTTTCCTCTAAACTTAAATCACACTCTGGTTGGAAATAGCACAAGCAGCTCAGAGACATTTACCTTGTGGTCCAGACTTTTAAGGGGTCTTACTGATCTGATTAATTCAGAGACAGCCTAAAGTTTCCAATCTCACACCACAGGAAGAAGTAATACAGATTCTGGTGAGTGTTACAAAGGGAAGGAAAGGCAATTAGATGGAAATTGTAGGCAATGAAGAGTCAGCTAGAAGGATAGAAAAAAATACCTGTGTCCAAGGGAAAGGGAGAGGAACTGACTACCAGATTAAGGAGAGGGAAAAAGGCAGGAGGGAAACAGAAAGACAGTAAAGGAGTAATTCAAATATTCTTTCTGTGGAATATTATTTAAATAAAGCTATTGTACACAGTGAGCATCTCTTCCTAACAACAGAAATTCTGAAAGAACCAAAACCTGGGGGAAGGGAAATCATGAAAAAAACACTCTCTAATTTACTTGCAGTTCACAAATATAAGAACTTAGAGAGGCTCACAGAACAAAAGAATGAATTAGTAAAAATTCAGAGAGGTCAAAACACAGGTAATGTACATTTTATTATGAAGTAAAATTACACAAAACTCCTCAATACAAAAGATAAAGATAATTCTTAGGATTTCTCAGAGATCATTAAACAAAACAAGACAAAATTCCAGGATAGTCAAAAAAGACTAATGTCTTTTAAAGTAAGGCATGAGGAATTAAATTATGCTGAAAATTAGAACTTTACATGTAAGATAAAAAAAAACACCAGAAGGACCCTGAACTTTAAGACCTGATGGGAAATGTCTCCCAAGAAATAGAAGACCTAGAAGAGGAAATGGTAAATTTGGAATTCAGAAACAAAGAACTGGAAGAAAATAAGGCAGAAGAGAAACAAAAGAAAAAATGTATTAATTTCACACAAATGAAAATATTCAATCTTATAGGAAAGATAACAAAAGAATTCTTGGGGCAGCTAGGTGGCGCAATGAATAGAGCGCTGGCCCTGGAGTCAGGAGTACCTGAGTTCAAATCCGGCCTCAGACACTTAACACAATAAACTAGCCATGTGACCTTGGGCAAGTCACTTAACCCCAACTGCCCTCCAAAAAAAAAAAGAATTCTTAAAGATCATATGATTCCTAAAGTAACATGAAAAAATATGAATACAACAAAGCAAGCAAAAATGTAAGATCATTGCTCAAAGTTTGTCAATATAAACAACATAACACTGATCCCATTGCCAACTCTTAAAGCCTATAAAAGTTAAGAGATTAAGAAAAGAAGAAGCCTATTGAAAATATAAGTGGAAAGTATGAGAGAGAGACTATCTTGGTCATATTTTTCTAATGACAAAGCCATGGTTATAAACCTTTAAGTGTCCAATAGGAGAGCAATCTATCTAATCCAGATTGGCAATACCTTGACACCATACTAGGATTATAGCCTAAAATAAGAAACTGCAGAGAATTAGCAAATAAACTAATTGAGACATTTGTTTTCATGATTAGTAGGATAGAAACTATATGAATAAAATTGTTCATTTTTTCTATAAAACAATAACAAAATTCAGGAGAATATAATAGTAAATGTAAATAGTAAACTATCATATCCTATAGCTACTGAAAAGATATTCTGACAATTACTTGATATCAACTAGAAACTGTCTAAGAAATGTTATTCCTAAATGTAATTCCTAAATGTTACTCCAAATCAGGCAGCAATCATGAACAGTGACATGAAAAGTTTGTAGTAGTTCTCTCATTCACTTTTCTGCTTATTAGAGTATACCTGCACATACATTAACACTATAATTACCTTCTTCAAAATGCATTCAATTTCTAGATTCCTTCCCTTTCATATGATTTGTGAGAAGCTTCACTATTTGTGCTCTGCTTTGGGGAATCCATTCTAATAGTCATCATTCAAACCTACTCAGTTTTAAACACCTTATATTCTCCCAGTACCAAAATTCAAGTCATTTGCAACAACTTGAATGTAAAATTGATTTTGGTACTAATCAGCTTGTCATTAAAATCCTTCACATGGTGGCAATAGCTTACCTTTTCAAGGTTATTTCACAGTATTCAACTTCATGGACTTCCATGCCAGACAAATTGGCTGGCTTGTTCTTCTTCAAAATTGCCATTCCTTCTCCCAACCCCATAGTTTAACAGATATTGTCTCCCTTTCCTACAATGTAATCCCTTCTCACCACCATGACCCCTGCAAAACAGGTGTTTTTTCTTTGTCAGATTCAGCACTTTTTTAACCTTTAATTTTAGGGAAAGAAGTTCGAGACCACAATGAATTTCAAAAGGTCTATAGCCATTTGGAAATTGGGGAGTCTGGGAATCTTGGAGTTGAATCCATTTTGCTTGTTTTATCCAGGATAGGAGTACTGCCCCCAGGTAGGTGGAATGATTTTCTGGATTCATCCAAACATTATCTGAAATGACTCAACTAGCTTTGGATTTTAAGTTGCTAGAACCAATCTGATAAGAGACACTGTGCTCAGTTTGAACCCAGTACCCCAGAAACTGAAATGAGAAAGTGAGCTCACTGAGCCCACATTTTACCTGTCAGAAAATGTTTGTATTTTTGTTCTCACTATATGTTAAGAGGTGCATATCATTTTGTTAAAGGAAATTAATACTAATTGGTTAAATAGAAATACTGTTCTATTCATTGTTGGATAACAGTGAGGTAAAATATACCTGAAATGGGAACTCAGGCCTATGTTAAGAGACACATTAACCTCTTGAAGATATGCCTAGAACCCTGAGGGGAAGATATAATTGTTCTGGGCCTGGAATAATGAGCCCATAGTATACTTGCTACATAGACTTTCCTGCAATCTTGATAATATTATTTTTGCCTTCCTTAAATAATTATAGAAACCTTTTATTTAATTTTTTGTAACATAGTTAGTGATATTTACAGTGGGTGCATAGAGCCCTGGGCTTAGAGTCAGGAAGATCAGAGTTCAAATCGGACCTCAGACACTTACTAGCTGTGTGACCCCTGACAAGTCATGTAACTTCTGTTCATCTTGATCTACTGGAGAAGGGAAAGGCCAACCATCCCAGGTTCTTCACCAAGAATGTACCCACAGACAGTACTTGGGTTCTCTAATCCATGGGGTCACAAAGAATAGGACAGAACTGAACAACAAATATATGAGGTAGGGTACTTGTACCCAACTTCCTTTAGAGGCATCTCGTAATTCAATGCTGGACCTGGACTTAAGAACTGAGTCTGATCCAACTTCTAACACTTCTTATCTGTAGGACCCTGGCCAATTCACTCAATCTCTGATTGCCTGACAAAAGGATGATCTGGATTCACTGGAGAAGAAAATGGCAGACCACTCCTTTGTCTTTGCAAGAAAATCCTGTGGACAGCTCTGTTCCATGGGGTCATAGGGAGTTGAGTCATGTCTGACTGACTGAATGACATTGTTTTTCATCATCTAGTTCTGAAAGGAACCGATGACATCAGGAGGGTGATGTCTTGACTAGCAGGTAAATTGGATTTAACTGAAACAGTGCTGTGCAGAGTTATCAGCCTCACTCTCTACTCCAGAGTCATAGGATCCTAGTGGGAAGACATAAATAGAGACAACTTGAGATGGCCCCAGATACAGTGGGAGAACTTGGACTTTTAAAGCTAAATAAGGTTTTCCTCAGGTCTCAGTTTATCTGAGGTAATACACATGACTGAATGGCAAGAACAAAAATAAAGATGCCTCATTTTCCCACCATTCTTTTGCTGCGGCCAGCACAGTCTAGGCCTAGCTACCAGTTGAGGAAAAGAGAGAGAGAAAGAGAGAACAGCCCATGGCTAGATTACAGGAAACAGAGAGATGGGGATGGTTTTCATAGTCTGTTTATTCCAGAACTATTCCATACCAATCCAGTGATACAAGAAAATCATAGGGTTTATATTCCTAATTTCAGGGATGATTACATCTTAGGCCTTGCCCATCCCTCTGCCTCAGCCCACGGTTAATCAGTCCTCCAGATCTTTATCCTAAAACCGCCTCTGGGGGCACGGTAGATCAGGAGTCCCAATCAGGACTTGCAAATGTACATACTTTGGATATTCAGGAGGCCAATGAGAGCATCCACCCAACAAGATTATAGTGCCCTTGTAGAATTGGGGTGTTAGTGTGCCAGGACCTCTGAAGGTCTTGGCCCCCAACATTCTTTGACATAGTTCTAGAAATATTTAAAAAGTAATAAAAAAGAAAGAATTAAAGGCATAAACATTGGACAAAAGTATATCTTTAGACAAATGATATGATAGTTTACTTAGGAAAAAAAACAGAGAATTAGCAAATAAACTAATTGAGACATTTGTTTTCATGATTAGTAGGATGGAAACTATATGAATAAAATTGTTCATGATTTCTATAAAACAATAACAAAATTCAGGAGAAAATAATAGAAAGGAAAATCTTCAACATATTTATGAAATATATAAAATTCCTGGCAGTCAATCTAGTAAAGCACACTCAATATTTGCATAAGAATAGTAACAAATAATTATAAGGATATCCATTATTCATTGTCAAGCTATGAAGTTATAGCAAAAGTATAATATTACCCAAATTAATTTATAATCATAATATTATATGAACAAAATTATCAAGGGCATACCTTATAGGAGCAGAAAAAAAATCATTTGCAGGAATAAAAGATACAATCTCAAAGAAAAAATTGTGAAAAAGTATAAATGAAAGCTAAAATGTCACTTTCAACTTTGATTTTTTAAGCATAGAGGAAATTACAAAAGATAAAATAAGCAATTTTGTTCACATTGAGCTTAAAAATATTTGTACAAAATTGATGCTAACTGAGGAAAACATTTTAGCATGAAATATTTATTATGAAGATATAATGTTTGTGATATATAAAGAACTAATGCATATTTAAGACTAGGTTCATACATGAAGGGAATGAAGTTTCCACTGTGATTCTTTGAACCTTTGTATGGGCTGAAAAATTGTTTCTCAAGATTTATTTTCTGTAAGGAACAGAGATTGTATCTTCCTTCTAGTGAAAGAACGTCCAAGGAAAGAGTATAGGTAATGAGGTCTTCTTGTCCTTTATGTTGACTGTGCTTCCAACATACTTTTGTGCAATAAAAACAACAATGGCTATGGAAAATTTGTAGGAACATATGAAGAGTTATTATAAGTTAATTGATAGAGAAGTAAAACAAATTCTGCAAAGCAACAATAATTTCAATAGTGTAAGATGAAAGAACTCTAGTCAGATCTTTGGAACTAAATTTCAGAAACTGAATTTTTCTTGCATTTGTTAAAGATTTTCCTCACCTGAGAGATCTGTTTAACAATAAAATGACAAGTCCATGACCTACCTATGCCTATCCAATACAAAACCAAGAGTCATTCCCCAAATGGGAATATGTTCAAGGAATCTAAACAGTTCTCAAAAGAATTGTAAACAACTAACATTATTGTTGGGAATTTGGAGCAGTAATTCATAAAACGAAGAATACTAGACTGGTAGCTAGTAAAATTTGTGTTTAAACTCTATCTTAGAGAGCTGATAGTTATGTTACTCTGGAAAAGTTACATAACTTTTAAAAGCCTCAGTTTCCTCATCTGTAAAATTGGGATAACAATAATACATACCTCATAGGACTCTTGCAAGTCTCAAATTAGATAATACACATAGAGTATTTTTTATTTCAAATTATTATGTCTTAGCTACTTAAAAATAAAATAATAGTAACAATACTAAAAGCCCTTTATTCTTTATACAGCACATGAGCTCCTCCTCATCCCGCCTCTATATCCTGCTCCAGTAGCAGCTTTGCCATGTTTTGAGGTCTCTATCCATGAGAGTCAATATTCCATGCTCCCCATATCCCCCACAGGGTACTTTGAGGTACAGAGAGCTCTTTGGGTTCTCTATGCTCAGTATATCTGACCTCTTTCACCTTTCATCTCAATTGAATTTGTCTTATTGTTTGCTCCATAAAGGTTTGTCTTGTGGTACTTACCATGAGTACCAGAATTGCTAGTTCCATTTCTGTTCTTATATGTGAAGAGATACCATCTGAGAGTCTGCTTTCAAGTGCTTTTATATTACCCCTGACAAGCTGAATATATGCCAGCCAGTTAATGTTCACCTCCACTATTCTGACTAGTAATGAAATGATTAGTGTATTCCAGAGAAAGTAAGGTGAAATGAATTGCATTTGTTTTACAAGCTAATGTGCCATGATTTCTTAGTACTTATCACACAAAATGACAGTCCCATTTAAAGGAAATCATTTAATACTTGGGCTTGGGAGTTAATCTACTATTATGATTTCAATTAGGCTGTCTTGCATTATAATCCAAAAACTAGGAAGAGTCGGGTTTTAGTTCTCAACATTGACAAACATAACTGATTCCAGACAAATTATTTGAAATAATATAATACGGAAAGAATAAAAGAAATATAATATGAAAGAAAAAACTGGAGTTTTCCCTGTATATTAATTGATTTCATTCAGAAGTTCATGGGTATTACCCGGGTGTGTGTGTGTGTGTGTCTGTGTGTGTGTGAGTGTGTAGCAGCAAGTACCCTAGCGTACCCAGCATGGCAGCTAGCACAGGTTCTTAGATCTGTTCTTCTAAAGGAAAGCAACTCAAAATGATTTAACAATCCTACTTTAATCAAATACATCATTTTACCTAGTTCAAGGGAAAATGTCAGCACCCTGGACTTCAGAGAATACAAACAGAAGTTACAAGCAGACAAAAAATACAGACAGGGGGGCGGCTAGGTGGCACAGTGAATAGAGCACCGGCCCTGGAATCAGGAGGACCTGAGTTCAAATCCAACCTCAGACACTTAAAAAACAAAAAATAGCCGTGTGACCTTGGGCAAGTCACTTAACCCCAACTGCCCTACAAAAAAGCAAAAAAAAAAAAAATACAGACAGAAACAGATCAGCAGACAGGACTTCCAGCTGTCTGACCATTACATCCATACCTAGTTAGTTATCAGAGAGGAAAGTATCAACATACAGGTTTTCAAGGCCAGGAGGACAAGGATCTCTTCTGGCCAAATCATACAACTATTCCCAAAGTGAGCCCCAAAGGAAAACCTCACATCAGGGCATATATAGCCTTCTCCTGGGTCAGGGAATGTCACAACTCTCTTGACCCACTGCCCAATCACAAAGTAAAAAGGTGTTGGTGTTCCTGAAAAACAAGCCTGACTCCAAAGGTTCCATGTGACAACATTGAATCTATCAGGTGACAGAGTGTATTTTCAAATCAGGGAAGGTTCTCAGAGTCACTTAAGCCAATCAAAGGGCCAAAGGCAGGGAAGATCTTCAGATTCCCATTCCCATAACAGAGGGGCAGTGTAGATTAGTTAGCTGCCACTCAAATATATTTACATAGTTAATCAAAGGCTTTATTTCATTGCTTTTACTTATATTTCTCAAGATGATCTTATCTTTTGCTCTGTAGGCAAATACCCAGTCCAATCCAATCCAACGTACGTCAAAATACCATCTAAGAGCTTTTTTCTACCAAGAAGATTTTATTGTTCAGTCATATCTGACCCTTTGTGACACTATTTGGGGTTTTCTTTGCAAAGATGGTAGAGTAGTGTGTCATTTCTATGGTTCAGCTTGCAGATAAAGAAACTGACCAAACAGAATTAAATGACTTGCTCAGAGTCACACAGTTCATGTAAGAGACCAGATCTGAACTCAGGAACATGAGTTTTCTTGACTCTAGGTCCAGCACTCTAGCCACTCTTCCACCTAGTTGACCTACTGAGGGGATGCAATATGTATACCAATGCATGCTAGTATTGAAGTACAAGAAGTGCATTAATGATCAGGGAAGTGATGTAAGAAAGTATAGAAGTTGGTACCTGAGCTATGGATTGGAGTAAGTAATGGAAGTAGTGAGAAGTAGTTGCATCCCTTACATGGGAGACTACTTTTACAACATCCTGAAGGTGGAAGAATAAAAAATTACTTTGCAGAAAAACAAGTAGGAAAGTTTTTGTTTGTATGTTTGTTTGGTTGTAGGGTTTTTTGTTTGTTTTGTTTTGTTTTTGTTTGGTTTGGGGGAGGGGAGAGTTGAACTGTACATTCTATCAAGTGGAATAATTCCACATAACCTATAGAGACTACATCCTGACTGTGAAGGACTTTAAATTCTAAGCTAGAAGAACAATCACTGGTCTTCAAATTCAGGATGAAGTAGAGGACTTGAATTCAAGTAGTAGATGAATAAATGTTACTTATTAAGTGAGTAAGACTTTAATAATCAGTGTGAGGAAGATCTTCCCAAAGTAAAGACCATGAGCAGCCAAACTTCTCAATATTGCTCTAGAAGAGAAAGAACACATTAAGAATCATAATTCAAACTTGTAGAGCCACTCCTGAACTGACAGCACCTGGGATACTGTACCACTTTGGGGTTCATACCAAATCATGTGGTTTTGGTCAAGTTTAGTTCCACAGGACTTGGCTTCTAATGACAGAGAGCTCTTTCTTCTCATATTCTTTGGTTTAATAACCAAAATGTCCCAGTCCCAGTGCTCCAGAAAGTGATTTTTACTTATGGTTCATGTGTAGAACCTCTCCTAAAAAAGGAGAGGAATAAGAAAGGACTCAATGTGCAATGTGAATCAAGTGTTTTGTTCCAACACACATAAAATAATGCAAAATTGGGAAACTCACAGGAGTTCATTAACAGTGAATTAAATAAAACTCATGAACAATTTATTTCTCCTACAATCTGCTAGAAGCAGGTAGGTGATACAATAAACAGAACATTGGACCTACAGTTAGAAAGTCCTTAGTTCAAAATTGACCTCAGACACTTAGTAATTGTTTGAGTTGGACAGAGAAATTAACTTTTGTTTGCCTCAGTTTCCTCATCTATAAAATGGGAGTGATATGCTACCTCCCAGGGCTATTGGGAGCTTCAAAAAAGAAAATATTTGCAAAGTATTTTGTAAACCTCAAACCACTTTGTAAATGCTATCTACTAATTTGCTGGGAGGTTGATACTTAAATCTCATCAAACTGCAGAGTAGTTTGGGAATTTCTAATTACAAGTTTCACATTTTGTTTCTGTTCAACACTGCCTATCCGACTCCACTTCAAGTCTGCTGATAAAAATGACCAGGTATAGGCCTATTCTCTTACAATGGTCAACTTATCCAATGCAGAAGTTTCTCTTACTCCCAACCTACTTTTCATTAGGCCCATAACTTCCACACTTTTGGAATTCAAAATTGCCTCCAATCCTGGAAACATCCACCTCAAGGATCATGTTTGGTCATCTCTTTTTGTCACTGTTTCACAATGTCTAATTTGGTGCTGCCTATTCTGGGAACAGGGTCATAATTTGCAAGCAGGCGGTGACAAGCACTAGTGATATTTCTGGGCAACAATCCTGACATTTTGACATCACCATTACCAAAAATACTCCCTGGTTTGTAGGGCCTGAGAATCTTTTCTTAAATTTTTTTTTCTGATACTTTTCAAGCAGACCAAGGCATTTATCAGAATATCTTTTAGCAGCCAGTGTCAATAGGCAAGTGCTAGACAAGTCAAGTTTCTTTTGTTAAGACTTATAGTTCCATTGGCAGGGTGTTGTCATAAATGGCTTAAATTATAAGAGTAATATTTCCCCATGATGTCTTTAAAGGTTAAGAAGCATGTCCTTGTCATTAAGAGAATCTGGGTTGTAAATGGTGTACTGGCCAAACATCAATCTAAGTAATGACACTCTCTCTTCCTTGACTTCTATTCATCATTCCTTTTACCTTTCTATTTAATGTTCTTAGTGGTAGGTGTTCCTAAAATTCAACTATCTTATACCACACTAGCTTTGTTTCTGAGATGAGTGGAATAATCTGATATGATTGTCAATACCATTGAATTTTAATGTTTTCCTATGATTATGTGGTAAAGACAATGAGCACCCAATAATTCTTAATCAATTCTGCTCAATACCAGTGGCAAACTCTTAAGTCCAACTCAGTCTTTCTCTGAGCATAGATGGTAGATGTGGCTACCAAAAAGCTATAAAGCTCATCTTGATGCAGTCAAATACTTTAATTTTATAGATGAAAAAAGAATTAAACCCGGAGAGGGCAAGTGAGTTGCTGTAGGTCATCAAGTTAATTATTGGAAGAATCACTATTCTTACCTCAGTCTTTTGACCATAGGGTCTATATTCTTTCTGCTATGTCATGAAAAACAAAACAAAGCACACCTTAACTTGCCATAATAAATATACTACATTGTTCTTTGATGAGAATTGTTCTCTTTTGCAATTATTTCTGGGTTTCTATTCAGTTTAGTTGGCCCATTCACTCTAGGGATGATTCATATCAAAAAAGGATTGTTTTAAGCAGGATAGTAGAAGGTTCTTGTCTCCTACAATTTCAGCTATTAATCAGGTTTCTTATTAGTTCAAAATAGACATTTATTGGCAAAGGATGTCTTCTACTACCTCCACCCCCACTTCGATAGTAGTATTGATTGGAAAAATTTTCACATGAATGGTTGAATGCATCAACTGGAATGTTAAATGAAGTACTTCTTTTACCACCTGCATCCTCTTCACAACTGGTCAAATTTTTAATTTGAGGATTTTGGGCAATTTCCATTCCACCTTTAACCTTTCTTTAATGGAAGAAAAAAAATATTATCTTCAGCCCATTTCTCACTTGGTGGGTAACCAGGAATATTTTCATCTGGCTCCAAGTTTTCAAGTATAAAAATCAGAAGAGGTCAACTACTTAAGCAGTAAAATTCCCCTCCTCCTCACCACTCCTGCCAGATTTCAAGGGGAAAATGAAGGGAGGAGTTCCCCTGACACTGAAGATTTGGGAAGGAGAAAAATAACTCTTTAGTGTACAAACAGTTATGACTTCCCAGGATTCTTCATGATATTGGAAAGCAAAGAAATGCATTTTCCCCTCTTCTTAACTCTGGCTCTCCTTCCACTTCCTCTCCCCCTCCACCAAATAAAAGAGCAAATATATCTAATAAACCTATTTCAGTCGACTGGAGTTTGTAGAAGTAAAAAGTGAATTTTAAAAATTCAACTATTTTGGTTAATTTTTTCTTCCTGTATTACATAAGCCTAGTTGTGGGTAATGCAATACTGGTTTAACTTTAATTTTCTTTATATCTTTTATTTTTATAACACCTTATTTCTGATTACTGACCACCCCCTCATTTACCAAGCAGAGCATTTCTTTTAACAAAAAATTTTAAAAAGAGGGAAAAAGTTCAGAAAAAATACCATATTTCACCACATAATCATCACCACTGCATGTCTCTCCCACCTTGTTGTTTTGTTTTGCTTTTTTTTCAGTCCCAAAATTTGTTGTTGTTTTTTTTTACCTTTCATCATGTAGTCATCACTTGGTATAATTCTGTTCCTCACACTACTTAAAAGGTAAACAAAGCAGGAACGTATTCACCAATGACATTTGGATACACATTTATCTCTTGTACATTGGGAGCCACAAGAATAGAATTCTCAGCCCAAGTGCATTGTCAGTATATTTCCAAAACTGACTTGGGTGTTTTGTTTAGAGTGCTTCAGTACTAACAGTATTGTCACTCAACCCATTGAAGATTAGGAGTGGGGTACGTAGGGAAGCTGCCATGAGTTAAGTCACTTGATATGGTAAGACCTGCATCTAGTTAACTGTACAGTACTCCTGTCAGTGATTCAGTTTAGTAATAATTGAATTTTAAGTAGTAGTCACACAACTGTTTTAGGGCTTCACATAATGGTCACACTCCAGTTTTTTGTAAAAAAAAAAACTGCCATAAAATATGCAGCAATTATGTCATAATAATTGCAAGCATTTTTATAGCTTATAATGTGACAGTTGCTATGCTAAGCACTTTATAAATATTACTTTCTTAGGTTCTCAAAACAAACAGAGGAGGTAGGTGCTACTATCATCCCTATTTTATAGTTGAGGAAACTGAGGCAAATTTATTAAGTGGCTTGCCTGGGGTTAATGGCTCATAAAGGTCTATCAGCAAATTTGAACTCACGACTATAGACTCAGGTCCATTACCACCTACTGGCTTCTACACATTATCAGGGCCTCAGAGTGCATGTAGGACTCCAAAGTTCCCTACCCCCAAAACCACCTTTCTGCAGTGAAGAAAAAGAGATATATTTTATCAATTCTCTTGGACTAAGACCAGTCATTAAAATTACACTGCATTCAGTTGGAGGGGATTTTTAACAGAATTTTTATTATGAAATTATCAAACATTATTAAATATGAATACATCCGTATACAAGCACAGAGACAAAAGAATTACCTAGTTTGTTTATTTAATATATACATGCATATATATCATATTAAATCATTATATATAATTTAATATGATAGAATCATAAAAAACCTCTTGTGTGTGTCCTTTTTTGAAATTAATTTTATTAATTAATTTATTAATTTCCTCTCTTTGTTCAGTGTTTAAATTTTAATCATTTCTTTTTTTCACTTTTGCTTTGTGTTGACATAATTATCATTCCTCCTGTTTCTCCTTCTTATAATATTACTCCTTCCCAAATAAGAACTTTCTCTCATAACAAGTGTGTGTGTGTGTGTGAGTGATATTATACTATTCATGTTGGAAAGTTTACGTCATTGTGTACTTAGACTCCATCCTGTCTATTCCAAGGCATAGGAAGCAAGCTTCATCATCAGTCTTTTAGAGTTGTGATTGGTCACTGAGTTGATTGAAGTCATTAATGTTTTCAAGATTATTGTCCTTTAAAATCTTGCAGTCCATGTACAAGTACCTCTTCTGTTCCTCCTCTCTTTATTTTATGTTAGTTCATACACATCTTTATAACTTACTGGAATTGGTCCCTTCTGTCATTCTTCACAGCTTAATAATATTCTATTACCCTTTTATACAATAATTCCTTTGTTATTTTCAAAAATACTGAAATCCAACTTCTTTTCTATTCTTTGCTATAACCACAATAATAATAATAAAGTAATACAGGTATTATTATACACACTATTTTACATGTGGGATTTTCCTTGATATTTTTAAAATATAAGATTAGGACTAGTTTTGTTGGGTCACAGGGTATCCACAATTTAGATCTTCTGAGAATAATTCTGAATTGTTTTTTGAGAATGTTTGGGCAGACCACTTTGAAACTTCATCAAGTCTCTCTCTCTCTCTCTTTCTCTCTCTCTCTCTCTCTCTTTGTCTCTATCTCTGTCTCTGTCTCTGTCTCTGTCTCTCTCTCTCTCTCTCTCTCTCTCTCTCTCTCTCTCTCTCTCTTTGTCTGTCTGTCTCTCTGTCTCTGCCTCTGTATCTCCCTCGCCCCCCCCCCATCTCATCATTGTTCCTTCTTCACGTTTAGAATTTGCAAAATCTTTTGTGGAAGACCCATACTCCTCTAGGACTTTACATGTCACCATCTTAATGTGAAGTCTATTGATTTTTCAGTTTGGGGTTTTCTGTTCTTTCTATTTACATTTCTGTAGTCACAATGATATTAGTTTTCTTTACGTGCTTGTACATTAATTCATATGACTTTAAAGGTTTATCTAAATTATACTTATCCATCCTTTTTTAACATCTCAGAAATATATGAAATTGCCTGTTTGCTGCTGTTGTTTTAGCCATTCCCTAAATGATAGTCAGCTACATGCTTTTATGTTATTTGCTACCACAAAAAAACGAAATGTCATGAATATTTTGATGGCAATTTTATTCTCTTTTTGACCTGCTGGTAGTAAATGACCACCAATAGAAACCTATTGTTAAGCTAGATTTTTCCAGAAAATCTACCATTCTCTGTGTCAAGTTAAATTTCCTGAAGATTTGTATTTCTTAATATAATTATAATACTGCTATGAACATCTGTATCTACCTAGCATATAAGAAGTAACGTCAGTTAGTAGAAAGTACTCGACTTACAGTCAGGTTCAATTCAAATCCTTAGTTGACTAGTTAAAACCCTTTGTGATATTGGGCAAGTAACATTCCATTTTTGAGCCTTAGTTTCTTCATTAATTAAGGGAGAAACATGATGCTACCTGCACTAATTTATCTCTCAAGTTTGGAATGAGAAACAAATGGGATAATGTATCAAAGGCACTTGTCAACCATAAAGTGAAAAATAAATGTGAAGTATTCCAAAGTTATATTTCATTAATCTTTATAGCAGTAATAGAGATATATTCTTCCTTCTTAAAACTCAAAAAAAGAGTTATTCTATCATAGTAGATTTGTATTCTGTTTAAATCAAACCTGATATGCACAGTTATAACAAGAAATTTCAGTATCTTGTACAAATTCAAGTATGTGTGTTGCAGAGGACAATTTTGTTCACTCAAAATGTAAGAAGCAATAACTCATTCCCTTGAGAGGCCCTAGGCAAATAGAATGCCCATTGGGTCCTACCTTTCATGCCTGGGAAGAGGCTGAGGTATAGTAGATAGGGGCAAATTTATGTGAGATGGCAGGTTTCAACAGAGAGGCAGGATCCTCAGGAGAGGCTGGAAGAGAAATACAGGGTATGATAGACAAAATGCTATCATAGGGAGGAAGCTACGAATGTTGGTGCCTTGAGACAAAACCCAGATCACCCTGCCCTAGTTATCAGTGCTGCTTACACACACACACACACACACACACACACACACACACACACACACACATCCCACAGGCACAGGTGTTATTTATGTATATGATTTATATATATATGTGTGTATAAAATACAGATGCACATATATATGCATATATTTATACATATATACTATATAAAGTAAATATATACATATAATTTGTTGCTTAAATTCATATATTATTTTTCATTTTATATTTAGTCTTCATAACAACCTTATGAATTACATAGAATAAATATGATTACTCTTTTATGGAATAGTAGCAGGTAATATAAGGGAGGAATGTAATGTGAGAACAGCAGTAGCAGCAACAACAGAAGCACAAACAACTATAAATTTTGACTAAAGGGACCTGAGTTTTAATCTTAGATATCCTTTTTTGCAAACTATCACCTCAGAAATTTTTTTTCTTTTGGGAGAGGACAGGGTAGGGCAAGTGGGGTTAAGTGACTAGCTAGTTTGTGTGTGTGTGTGTGTGTGTGTGTGTGTGTGTGTGTGTGTGTGGTAAGTATCTGAGGCCATATTTGAACTCAGGTCTTCCTGAATCCAGGGCTGGTGCTGTATTCATGGCACCACCTAGCTGCCCCCATTTCAGACAAAATTAACTCTTCTGAGTCTCAGTTTTCTCTTCTGTAAAACTGGAAGCTGAGGCTGATAGATTACAATATAAGATCCTTTCTTGAATTAAATACTTTACAAATTTAAGTAACGAGTCCGAAATTACATGAATTGTCATTAAAGAGCTTTTAACCAATTCCAATTCTTCATCATCATAAAAGAGTTACTATAAATATGTTTTTTACATATAGTCCATTTCCTCTTTATTTCATCTCTTTGGAGTATAGAACTAGTAGTGCTACTACTGGGTTAAAGGGTATACCCAGTTTTATAGTCCATTGGGCATAGTTTCAAATTGCTTTCCAGATTGGTTGGAGTAGTGATAACTCCATCAGTAATTCATTAGTGTACCTATCTGATCCTCCCTAGCATTTGCCATGTCTGATAGGTGTGATCTAATTCCTCAAAGTTGTTTAATCTGTGTTTTTCTAATCATTATGAATTTGGAACATTTTTAATGTAACTATAGATAGCTTTTATTTTTTCTTCTAAAAACTGCCTGTTTATATCTTCTGACTATTTTTCAATTGGAGAATGGCTTTTATGTGTAAACATTTCTTGTATATATTTATAAATTTCCCTATATGCTTAGGAGATGAGATCATTTTCAAAGAAATTTTCTATAAAATATTTTGTTATTTCTTCATTATTTGCAATATCTTTTAGCAAAATATTGATTCCCTGATGACCTCTTTTAATTAGGTCAATTTTGTTTTGCTTTGTCTGAGATCATGATTGCTACCCCTGATTTTTTTTAAATTTCAGATGAAGCATGATTGATTCTCCCTTAGTCCTTAATTTCAAATCTTTTCGTGTCTTTCCATTTCAAATTTAAACAAAATATTGTTTGATTCTAGTTTCTAATCCCTTCTTTTGTTCTGTGAACTTTTCCCCTCTTTTACTATTAGCTCAATTCTGTTTTTAAAAGTGATTTTTTCTTTAGTATTTTATAATGTTTTGCCAAGCCATTAATTCTATTTTGATAATTTTCTTGTACCACTCACATTTCTTTTCATAATTTTTCTTCTACCATGTGTCACTTTCTTTAAACATTTCAGTCTGTACCTTGTGTATACAGAAAGCTCTAGTAAGCACTAGAAGAAAAATGACATTTAAGATTCGTATTCATCCTTCCCTTCTGGAAGCTTACAATCTAGTGGGAGGGGGGAGTGGTGGATAAAGCACACACACATGTAAACACACACATACATATACATGTACACACAAGCATGTATACGTGCATATATAAACATGCTTGTGTATATTACACACATATAATCTATTACATATTACATAGTAACTACATTTGAGAAGCACAAAATATAACTCCTCCATAAAGTCTGAGAGAGATAATTATTATCCACCAAAAGGATCAAGGAAGACTCCCTAGAGTCAATGATATTGGACTTGGAGTTTCAAGGAGGGGAAAAGATTGGATAGACCAAAGAGAACAGAAGGCATTTCAGCAAAAGACAGAAAACAGCATGGGTCAAGACATAGATGTTCCATTGAGGGAACAAAGAGTAGCACAATTTTGGTGGAGCATAGAATGCATGGTGTATCTTCTATTAATGACGTGATTTTGGGAAAATTATTACAATTTTCTGTGCTTTAATAATCTTAAAAGTCCTTGATATGCTGAATACAGTAAGATTTTGAGAAATATTGAACTAAATATACAACTTGCAGTAAAAAAATGATTCTCTTAAGAAGGCTATTTGCCATGGTCTAAACAGTAAAAAAAAATTTGGAATGATTATGTTACATTAAGGGTTGGAATTTTCTTTTATTCTGGATCATCAAAGCTATGGGCAAAGGAGGCATAAATTTTGAACTTTCATTCTAATTTTTCTAGAGACTATGAAGAATCTCAAAGGTGGCAGCTTCCTGGATCAGGTTTTCACCAATCAAGTTCACTGTCTTCAGAATTTTTTTTTGACCTTGTCCAGATGGTGGCTTTTTTCATGTGGTTTCCCTATCATTAAGAAAAGAAATCAATTTCATTTTTTAAATAGCTAAGCATTTTTTTTCTTTCTGGGGACAGGAGAAAACCTTATGATCTGGATGATATATTTCCTGAAGACCATTGCTGTTTTTCTGAAAAGGAAACTTTCCAAACTTATGAGGAACTTGAACTTTAATTCAAATATATGACTATAACTGAATCCCAGGAAGGAATAGGGAATACCAGTAATAATAAGAACATAATAAATATAGAAAAAATTGAAAAAATTTGGTTAAAAAAACAACAAGCTTTACTTTATCAAGGGCAATGAAAACATCAAACTTGGATCCTCAGACTATAATCCCAGAAGTGCTTATGAGAGAGGTAGAAACACTAAAGCTAAAAAAAATGGCTGAAAAGTAACTGTATCGGAACAAGTGTGTATAGAAAAGATTTGTCCCAAAGGAACAAAACTGTGAACATACTGAGAGATCAATATATATCTGAAGAAAATGATAAACAAAGTTTGAGAAAATTCTAAACTTTATAAATATAAACATTTGACTAGAAGTACATCAATAATAATAAACCTATATGCATACCCTCTTATTTAAAAAAATTTTATGATAGTATATTATTGATGAGTTGAGGACATCTTTTTTTTTTAAATTTTAATTTATTTTCTTGGTTACATCATTCATTTCCACAAGGTTTTGAGTTACAAATTTTCTCCCCTTTTTGTCCCTACCCCCCAGCCCAGAACATTGATCACACTGTAAGACCCCTC
>CM053598.1:177573708-177610504 GCA_028646575.1 Pseudocheirus occidentalis
TCCACTCTCCTCTCAACTCCAGCTGTGATTACTCCCAAGGAGTTAACTGGAAGTAAGGAGCTAAGCCTTGGAGGTACTAAGTGCCTTTAGTAGGTGCCAATAGAAAGGGGCATGGAAGATCTTCTGATTTCATTAACATTACAAGAACATATCCAAATGAGTACATCAAGACAATTTTTATGGTACTTCAGCTAAGCTTTAAAGGAAGGTAGGCATGCTGTTGAATGAGTAGCTAACTGGCACCATGGATAGAGCACCAAGCCTGGAGTTAAGAAGACCTGAGTTCAAATAAGGCCACAAACACCTACTAACTATGTGACCCTGGGCAAGTCACTTAACCCTCTTTGCCTCAGTTTCTTCATCTGTAAAATAACCTGGAAAAGAAAATGGTAAACCCCTCCATTATCTTTTGCCAAGAAAACATTGAATAAGGTAATAGTCAGACGTGATTGAAAAGACCAAACAAAAAAGTAATAAAATTTTGTTGAGTGGAGGTAAGAACAGAGTACAAGTCACATATGGGGAACATGTATTGCAAAAGTGTGGAGACAGAAGATATAATTCAAAATTGAAGGAACAACAAGTTGGTCAGTCACTTTGTAACATAAAAGTATGTGAAAGAGAATGATAAACAATGAGTTCAGTTTGGAACCAGATTGTAATGGATTTTCAGCGCAAAAAGTATTCATATTCCCAGAAAGAAGGAGTCACTGGAGCTTCTTTACCAGCTGGGCCAGTGACATGATAAGATAAGTAAACTGTGAATAATGTTCTTTCTTGATGATCTATTTAAATTATGCATCAAAATATACAGACTGATTGCAGATGTTATATTGGACACAGGAAAAAAATATATTATCAGTATAAATGCTATATATTTCCAAAGTTTCAAAAATGGAGAGCAAGTTCCAAATGATCAGTTTTAATCTACTGACCTAATTCAGGTGTTTTATAGTTCTAGATCACCACTAGACAACAAGGAAGTGTCCAAGTATTCCTCATGGAAAAGGGTACTATATAACATGGTACAAGATGTCAAAAATAACTGTATTTCATCATAAATTCTCAAAAACACGTTGAAGCATCCCTTCTGAGGGACCATGCCATCAGCTTACAATTGCATTGATGAGGTGAATGCCCAGAAGGTAAATGTTAACTAGAGTTCTAATGGACTGGGCAGGGATGTCATTGTTTATAAGTCCCTACTAGTATTTTTCTCATTACTAATTATTTACTAGGAGCAATTATTTATTAGGAAAGGCATTTACTTAAAATGGTATAGAAAAAAAAAAGATAATCCCCCTCCCCCAAAAAGAAAATAACTAGGATACAATCTCCTGCAAATAGAAATAGCACTCAAGGAAAGAGTGAACACAGAGCACAGTGTTAGTGAGGCACACAGTAAGATATATATGCAGAAAAAGCAACTCACAACTTCTGTAACTTCAAGCCTAGAAAATCCTTTTTCTCTCTGAACAATCCTCACACAGCTCCTCTGGGGGATATTCTCTTTTGTGGGTGGGGTTGCTCAGCTGGATTTCCAGCACTTACTACTACTCTCCATTGCTTATCTCTTGATAATAAGGGTTAGTTCTCTCTGAGGCTATAGCTGATTCTCCACTCAGCTATCAGTGGTCTTTTTTTTTTTATCAAAGCAGCATTATCCTTCAAATCACTGATTTTCCTCCATAGGTGTCTGTGCTATGTCTCATTTTCTCTGGTTCTTCAAATGTGCTTTGAACACTCTCAAACTTTTTCAAATTGATAAACTCTTGAATATCTGACAATATATCTTCCTCTGTATATGTCACTACCAGATGTCATGACTCCTGGTAGGAGGATGTGAGAGAATTTCCATCTCTTCCTAATCTCCATAAAGTACCTAATTTTTAACTATTTAAAGTTAATTTGTTATGCAGACAATGGAGTATTTTTTTTAATTCCAACATAGAAAGGAGTTTGTGTGTCATAAAAAGATAACCATACATGGTGACCATTTTTTTCAGTTAATTTAACCACATGTTACCATATTAAAACTTCATAATCTGTGATTAAATCTTATTTCTACATCTTTTTGAATTTAAGGCAGAGCTGCATACTCTCCTATAAAGGAAAGATGTGGCACAGTTAGAATAAAAATCTAAAACCACACAATATGAAGATAGAAACACACCATAGGGTAAAAACCTAATGAAATAACACCATAGAACTGAAGGATTCAATTTTCTACTAATTATCTTTTGGCACAGTCATCATAAGCAAGCTCTTAGGCTTTTGCTTCATTGTTTGGGTGTGGGGAGTCCCTGCTCAATACATTCTCAGCAGTGACTCAGTCTGAATCTTCCCACACACTGGTACCCCCTAAAATGTAGAAAAAAATTCATTGTGCCAGCCATGTGAAGGAAAGGAAGTACAAATGAGGGGTGAGAACAGGGAGGGCAAACAGTAATGCATAGTTAAATAAAAGGGAAGTTCAAGTGTAAGGGAAAAGAATTAGAAACCCCTTTGGAGTACTCCCACAGAAGTAATTCCAAGTAGAGTCTAGATTGGGTTACCCATCTCCCAATAAGAATGTGCTAAAGATGCCCATTCTGATGGGCTTGTGAAGCAGTGAAAGGAAAAAAAAAAGAGTGAAGAAACAGGCTAGAGAAAACCTACAGAGAATACAAGGAAAAATGCTAAAGACTGTAAAGTCCAAGAGATAAAGTTTGGGTGTTAACATACCTCCCAGGCACTTTGCCCCAGAGATATTCATGAAAATAGAATGAAAATGAAAAAAAAATATTCAAACAAAGGCATAATAAATCCCTATGAAGGAAAATTACCCAAAAATATTGAAAAAGAGAATTATGAATACTTAATCCAGAAACAGTAGGAACTTCTAGTGTTGTTCAAGAGATTAATACAATTTAGAAATAATGCATTCTTATTATATCTAGGTCACAAATCAGAGTTCTCAAAGCAAAATTAAAGAAGACAATAAGACAAAAACATAAGGAAGAACAATGGATAAAACAAATCTCTAAAGAAGGGGCTCTAATAGACTAACAAATTTTGATCTCAAAGATGCAAAAGTGTTATTCAAAGCACCAAATACCTTGAAAATTTATGTCAAAGGAAAGAGAAGACAAACAAGTTAGAGTAGCATCATTAACACTTATATACAGAATGAGAATTTCTTTAAAAAATGATATGAAGGAAAATATTAAAAATAGACAATTTTGATCACATAATATTTAAAAAACTTTTGCATGATGAAAAATGAATGAAACTAAGATAAGAAAGGAAATATTGTTTGAGAAAAATTGCATTATCTCTGATAAGTGCTTGATATCTAAAATATATACGGAATTTTTGCGAATAGCTTAAGACCAAGATCTATGGATCCCCTAAGTTAAATTCTATGAACAAATAGTTTTCACGAGGAAAATGGAACCAGGAATTTAATATGCATGCCCGAAACAATAAAAATGGAAAGAAAAATGAAAGGAAAACAATATTATTTAATGAAAATGACCAAACTGGACCTTAAGGAAGAGACAATGAACCTCTCTTACTTTATTGGAGAAGTTAAGAGATTGTAATGAGAATCTGAAGCTATTTCCTGCCCCTAGACCCTTTGATCGGCTTAAGTGGCTCTGAGAATGTTCCCTGAATTGAAAGTATACTCTGCCCTCTAATAGGCTGAATGTGGTCACGTGGAGCCAGTGGTGGGAGGCTTGTAATTGGACAGTGAGTCAAGAGGGCTGTGACATTCTCTGACCCAGGAGAAGGCTATATACATGCCCTGATGTGAGGTTTGCTTTGGGGCTCACTTTGAGAAGAGTGGTGTGATTTGGCCAGATGAGACTCTGAGAAGCCTTTGAGCCTCCCGGCTTTGAAAAACCCAGATGTTGATGCTTCCCTCTCTGGTAACTTGAATAGGTAATGGTTGTGATGGTCAGATGGTTGGAAGCCCATTTGCTGATCTGTTTCTTGGTCTGCTTGTAACTTGGGTTTGTAACTTGTGCTTATAACTTGGGTTTGTATTCTCTGCAGTTCATGGTGCTGACTTTTTCCCCTGAACTAGATAAATGGTATATTTGTTTGATTAAAGAAAGATTGTTAACCCATTTTGAATTTCCTTTAGAAGAGCAGATCTAAGAAACTGTGCTAGCAGCTGCTCTGGCTATGTTAGGGTGCTTGCTGATACAGAGATAATGGTTTTGGTAGGTTGCATGTGCTGTTATGTGTGTTGGTTGGTTTTTCTGAATTGTTATCTTTTTCTTTCATTATTGTTAATAACAACAACAAAAAAAGATAGAGACAGAGACTCCTTGGGTAGGAGGTATGAAGTAGTTATATTTAGTAACAACTATGATATAAAAATGGGCATTGATAATACTTAAAGTGAAAGTCATAACTAGTGTTGCAAATATGAATGATTATGTTCATTTTTAAGGAAAAAAAAACTCCCCAGACTCATCATTGGTAAAATACAAAACGCGGTAACCATGCTACAAGCAACCAAAATAAAGACAAACAGAAATATTTGCTTTTGCCTTGGTAATGTTCTATAAGATACAATGGTATTGCTACTTCTTATCTCAGTGAACTCTAAAGACACTAGAAATCTATGAAAATTGTACGTGAAAAACATCTGTAAGATTCAAGAATATTCTCAAAATTAAAATGTCAAGATCTTTTGGAGAAAATTGATATAGATGTAACTAGGATTATTATTGATGTTAATATATATACACATAATATGTATACCTGACAAAAAAAACTTCTCTACATAATCAGAAGTAGTCATTTCATTAAAAAAAATCAAATCTGAAGTTTGGCACTACAGAAACAAATGGAAAAGATGACTGATTTTCTTCAATTATTAGGTTTTTGGCATGATACAATATATGATATATCATATAGCTCCTATAACATAAATATATACATATATATGTGCATATGTGTGTGTATATACACACACATATGTTTATACTCATACACATAATTTGGACATAATAAAGAAAAATAAATACTAAATATATTTATACATATGTATTTATACATATATATATAAACACATATATGTAAATATTATTTTCTGCCTTCTGACTGAAGTAATTAAAATGTGTATTCATACATTTATTAGCCTTGAGCTAACCCTGGAATCGCCCTTTAATGCATTCTGAAACTTTAGTATTTCCTCTCACAACTCTTTAATTTACCTATGCTGCTATATTAATTTCTAAAGATGATATTAAAAAGTAAGGCATCATGTTTCCATAAGTATGAATATTTGGAGAGATTTTTTTTTTATATTTAAATAGGAGGAAAATCTGTTATAAAGTTTTTTGTAGCTCCAGGCAGACAAGAATATACTCCATAGAAGAAATAAAAACTTAATGAATAGTTTTAGGTGATAGTCTTTGGAATTGTCAATACAAAGCATCCTCATTGTACTTTAGAGACATTTTTTTTTCTTCAAGGCAGATAATTTGCTAATGTCTGAAATTTTTCTGCCTCTAAGTTCCAAATTGCTTTCTCTTCTCCCCACCACCACCACACATACACACATTAATTGATAGTAAAGCCATAATGTAACTATTTCATGAAATATTCTTCCATCTATTTGATGCTCCAGAAAGAACAACAATGTTTTTTTTAATAAATTAGAGTACTTTAGAAGTTTTCAATAAGCAGAGGTGGGGGGGGGGGTGGAGTGTGGTAGGGAGAGAATCAGCCATTCCTTCAAGCAGTATTTACTCCTATCCTTGGTTAAAAGAGTTAAATATGGAGAAAATGTGTTTAACATGAGCCGGATATCAGTTTGTCCTTTATATATTCCATTAATGACCAAAATATAAAAATAAAAGAATATCAGCAGCAATAAATGGATCTTTCACATTGTAACCATTACAAATTAATAGAGTGTTTGAATGATCGTGGAGTAACCTTTCCTGTCTTCTTTCATGTGCTTCTCTGGGAATATATTAATCTTTAAAACCTTCGTACATTATATATATTGCTTATGGCACAAGTCATGCAAATTCTCCCCTTTTCATTTCTCCCAAGCTCCCCAGGTCAAGAGTTATCGTTCAGACAAAAATCAACTTTTTCAGGTAAACCATATTATATCCATGGCAGTTCACATCAAAATGCACGATGCAACACAATGATAGATTCACTCCAGCCCCTGGCAAAGCTGGTAATATGACTATGCTCAGAATAGAAGGCTTTCATGACTTGAGCATATCCTTCCTGTGGGGTTAAACAAATAATCAGTGGGAACCACAACTATCAGTAAAACTTTTCAGTTTCTTATCTGCAAGAAGAATGCCAATACTATTGGTCCCTAGGGCACTTTAAAGAAAATTGTACAAGGAGTATCCAGTAGCAAAGACCAATTTTATACCCTGTAGGACTTCTAAAGGTTTCTGGAGAACACTGTATATTGCTATCACATTTCCTTAAAAATGGAATATGTTTTCCAAGACTAGCATTAAACAGATTTGTGAGGAAGCTACCCATGTTCCATGACTAACTACGGCTTTGATTTCCACTGCAAAAATGCACTCATCCTTTTCACGAACATCACGAAAGCATTCACTCTGTCATTTTATATTTTAGCATGTCTTTCATATGTCGATGTATGTGTTTGTCTGTAGAAGTATTGTCTGTCTTAGGATTCAACTTTATCCTTCACTGGGTATCAACTTACGTCTTTGAATTGGGTTTGAGAATTGAGTGTTCTTTTGGAATTTCTAATTCAGAGGCATCAACATTCCAGAAAAAACTATAAATCCCAGAATTCCAGAAACTTCTCAAACCTTTATTGTATATTCTTAAATTGTACTTGAGAAATCATCTATCCTGTTATGTTCACTTTTGATGTGAGGAAATTGAGGTTGTGTGATTTGCATTAGTGTAGTTGTGAGGAAGAGAGCCATGAGAAACCCAGGTCCTCTGACTAAAAATGTATCTCTCTTCACTACACCATATTGTTTTCAGTGAATGATGAATTGTCCAGTGTTGCTGAAACTTGAAATAATAAAGTGAAGTAGTATAAGGCATAAGTGAGAATGTGATTATTTTTATTTAAAGTAGAATGGAAATTTAAAGTTAAATAGTTCATTCTTCTCATTTTATGGATAAGTGAGCAAGTTGGGGGCCAGATTTTAGAGAGCTTTGAATGAAGTGCTAAGGAAGTTTGAGAATGAATAAGTAGATACTAAAAGGGTGTTGATCACTTTCCCTTCCCTTCCTTTCCCTTCCCTTCCTTTCCCTTCCCTTCCCTCACCTTCCCTCCACTCCCCTCCCCTCCTCTCCCTTTTCTTCCCTTCCCTTCCTTTTCCTTCCTTTCCCTGTCCTTCCCTCCCCTCCACTCCCCTCCCTTCCCTTCCCTTCCCTTCCCTTCCCTTTCCTTCTCTTTTTTTAGGCAAAAGAGTGGTGTGGTCAGAGCTTTGCCTAAGAATAATTAATTAGATGTTGGTGTCTAAGTTAGATTGGAATAGGGACAGACACCAGTATCGGGAAGCCTGGTTAGTAGATGTTAATGGCTATGCCGATAATGATGTAAACTATGATGATGGGCAGCCATCTCAAAGACTGCTGTAAATTAACATTCATCATTCTGACTCTTAGATGATGGCAAACACAAATTTGGGTAGCAAGTATATACATTTTGAGCAATGGTATCTTTGCTTGGTCTCATGTTTGCTAGCAGATTGGATTTTCAAACATCAGTGGGTAATTTTAGCCATCTGAAGGTTTAACAAGAATTGGTAGGTAAGTATGTACATCTGATTTCTTTTTTTTGTTTATGAAATGATTGTAAAGAAGATTGAAATGGTGGAGAGAGTCATGCTATAGGCACTCTGGGTTCAATTTAATGGAATTCAATTCAATTAAACAAATATTTCTTGACGACTGACATAGATACCAGCACCACTTTCTGTTTCTAAACATGTGTTTCAAAGCGTTGAGGGGAGTTTTCCAGGTTGGCTGTCACTCCTTATCAGATTCAGAATAAAAAAGCATTCTGATTTACTATAATTGGGTCAAGTTCTCATCCTGCCTAGACCTACTTGTTCTAGCTGCATGTAGGCAAACAACATCATAAGGGGATAGATTACAGTTTAAATTTAATTATATAAACACGCTTTTTTAGAACTGCTGAATTGATTTTGAGAAATGGTGATTCAATTCAATTAATTGGCTAAATCATTTAAATGAAAAATATCATTGAATTCTACCTTCTGAATTTCAGAGCTTCAGAATAATGCATGTTCAATAAATGTCAGATGCAGCAGATGACTGAAGGGATAAATGGCTATTTTATGCTTGGGAAAGTCTCTAGCAGTACCCTGAAATTGCCCTCATACTTCTGTGAGACCTTGGGTCCAATTTTCAAATGAAAGATTGAAGAAGGTATCACCAAAATGCTGTATTTGTGACCCATAGCAGGTTGATTCTTGACCTCAGAGGACCTACACAGGATAAGGCCCAGAAATTGGCTTTGGTCCTTCAATAGGTAGATGAAGAAATCTGGGGAAGAGTTACTAATTCTGCTAGTTTCCTATAATTACTTCTTGATCAATTAACAAAATCAGTTGCTGCTGTTTCTTTCCCTTGCTGCCCATCAATCATAACCATCCCATTGCCAATACTCTCCTCAAGCAGTATACCTGTGTATGACCTTTTTCCTAAAACTGTCCTCTCATAGGTGGAAATTTTCTGGTGGGAGACACTGGTGAGCTTACTCCGCAAAGTAACTGTAATATATGTCACTAACCTAAGTCAACTACAATGTTCTTTGTCAGCTAGCCTGTGTAGTGGATAAAGCACTGGGCCTGTAGTCAGGAAAATCTGAGTTCAAATTCAGTATCTGGCATACAATATCTGCATGACTCTGGGCAAGTTGGTTAATCTCTATTTGCCTCAGTTTCCCCATCTATAAAAGTGAGGATTGAAGCAGTTAGATGGCAAAGTGAATGGAGCCCTGGCCTTGGAGTCAGGAGGACCTGAGTTCAAATATGATCTCACACACTGGACAAGTACTAGCTGTGTGACCTCAGGCAAGTCACTTAACCCTAATTGCCTTGCCTTCTCTCTCCAAAAAAACAAAACAAAACCAAATCAGGGATAATAATACAACTTATGTCCCAGGTTGTTGTGAGATTTAAATGAAATAATAATTGTAAAGCACTTAGCGCAACATCTAGCATATATTAAATACTATATAAATGCTAGTTATTATTTATTTATCTATCTGCTTATGTATTTGTTTGCTTATTCATTCATTCATTTGTTTATTTGTTTGTTTGTTTAATAGTCTCTGAATTATGCCTCCAATTCCAAAACTTGAAATACGTGTATTTATGAGTGAAATTTTGTTGCTATTTGTTTATAGAAAACAACATACTACTGTGAGAAAGCCGATTAATAGACTCAATATTTTTAGGCCTATTACTACATTATTAATTCCAAAAGAGCAAGATAAAAGACTGTAGAAATGGGTAGAACCTCTATGAAGTACTTGTTAGAAATGTATATTGATGATAAGCTGTGTAAGGGTCTCCACAGCTATACTAATGCAAAAAACCAGGGATCAGAAACTGTTACTGACAAAAAGGCCATCTGGTACATGCCCATAATATTTAAATGAAAAAAATGGAGAGCTGGGGAGGCTAATGGATAATATACTTCAGAGATGGAATTTTAAACCAGTTCCTCTGATTTCAGAGGCAATGCTCTTTCTATAGTATAACCAATAATTTACAAGTGAATTTAGCTTTCCCAAATTAATTCTAAGGAGAAATGATTCCACAAAGCACAGTCTATTATGTTTTCATAATTCAGAGCTAAGTGGCAAAAGGGAGTAAAGAAGCCCTGAGTTCAAATCAAGCCTCAGCTCCTACTAACTGTGTGACCTTGGGCAAGTCACTTAATACTTGTCTATCTCAATTTCCTCAACTGTAAAGTGGGTTAATACTGGCATCTACTTCATGGAATTGTGAGGATCAAATGAGATAGTACTTGTAATGTATTTATCATAGGGCTAGTACATAGTGAATGCTTAATAAATTCTTATTTCTTTCCTCCCTCCTTTTCTTCCTCCCTCCCTCCCTTCCTCTTTCCCTTCCTTCCTTCCTTCCTTCCTTCCTTCCTTCCATCCTTCCTATATAATTAATCAATGTGGCCAGCAAATATTCTACCTAAATGTAGGTCTGGAAACATTACTATAATGTGCCCCAGAGATATAGTGTTGTCTTGCTGGGTAAAGAAACAATGCATATTTCAATTTGTGTAGATTCTGTGCTCTAAATCCTGAAATATGGCAGAGTTTTTTTTCTTTTTTTAGTACAAAGTGAAAACAGTAAACTTCTATAATCTTAACAAATGGAAGCTATCTTGCAATCCAGCTTTGTAATATATCAATAATTGTTGAAATCAAAAGAGCATCATCAATTCTACTGGCATTTAATCTGGCAGTATGTATGCAGATTAATGTATGCAGATTCTTTGTGAACTCTCTTCACATGGGACAAGCCAAGTACAAACTGCAAGCAAGACCATTCCCAGGAAGGTATGTGATAAAGATTAGAAATGTGTACTTAGTCATTTCAGCTAGTACCATTGGGAGGATAGAGTATGCTGCATCTACTCATTTTGTTACCAAGCTACTCATACAGCACAACATTTCAGTGGGAAAAAAGAAACAGAACATAACAGTTATTAAGAATTTGTCATTCTCCCAAGTTTGGGGTGGGGAAAGAAGCATAGAAATTGCTTTCATTAAGATTTTAAACCTGGGGAAGATCGTAGAAATTATCCAGGGTGGAGCCAAGATGGCAGCATAGAAGCAACAAGGTTCGGAGGCCAAGTGCTCTTGTGTTGAGTGACCTGGGTCCAGATTGTGGTCTTGGGTGGTGGTCCTGGGGTACGTTTTCAGTGAGCCAAAGCTGGTGAGGGCTGCAGAAGCCTCCTAAATACCTCCAGCACCTGTGAAAACCCCAGCAATTTGGGACAGAGCTTTCCCCTCTGGAAGCAGAGTTCCACAGAGCTAAAAAAATCAAGTAATTGACTGGCAACATGAGCAGGCAAAGGAAGAAAAGTAAAAACAGCAACCAAACTCTAGAATCTTTTTTGGGGGGACAAAAAGGATCAAAGCATGAAATGGGAGGAAGACAAAACAGTCAGAACTGCCACACCAAAAGCTTCCAAGAAACATGAAGACTGACTAGAAGCAATAGATCAGCTTATGAAGGAATTTGAAAACCAAATAAGAGAAGTGGAGGAAAAACTGGGAAGAGAAATGAGAATGACACAAGAAAATCATGAAAAGAGAGTCAACAACCTGACTGAAGAAAATAACACCTTAAAAAATAGACTAACCCAAATGGCAAAAGAGGTCCAAAAAGCCGAGGAAGAGAAGAATGCCTTAAAAAGTCGAATTTGCCAAATGGAAAAAGAATCTCAAAAGCATTCTGAAGAGAATAATTTGTTCAGAATTAGGGTGGAGCAAATGGAAGCAAATGACTTTATGAGAAATCAAGATACTATTAAACAGATCCAAACAAATAAAAAAATAGAAGGCAATGTGAAATATCTCCTTCAAAAAACGAGTGACCTGGAAAAATAGATCCAGGAGAGACAATTTAAAAATTATTGGACTACCTGAAAGCCATAATAAAAAAAGAGAACTTAGAAAGTATCCTTCAAGAAATTTTCAAGGAAAATTGCCCTGATATTTTAGAACCAGAGGACAAAATAAAACTTGAAAGAATTCACTAATCACTTCTTGAAAAAGATTCCCAAAAGAAAACTCCTAGGAATGTTATTGCCAGGTTCTGGAGTCCCCAGATCAAGAAGAAAATATTACATGCTGCCAAGAGTAAGCAATTTGAATACTGTGGAAACACAATCAGGATATCCCAGGATCTGACAGCTTCTACATTGAGGGATAAAAGGGCCTGGAATATGATATTCTTGAGATCAAGGGATCTATGATTAAAACCAAGAATCACCTACCCAGCAAAACTGAATATAATATTCCAGGGGAAAATATTGTCATTCAGTGAGGTGGAAGACTTTCAAACATTCTTGCTGAAAAAAAAACAGAACTGAAAAGTAAATTTGACACTCAAATACAAGAAGCATGAGAAGGCTAACATGGAAAGGAAATCGTGAGGAACTTATCAAAGTTGAACTATTGACATGCCAACATGGAAAAGCAATAATTGTAACTTATGAAACTTTTCTCAGGATGAGGATAGGTGAAGGGAACACACACACACACACACACACACACACACACACACACACACACACACATATATATATATATGCACACACACATACACACACACACACACACATATATAGGTGTGTATATATGTGTGTGTGTACACATGTAAGTACACATATGTCTATATAGGAAGGTTTGTATATCTGTATGAATACATAACTGTGTATGTGTATATATGTGTACATAGAGGGCACAGGATCAATTGAATAGGAAGGTACTACATTTTAAAAGCTGAAATTCTGAGGTGGGTGAGGATTTGAATGAGAGGAGACAGGGAGAGACAGAATGGGGTTAGTCATCTCATATAGAAGAGGTTAGGGACAAGTGTTGCAATGGAGGGGTAAAGCAAGAAGGCAAAAGTGAATGGGTCAACTTTACTCTTATTGAATTTGGCTTGGGGAAGGAATGACATAAACTCTAACCTTGGTATCTTGCCAAACAAGAGAGTAGGGGGGATGAGAATGAGAGGTGAGATGATAGAGGGGAGGGTAAGGGGGAGGGGGAGGGTTGCTGGAAGTACACACCTCTGTAAAGGGACAGGGACAGGGTAAGAGTAGAATGGGTGGGGGGGTTGGGATAGGAAGGAGGCACATATAATCAGTGTCTCACAATATGCCCATTGTGGAGATGTTCTGCGTAACTATACATGCACAGCCTGTATTGAATTGCTTTTCTTTCCAGTGGGGGTGGATGATGAGGGAGGAAAGGAAAGAATCTAGAATTTAAAGTTCTATAATCAAATGTTAAAAATATATAAGGATAGATAGATAGATAGATAGATAGATAGATAGATAGATAGATAGATAGATAGATAGATAGATAGATAGATAGAATTATTAACTGCATGCAACTGGGAATTAAGATATAGAGGCACTGGGGTAGGGAGACCCATCCCGCCCTACCTGAAAGTCAGAGGGGCAATGGGGAAGGACATAGGAGACAGCAGACTGGGGGCAGGGTTGTACAATTGGATGGCTATTTTGAGGTGGTGGGTAGGGGAAAGATGGGCAGAAAATTTGTAACTCAAAATTTCATGGAAATGAGTGATGTAAAGAAGAAAATAAATTGATTAATAAATAATAATAATAATTAATAAAGAAATTATCCAACCAAATCCCTCATTTTATAGATAAAAAAAACTGAATAGGAGATAGTTGATACATTCCTAAGATCACATGGCTAGCATTTGGTGGAGCCAGTAATAGGACCCAATTTTTCCAACTGCAATGAATTTTCTCTTCATGGTAACATTATGCCTTTAATGACAAAACATATATGCAAACACACACACACAGAGTTTTATAGCTCAAACCTATTGTCTTATTATCACATTCCACTACAAAGAAACAAAGAGGGATAGGAAAGAGAAAATAATTTTAGGCTATTAATGAAGAGAGGAAATTATTCCACATTTATTTATTTTTATCATTTAATTATGTTAGTTTGGTTTGCTATTAGAATAGGTTTATTTTTAGATTTTATTCTCTAAAACCCAAGCCATATGACATAAACCACATCTACACTGTATAACTACATATGTTATCTTTGGATGGAAAATTAGCTAGCGGTATTAAACAGTGTTAACAACACTCAGTGTTTCTTCTTTGGGGGAGCTGTAATATCATTATATTTTTTCATTCTTACATGATTTGTTGTAGGCTTTTGTTAGTTCATTGCAAGGGAAATAAATACTATACTTACAATTTCTCATCATTCTAATCTAACAGACTAATACCAAAGTAATCTTTGGAAAACACAATTCTGATGATGTCACTCACTTGATCAAAACACTTTAGTGGCTCCCCATTGTCCATAGAATGAAATACATACGTTTAAGTAAATTGAATAAATGTCTGCTAAATTCAAAATAGATTTAGTATATTGAGTACAGTTATATACATGTAAAACAAACTTATTTACATAAGATTATCCTTTTTCATCTTTTAAAAATGACTACATATTTAACATTTCATTCTTTTTGCTCTGATCACACATTTCACACCATTTTAAATTGAATTTACAAGATTTTAACACATTTTTTATTCTTTATCATGAAGACGTGCTATTAAACACACAGCCGTATATGAGCTATTTGGCATATGCAATAATTTTAGTATGGTTTTTTTTTTTGTGACAGTGATGGCTATGCCTTTGTGATTATCTGACACTAAAATCACTCATAATATGTAGTCTTTACCAGATAAAACTGCATTGAGTTGGTTTCCATACTTTTGCTTAATTCTGTCAGTTAAGGACTGGATTTAATCCTGTATCTAAGTGATTGAATCTTTTTTTTTTATCATTGTGCTTTTGATAACGTGGTATTTTAAAATGGATATTATTCCAAGGAAATGGGCAAAATTTGAGGGCTCTTAAAAACACATGTCAGCGACTACAAGGAATATTTCAGGGGCTATTTCTGTGAAGAAGTCAAGCATTTCAAAGATCATTCAAGCCAATCAAGCATGATTAGGGATAATGAATCATAACTGAGAAACACCCCCATCTTCTTCCCCTCCCCCAAAAAAGGAAGAAAGGAAGGAAAGGAAAGGAAAGGAAGGGAAAGGAAAGGAAAGGAAAGGAAAGGAAAGGAAAGGAAAGGAAAGGAAAGGAAAGGAAAGGAAAGGAAAGGAAAGGAAAGGAAAGGAAAGGAAAGGAAAGGAAGGGAAGGGAAGGGAAGGGAAGGGAAGGGAAGGGAAGGGAAGGGAAGGGAAGGGGAAGGAGAAAGGAAAAAAGGAAGTAAAAAAGGCCAAAACTTGACAGACTATTGCCACAATATTGACCATATAGGTATGATCTAGATAACATCCCTTATGAAAATGAATAGGAAGTCATGAATAGATTTAAGAGATTAGATGTGGCAGATAGAATGCCTGAAGAACTGTGGACAGAAGTTTACAGTATTGTTTTTTTTTTAAGTAGCAACACAAAACATCCCAAAGAAAAATATCAAGAAAACAGCATGACCATCTGATGAGGCATTACAAATTCCTCAAGAGAGAATGAAAAACAAAGGGAAAGAAGAAAGAGAAAGATATACCCAAATGAATGCCGAATTCTAGAGAATAGCAAGGAGTGATGGTGGTGGTGGTGTTTGTCCTTCATTCTCAAAGAGGACCATGACATCAGGAAATTATGATATGACTTGCCGTTGACTTGGATTTAAGTGAGGGAGGCTATGCAAGGTCACCAGCCTCACTTTCTCCTCCAGAGCCACCTGGGTCTAATGGCTTAATATTCATTTGGACCATAAGAGATGGCCCAAAATGCAATGGGACACCTTGATCCTTTTAGGCTAAGGTCTTTTGAAGTACTCAAAGTGAGAATGTTTAAAAGTATTATTCTGAAAAGCAGTCCATCACTCACACACACATACACACACACACACACACACACACATACACACCCCTATATGGCAGGGAAGCAAGGAGAGAGAAGGTTTTCTTAAATAAACAATGCAAATAAATAGAAGCAAACAATAAAATGGGAAAGACAAGAAATGTCTTCAAGAAAACTGGATATATCAAAAGAAAGTTTTATGTAAAAATTGGCATAATAAAAAGTGTTAGGGATTTAACAGACGTGGAAGAGATTAAGAAAAAAAGGGAAGAACACATGAAGAGACTAGATAAGAAAGATTTTAATATTCCCAATAATAATAATGATATTGTTACTGATTTAGAGCCAGACATCCTGGAGAATGAAGTTATGTTGGCCTTAGGAAGCATTGCTAACAATAAAACCCTAAAAGATACTGTTGCTAAGGTGCTACACGCCATGTGCCAACAACTTTGGAAAGCACAATAGTGACCACTGAATTGGAAAAGATCTGTTTATAACACAATCTGAAAGAAGGTCAATGTCAAGGAATACTCTTAAGTACTTAACAGTTATATTTTCACATGTCAATATAACTATGCTTAAGATTTTGCAATCTAGGCTTTAACAATATTGGAAACAAGAATTAGCAGAAGATCAAGCTAATTTTTGATGAGGAACTAGGAATCAAGTTTCCAACATTCTCTGGATTATGGAAAATGCAAGGGAGTTCCAGGGTGGGGTGGGGGTAGAAATCTACTTCTGCTTCCTTGACTAAATTAAAGCCTAAGATTGTGTGGATAATAACAAAATGAAGCAAATCTTCAAAGAGATGGGAGTACCACCAAGAGATTATGTTGTCTCCTGAGGAATCTGTTCACAAGCCAGGAAGCAACAGATGGAACTGAATGGAACTGATTATGTTAAGATTGGAAAGCTAATATGACAAGACTGGACATTGTCCCCTTATTTAAATGATGTGCAAAGGGTATCTATCATATGAAATGCCAGTTTGGATGAATCTAAAGATGAAATTAAGATTGCTGGGAGAAATATTTTAAAAAATTAGAGAGCAGATGGTACTACTCTGCACATGGCAACTGCAGCCATGAAATTCAAAGCCACTTGCTCCTTGGAAGGAAAGCTAGGGCAAAGCTGGACAGGATACTTCAAAGCAGAGTCAGGAAAAGAAAGAAAAGGAAGGAAGGAAGGACGGAAGGAAGGAAGGAAGGAAGGAATGATGGAAAAAAATTTTAGGTATATTGGGAAAAATGAAAATTAAAGATGGGCTAAAGCTATGACTTGAAATAGAGAAATGAGTAAAATGAATGACAGAGAACCAACCATGCTACTCAACTTCTAATTTGCTCTTTTCTCCCTATAAAAAGATTGATCTTTAAACTGGAAAGCATAAAATACTAATGGCCAACAAGGAATTTAAACCCATGATTATTAGGACAATTTTAAGAAAGCATAAAATACTAATGGCCAACAAGGAATTTAAACCCATGATTATTAGGACAATTTTAGCTGATGTTAGTAAGTTCTTATCAGCTGGCTTAGATAAGCTGCATGGTAGGATACTAACAATATTTGTGAATCTTTTTGATGAACCACTTTTACTGATCTTTGAAATATTATACAGAAAGTCAGAGATCATAGATGACTTGAGGAAAACTGTCCTGAACTTAAAAATGGGCTGGGAGGGAAACCTTCAGAAAAAGTTTTAAAGTTTATAAAATGCTTTACATGACTCTTTTTAAAAGTGTCCTTATAACCCCCACATGAGATATGTTTTATTTATATTTTATAGACAAAGTAGCTGAATCTCAGAAGAGTTAATTGACTCATCCAGGTTCGTTCAGCTAATATGCATCTACAGAGGGTTTAAAATTTAATTCTTTCTGATTCCAGGTCCAGAACCCTATCCTCTAAGATATACTTGATCATTAGAATAAAATTGAATAGGAATGAAAAAAAAGTATTGTCACTGATTCAAAATTTCAGATTTTACAAGATATTAGTTTGTATGGATTATAAACTCCCTACAAATAAAAAGGCCAAGAAATGTTAACATTAGGTTTGCAGATGACATTTCTGTATTTGCAACCACCTTTGGACCCTTTTTAGAGATACTAGTCAAGATCCACCATCTTGAAAACAATTCACCATAAATAGCCATGTAGGAAAATCTCCAGGGGATAAAGATTGCCTATTGTTCTGATTATTCTGCGTAGCTGGATGGACACCCCACACAGCTATTCTAATAGTATATAAGTGCTTGGCAGACATTGTGATAGGACTTCGAGTTAGCCCAAGGACTGAATAGGAAAAAGAGAACAGAATTAATTTCCTTTGAAAAATTGTACAGTGCTTTAATCACTACAAGTTTTTCCTGGTATGGAGGTTCAGTTTCTTAATACTGTGTCCTTTTCTTTTTTAGTGATACTATATGGTTAAGAATTATTGAAATAAGCATTTTATGAAAAAATTAAAAGTATGGGTTATTCAAAAAGTACTGGAGAGCTTCAAAGATGGTATAAAGAAGCAGTTACAGATCATTAAGGATGAATTACATAGAAGAAACAGCATAAAGAAAAAGGTATGTAAATATTGTCTGAGATAACTGGAAAAGAGCACCAGACAGTTATGAGATGAGATTCAAAGACAACCAATGAGAAGCAAATCTGCTTCACTGGTAAATACATGAAGCAGAAGGATATTAGAGTCCATGACCAAAGAAAGATACTTCTAGAGTCTCATGTTCAGTACTGGCCACAATACTTCTGGAATCTCTTGATAATCTGTTATGCATCTCAATGTAGCTCATATGAAAAGATACCTAGAGGAAATGTATAATGGTAGTTAGAATTTGGAGAGTCAAGAAACCTAGGTTAAAATCTTGCCTCTGACATTTACTAGTTCTGTGAACAAGAAAAAAATCAAATAATCTTACTGAGTCCAAAGGTCCTAATTGATGACAATGGATAAGTGTATTGCATGGCTAATTTGGCTATGGCAAAAACAATCCTAATTATTTACTATTTTAGCATTCTATCATTTTACATAATAGAAGAAAATTTCTAATCATATGACCACTGAGTCATTGTGACATCACATAGAGATAAAACTATACCTTAATGATACATTTTCTAATCTTTTAATTTGACAGAGACATTTATGTAATATCTATTACATTAAGGAGTTTCAAAATAAGCTATCAGTATAGAAATAGGAAGGATGAGATTTATATTTATAGGCATCTACTAATTCAAAAATTTGAATAAAAAAAGGGAAAGAATGATGATGATGCAAAAAATGATTTGTTAAATAAGGGGAAGCTAAATGGGCTAGGTTTGTTTTACCTCATTTATGAATTGGTCATTTTCTTCTCACCACCTATATGGTAACTTCCCAAGTAGTAACCCTTCTGCTTCTCCTTTCCACCATGGGGCCATGTCATTCATCCTTCCCACCTTAAATATCTCTTCTCCTAAGTATAGTTTGTAATATTTGTTCCTAGGAATGACAGTGTTGAGGCTGTTGTTTAATATTATTTCACTTGAACAAATATTCTGTTTTCGAATGTTAATGACAAGCTTAGTGAATATAAGGAAAAACTATATAAGAAATAGTAATTTGATTTTTACTTAAAACATTTTTGGTACCTTAAGCATCAATTAATTATCAACATCTTAATCATATTTTATTTGTACTTTACTGTCTAAATGTTAGTTTTTGGGGGGCTGAAATATAAATATAAGCTAACGAGTTAATGAATAAAAACATTTATTAAGCACTAACTATATGTCAAATATTGTGTTAAATACTGAGGATATCAGTAGAAAAAAAAGATCATTTAAAATGCTTGTGCTCACAGCTTATTCATTCTTTTTTTCACCCTTTTTCATTCATATTCTTTAACTCTCAGGTTTTCTTTAAAAAAGGAAATATTCTACAATCAGATGAACATTATCTAAATTTCATAAAGACATTATTTAATGAAGTCTTCTCCCCTGCCCATTTCTGATGCTACCAGCACAGTCTGGACCTAGCTACAAGCTGAGTAAAACAAAGACAAAGCTTCCAGCTGAATAAGAAAAGGGGAAGAGAGAGAGAGATGAGGATGTATTCCATAGTCTGTTTATTGCAGAACTGTTTCATACAGAGCCAAGGATACAAGAAAATCATAGAGCTTATATTTCCTATTGAAGGGATGAGTATGTGACTTGGGTCTGGCCTTTTTCCTACCCCAGCCCAAGGCTAATCACTCATTAAGATCTTTATCCTAGAACCATCTCCAGAGGCCCAAACAAACTGGGAGTCCCAATCAAGACTTGCAAATTAACTTTCAGTACTTTCTTTTGATATTCACGAAACCAATGAGAGCATCCACCCAACAAGATCATACTCTCCTTGTATATCTGCCTAATGACCTTGTAGAACTGGGGAGCTAAAGTGGCCAAGAACCCTGAAAGTCTTGGCCTACTACACATTTCACTTTTCAAGGAAACTCTTTTACTTAAGGGGTCATAGACCATCTCAAGATTCTCCATAAAAGACACTTGACTCTTATAAAAATATGGGAGAAAAATATTAACTTCATTTAAAAATAGTATTTAAGCCACACCTACTTCAGACTTTAGGACACTTCTATATTAGCAAATGTGGGTGGAATTAAAACTAATACATCAATAGGCAAACATCTGAGACAATAGCTAGATGGTACAGTAGTTAAAGCTAACCCAGGAATCAGGAAAACCTGAGTTCTAATCTGTTATCATGTTTACTACTTAGGTGACCATGGAAAAGTTATTTATATATGCCTACCTCAGTTTCCTGATTTGTGAAATAGAAATCATGATAGCACCTCCTTCCCAGAGTTGTTGTGAAGAGAAAATGAGAAAATATTTGCAAAGCACTTTGTAAACCTTAAAGCACTATATGAATATTAGCTATTATGAGAAGCTTCTTCCCAGTCTTCCTTCCTCACCCCTTCCCCTGTGTGTAAGCACTTGAAATTCACCATGATGCTTCACCAACCAAGCTGCTTGGTGGAACAATTATAGTTCTTACACTGAACAATGTTCCCTCTCCAGGAACCTGTTCTGACCTAATTCTAGGTGATCTTAAACTCTCAATGGATATTTTCATTCAAAAATTACATGAATATTAGAAAGGTCTCTGGTGGAATATCTATACAGGCCCAAATATCCTGAATCGTGTTCTACCCACAGGAAATAATAATGAAAAAAGGTGAGTTGGCAACTCTGTCTGGCTGTGTGCCATTAAGTTCCTCTGACTTTTGTAGTTTGAAATTTGTGCTGAGCCAAGATGACCAGTTTCTTCTTTCTTACGCTTAAAAAATCTTTATCTCTTCTATTTTCAGAGACTTTTAAGGATGATCAAACCAGGTCAACTAAGATAAGCCACTGCCTTTCTCCTCTAAATCTTTCCATTCTTTTAAAGAATTGAACTGAGACTGAACCTGTGTTAAAGTATTTCTGATTATGACAGGGACAAGATGCCCAGACAATCATTAGTACAGAATGCTCTTAGTACAATTTATTTGAATTGTGGAGGATTGCTATGTTGCAACAGTGGATGTCTCAAATAATCTCTTCATTTCTAGTGTAACTGCCAAGTTGCATGTAGGGGGAAAGTGTCAATAACAAGAAAGGTTCAATGAAAAATACAAGCCGCATTTTTTTTTCTTTTGAAAATCTCAGTGCAATTTTGTGAGACTGAGTAGTTGAAGGATAGAAAGAACTCTTCCTAGAGGCCTTGGATATGAGTCCTATGTCTACCACTAATTGCTGTATGATTTAGAGAAAATAATTTCATCTTCTGGGATTTAGTTTCCTGATATATAAAATGAGAAGATTGGAATAGATAAAAATAGCTCCCATTTATGTGGTGGTTTAAGGCTTATGAAAAACAAGAGAAAGAGAGAGGAAGAGAGAGGGGGGAAGGGACAGAAAGAGAGAGAGAGAGAGAGAGAGAGAGAGAGAGAGAGAGAGAGTGAGAGACAGAGAGAGAGAGAGAGAGAGAGAGAGAGAACAAATTATTTTCCTGAGTTCAAATCTGACACTTAATAACTGTGTGACTCTGGTTGAGTCACTCAATCTTGTTTACCTCAATTTCCTCATCTGTAAAAGGAGTTAGAGAAGGAAATGGTGATCTGCTCAACTATCTTTTCCAAGAATACCCTAAATGGGGTCATAAAGGGTCAGACATGACTGAAATGACTTGATAACAACAAAATTAAGCATCTATGTATATATTTAAACATCTGTGTATATATGCACATACAAGCATATATGTATATATACACATATACATAGTGTGTATTTATATATATATATATAGAGAGAGAGAGAGACAGAGACAGAGAGAGAGAGACAGAGAGAGACAGACAGACAGACAGACAGCTATATATACATATATAGAGAAAGAGAGATACAGAGATGGAGAAACAGAGAGACAGAGTTCTTGTCATGGCCAGGAAAAGCCATTACCACTTGAAACACAGGATGATAGTTATAGAATCACAAAATATCAAGGATGAAAGGAACTCAGAGTTCAGCTAGTATAAATGTGTTTGTAGACATAAATTCCTTCTAAAATATGCCTCACAAGTATCCATCCAGACCTCCATACCAGGGTGAGAGTGAGGAGAGGAAGGGACCCCTATCACCCAATGCAGAGTTTTCTACTTTGGGTCAATTTGAAATATCGTTTTCCCTTAGTCCATCATAAATCTTTCTTCTAAATTTATATGCAAGACATGTAATTCTGCTTTCATGGGCCAAAAAGAAAAAAAAAGTCTGAATTCTTCTTTAATATAATAGACTTTTAAACACTGATTTAAAGGCAACTCTCATGTTCCTCCTAAAATAGTCTTTCCCAATTACTATACAAGTATACTAGGTCTCTATATTATTACGTAACATTCTCTCTCAAAAGTTATACCAGGCTTTCCTCTTCTGGATGCCCTGAAGTTTCAGATCATAGCAGGATATCATAACATTATTACCTTCTATGTTTCTGGAATTATATCTCACTCAATGTAACTTAGAATAATAGATTTCTTTTAGTTTCCATGTCACATTGTTGACTCATTTTTAGTTAACAATCCTAAAACCCCCAGACATTTTTCAGGCAAATCACTATCTAATTGTGTTTGTTTCTTTGCTTTTCAAACTACTTTTTCCCTTTTAAACTTTTTTTTAGATTTAATCAAATAAAAATCTCATTTCCTTTTCTTATCCACTTGCAGAAAAAGAAAACTTTTAACAAATATCCATTGTCGAGCAAAACAAATTTCTACATTTCAGCCATGTCCAAAAATGTGTCTTATTTATACTGTGAGTAAATCACCACTCAGTCAGAAGGTGAGAAGCATGCTTGATTATTAATCCTCTGGAATTATGGTTGGTCATTGTATTGTTAAGTTAGTTTTTTTAACTCAAGTATAGGATTTCATATTTATATGTATTAAGTTTCCTTTAATTAGATCTAGTACAACATTCTACCTTTTTGAAATCTTTTTGCATCTTGATGCTACCATTTAATATGTTAATCATCTCTTGTGTTCTTGTATTATCCACAAATTTGAAGCTCATGTCATCTATGCTTTTCTCTGAGTCACTAATGAAAATGCTGAACAACAAGAGACCAAGTAAGGAGTACTGGGGTGCTCCAATAGATACCTCCCTTGAAAGGAGGATCAGGCATTAATGACTACTACTTGTGTGTGGTCACTCAACTTGCTCAAACGTCAAATAAACATGCTATTTGCTAAGTCCATATCACTCCATATTATCCACAAAAGTACTATGAAAAACATTTGAAGGTTGCCTTCTTCTGTCCTTTATTGGTACAGTATTTCTGATTTTCTGATGTTAACACTATTGGAGAAGCTTAGGAACTGTCTTGATCAAGAATGGACCATGGAATTGGAAAAAAAATTCCTATGATTCTTACACTGAGGGAGATAAAGGGATTGGTAGAGGAAGCAAGATATATATTCTGTAATACAATAACATGAAATCCCAAAAGCTTCTGTTCGGTGTCAAGCAAATACAGCGTACCTAGGGAAGACAAGTTCATGGACACAACAAATTGACTTTAATAATTTTAAATGGCCAATGCCCCTAGGAGATACAAGGTTCCCTCTTCCTGCTTCTGTCTCTCTATCAAGTCTGCTTCAGTGCCACATCTGCAGCATGGCTTTGCTGCCCAACTTCACTGCTTCTTTAGACATATTCAGTTGAAAGTGACATTGAAGAGAAAGAATGAACCTGGTTTTCTGCTCAAGTGTATTCCAAGAAGAAGAAGAAGGAGAAAAAACACCTAAGGGGAGCAGCTTGATCCTTTGAAATGAATTATACCCTCTGGACTCCAGTATATTCACATTTTAGCCCTCCTACTCTCTCAGAAATACTAGCATTCACATGCCACCTTCTATTGAACTCTGTCAAATCTCAAATCCAGATAAACTGACTGGGCAAAGACCATAAAAAAAATAGTTTGTTAGTTTATTTGTTTTTTTTTCCCCTGGGAATTTACTTGGGGGATTCATCTTAATCACTTTAGAATCAAATCCCTCTAACTATTCAGACTAACTCTTGTCCCTCTTTTGTATGGAAAATGAGGACTTCAAATATGATGTTTGTTGTTGGACCATAATTCCAGTGACATTTATTAGGAATTAATCATTCTTAATTCTGGATCATGTAACCAACAAGATGCATGACTCGAAACTTTCTCTAATCTTCAGGACCTCTCAAAGTTCTCCATATAGAAATTATGCATAAGAAAGAGAGCAGTTTCATTTCTCTTTCTGTCTTTCTGTTTCTGTCTCTGTCTGTCTCTGTCTGTCTCTGTCTCTCTGTCTTTGTCTCTGTCTGTGTGTGTGTCTCTCTGTCTCTCTTACATTTCACTCTATTTTCCCATTTGTGTTGAATTTTAATCTATCATTTTATTAGTTTTTAAATTTATCCAGATCTTAGCATCTTAAAATATAAGATCAGCCATGTTATAGATATATAGAAGCTTTTCTGTATTAATATGATGTACTCATAATTTTTGTTAGTTTTCTTTCACCATATTTTGTTCTAGCATTTCTTTTCTGCAATCAAATCAGGCCTTTTCTTCAGTTTTAAGAAAGTGATGCATCATCAAATTTCTTGAGCATGAAATGGGTTCTGTGTTAAAATCTCTTGTGTGAAAAAAATTAGAAGATGCAAAATTAGCAGCAATCTTCATTCAGGCTGAATGAATCTAGCAAAAGATTGGTTAATTTTGGCCTTGGTTTGTAAAAAATACCCAACGTTCATGTATAAATTGTTTAAGTTCCTACTATTTTCATCCCTTGCTATTGAAGGCATATTAAAACTTAACGAGTATAGTACTAAAATATAAATCTGATCAGCAAATGGAGAAACAGTCCAAAGAACCACAGAACCATTTCAATTTTCTTTAATAAATGTATGTCTCTACCTTCTCCACTTTGAATTTTTCTATTCCAACTTCAATTTCATTTTAGAAATGACCAACTCATTTTCTTTCCTGTTTTCTCAATTACTAGGGAGTGAATACATGCAGCATAGTTTATTTTTATTTTTATTTTTTGCTTTTTGGAGGGCAGTTGGGGTTAAGGGATTTGCCCAAGGTCACATGGCTAGTTTTTTGTGTTCAGTGTTTGAGGCTGGATCCAGGGCTGGTGCTCTATTCACTAAGCCCCCTAGCTGCCCCTGAGGCATAGTTTAACAAAAACTCTTAATCTGGATATAACTCCTCAGGTACATGAAATTCTTCACAGAAATTTTAGGGCCCTTCTAAGGTTTGTACTGTGAGTAATATGTTTAAACTGAAAGCTGAAGAAACAGTCCATTTCCTATATAAGTCTGATGAGCCTGAGGGGCTATAGAGACAAGGTAACAGTCAAAAGCTCAATTTGCCTATTTCTCTTGGTTATATATTTCATCTTGGGAGTCAACAAGAACTGAGTAACTTAAAATTTTGTACCTCTTCCCTCTGAGCCTTCATATGGAATACCAGCTCATGACTGGATTTCTGCTTCCATGTGATATCTTTTGTCCTACTGAGAATTACAGAAGTATTACAAATGGGTCATATTCTCAAGGACAAAAGAACTAAACTTCCTCCCTCAGTCTGCAACTAATTTATTCATTGACTTGTTAATTTTATCACTAGATTCAATGGATATGCAACAACTTTTCATTGTTCAAAAATTTCTGTAGTGTCTGACTCATTGTAATCCCATTTGGAGTTTTCTTGGCAAAGATATTGAAGTGATTTTTCCTTTCTGTCTCTGGCTAATTTTACAGATGAAGAAACTGAGGATAAAAAGGTAAAGCAATGTCCCCAGGGTCACATACTTCGTAAGTGTCTGCGGTCAGATTTGAATGCAGGTCTTCCAGACTGCAGGCCCAGTGCTCTATCAACTTTGTCACTTAGATGTCCTACCTAATAAATATGAGTCTCATAATATACTTAATAGTCCAAAATTATTTTCCTAATTAAATAATTAGTTCCAAGCCTCAGCCCCAGCAAAACTGGGAAAACAGATATTTTCCCATTTTCTCATATTCTCTACCTCCAAATTCAGAGATTTAGACAACCAATAATGTTGCTTTTTATATAATTTATTAATAATAATAAATAATCCAAATATACAGATACAAATTTACATAATGTACCACTGTAACTTTACAGTGACAGTGGCACCTTACCAAGGCTGTCATTACTCCAAAACATTTCAACCACATCCCAACAATTCTTTTCTTTCCGAATGGCAGGGAAATTTGCGCAGAATAACTTTTCCATCATTTCCTCAGAAATGAAATAGTTTTCCATATACAGTTTCTTTGCAGAATACCAGTTACACAGTTTTATTTGTTTTGTTTTGCTTTTTTTTAATGTCTTGAGCTCTCAAGTCAAGAAAGAAAAGCAGAAGTTCAGGCTGTGCTCTCAAGGATCTCACCTGAGAGCAATAGGGACGGCAACATTCAAATGGCTTTGTACAAACAAGAGAGAGAGAAAAGGCAATTTGGAGTTGATCTCAGAAGGAAGGCATTCACATTATTAGAGATCAAAGTGACTTTTGCTGAAAGTATGATGTTAGCTGGCACCTAGAGGAGGCCAGTTAAGGAAGTAGGAAGAAAGGAGGAAGCAAAAAGTTCTTGACATGAAGGGCAGCCAGTATAAAATCAAGAAATTAAAAGCTGGACACCTTTTTCAAGGAATGTCAGAGATACCACAGTCACTGGAATGCAGAATAAGTGAAAAAGTCTTGGGATAGAGCCTAGGGGGCTGCCCACAATTCCTGGGAATGGTCCAGTGGGTGAAAATGCAAGAAGACTGAGAAAGAGCAGTTCTGACAGGAGGCATATAAACCAGGAGAAAAAAATATGGTCAAGACCTAGAGAGAAGATTGAATCAAAGAGAAGAGGGCCTTTGACTGCAAAAGGCTTCAGAGAGGGGTGGCTAGGTGGTGCAGTGAATAGAGCATCGGCCCTGAAGTCAGGAGTACCTGAGTTTAAATCCGGCCTCAGACACTTAACACAAAAAACTAGCCATGTGACCTTGGGCAAGTCACTTAACCCCAACTGCCCTCCAAAAAAAAAAGCAAAAAAAAAAAGGCTTCAGAGAGGTAAAAAATTTGAGGATTGAAAAATAATATATTACTCAATTGTAAGATCATTGGCAACTGGAGAGAATATTTTGGATTGAACGGTGAGACTGGAAAACTGACTTCAAAGAGTAAAAAAGATATTGAGAAGAAAGAAAATGAAGACCTTTATTTTAGATGGATTTCTCAAGGAGTTTAGCCAAGAAAAGTGGAGAAAGATATGACAATAGCTAATGGGGATGGTGGATCAAATGAGAGGTTTTTGAGAATGAAGGAGACATGAATTTATTTGTAAGCAACAGTAAAGCATCTAGTAGGGAAAAAAATGAAGATTAACATAAAAAGTGAGGACAACAGGGAAAGAAATCTGGGGAAGAGGAAAGAATGAAGTCATTTGTGCATGTAGAGGGATTAACCTTGGTAAGAAGAAGGACCTCTTCCTTATTTGAGTCACCAGTGAAGGCATCTGAGTGATTTGAGATGAAGAGAAAAAGAAGATGGAATGTTTTAATTAACCATAAGCATCCCACAAAGTTCTTATCTGGGATTTCTGATATCCCTCTATATTATTTCACTTTATTTCTTTAGCACCCATGGTTTTGTTTATCATTTCTATATAAATGACTCAAAAATCTAATTATCTAGCCCTAACTTCTCTCCAAACTTTGTCTTGAATGTCTGACTTCCTTTATAACCTTTGAGCTACATGTTCCATAGATTTAGACATCCTAAACTTAATATGTCTAAAAAGAAATCATTATATTTACCCCAACACTTTCCTCTCCTCCTAACTTCTCAATTACAACAAAGGATACTACCATTCTCATCAAGGTCCAAAATCTAAATGCCATCCCCAATTCCTCATTTTTACTGACTTCATATCTTTTAAAATTATTTTCATATACTTCCACTTCTTTCCTTTGATACTGCTCTTATGCTGGTGCAGGCTCTTGTTACCTCATGCCTAGAATAATTCAGTTGTTTCTTTTTTGATTTTCCAGTCTTGAATCTTTACCACTTCAGTTCATCCTCCACTCCACTGTCAAACTGATCTTCCTGAAGTTCATGTTGTATCATCTATCATGTTATCTTATTTGTATATTGTTGTTTGATTGTTATCTTCCCTATTAGACTGTGAGCTCTTCAGGAATAAGAACTATATAAGAACTATATTTTGGCTTTTTTTTTTGTAATTCCAGTGCTTAGCTCAGAGCCTACCATGTACTTTGCACTTAATGAATGTTAGTTGACTTTATTTAACTTGAAGTACAAGGTGACATTCTCTAGTGTTAGGGAAAGAGTTGAGAGAGCAATAGAAGGTTTGAAGATGAATGGAAAAGCTTTGAAGAGTCACTGAGGTGAATGGGATAATAAATAAATTAGGGAGGCATAAAAGGATTGCCTTGCTACACTGATGATCCAGTTTTGATTAAATAACATACATTTGAAGGGGCTCAGTCAGCATGATTTTGTCATTCTCTCTTCATTCAACAGCATGTGAATAGGAATGAAGGTAGTATATGTTGGGAGTGATCTCAACCTGGGACTTGGGAAGAAAAACTGATAATAAAATAAAGGTTAAGGGATTTTAATGAAGACAAAAGTGGAGAGCTGAACTTATTGACTAAGGGGTCAATATATGGAAGACAGAGAAATATTGTCATTACAAAAATGCTGACCTGGGGAAAAAGTAAGGGGTAAAGGAATTATGGAAGTCACAGTGAAGAATATGGTTAGGGGTACAAGGCAGAAAGAGACAGGATAAAAAAGTTATGATAAGATAAAGGAAATTTATGAACATGGATCATGTTCAAAAGGGTATGCCAACACCTATATTTGGGGTGACAACAAAATTAAGGTTATGCCCATGTCTGAGATTAACTCAGGCAAGATAATAGAAAAAATATGGGAAATAAAAAAGGTGAGAGAGTGGCAACTTAGAGTGTTTGAAAGGAGAATCCATATGCACATAAAAATTCTCTAATCTGAGGGCAGAGATGGAGATAAAGCCTATGAGCCAAGAACTGAATTCCTGAAGTAGAAAAGAGTACAGTCTGGAAGTTGGCGGGTAATGGCTACCAGAATATTTTATTAGGTAGTAAATTTGAATTGAGTGAACCTCATAGGAAGAGACATGATTGAGTGAAAGAGATAGAAGGACAATTTTAAAGTGGCAATCATACACAAGGAGTATTCCAACTTGTATAACATGACCAATGAGTTGGGGGTTTTAGTGAAAGTACAACCAGTTATAGAAATGATTTGTCAGGGGAACTGTGTCAATACAAGGCAGCTAGGTCTCAGTGAGTACAACAAGAAGGAAGGCATAAGAAAAGGTTTAAACAGGAAGCAAGTTTGTTTCCTGTGGAACAGTAATTCCAGAGAATACAATGGATGATGTGAATAGCTTTTGAGTAGGCTGTGTTGGGTTGAAGTGGATAGGAACAAGAAGAAGCAGTGACACAAAATCTATAAAATAAAAGAAATGGGTGAAGAATTATTAGCATTGAGGGTGGAGCCAAGATGATGGAATAAAGGAAACACTCAGTCAGACTCTCCCACCACTCCCCTCCAAACACCTTTAATACACTGCCTCAAATTAAATGATGGAATAGCGCAGAGAATACAACATCAAGTTGGGACATTTTTTTCTGATGGAAGATAGTTTAGGGGCAGAGGCTGGCACACTTCATTGAAAAACCACTCGTGTAAATGCATGATGGTGATGAAAGCAACACCATTAGGAGCTCTCAAAGAAAAAGATTGTGAGGAAATTTGGAAACTAGTAAGAAAGAGATTGTAGGGGCACCTGTGCTAGTATTGGTCATAGGAACAGACCCTATTTGGCAACTTCATTGTCTATATAGACTTCATGGTCACAATTCAAAGGTGGAGAAGAGGGTTGCAGTCAAGAGGTTGTAGGAGCCCTGAGGACCATGATTACTTCTGCTTCAAAGGGAACAGGGGCCCTTCCTGAGTAAGGACCAGAATGAAGGTCAGGATGCTAATGACCATAACTCTCCCCAGACTATACCAATTTGGAACCACTGAAATCTTGCAAACCCTGGAACTAATTCTGAAGTCAGCAGTGGGAGAAAACTTGAAGCTCAGGATAGTTCCCCTCCCTCCCACACTGGGAACAGAGCCCAACTTTAACATAAAGTTCAAAATCAAGAAAAATGCTAGGAAAATGAGCCAACAACAACAATAACAAAGAATCTAACCACAAAAAGTTACTATGATGACAAGAAAAATCAAGACACAAACTTAGAAGAAGACAGTGTAGTCAAAACAGCTACAAGCAAAGCCTCAAAAGAAAAAAAAAGAGTTTGACATAAGCCACCCAAAAATTCTTGATATACATTAAAAATATTTACAAAATCCAGTAAGTATAATAGAGGATAAAGTAGGGAAAGAACTGAGAGTAAATGAAGAAAATTATGAAAAGACAATAGCTTGGATCAAAAACAAAGAGGCACAGGAAGTACTGAATAAAACATAACATGAAAGAAGAGAATTAACCAAACAGAAAAAAATTTTTAAAAACCCTTCACTCATCAAAATAATTCCTTAAAATTAAAACTGGATCAGTGGAATCTAATGATTCCATGAGACCCCAAAAATCTACAAAACAAAAAAGCAAAGTGAAGAGTGAAAAATAGAAGAAAATATGAAATGTCTCCTAGAAAAAACAACCTACAAAAAACATCCATGAGGATGTTATCTGGGGAGAGATAATCCAACATTTATTTCACTACCTGAAAACCATGATCAAGGAAAGAGCCTAGACACTGTATTTTTAAGAAATTATCTAAGGAAAATTGCTTCCATATCTGTAAAGACAAGCATGAGAAGCTTTCCTGAGGACTGCTACTGTGAACAGCTTTCAAGGTTCTGATTATATAGTATAGTGAACTCCCTATTCAGTAAAGAATCAGAGCAAAACATTCACAGAAAATCAAGGTATAGCATTTACCATGTCACAACTGAACAACTTATCACTAAAATGGCCACATAGTTTTCACCAAAGTGGTCACATAGTTTCCAACAAAATAATCATTTAGTAACTCAGTCATTCATACATACTTAAGGAGGTTTGCTTTCTTAAGGGACGCAAAGCACAAAACTCAAAGCCCTCCACCCATGGGGTACACTTAAATTACTATTTCAACAGTCACTACTCAGTACCCACAGAGAGATCTTTTCATCTTGACTTGAGGCAGGCTTTCAACTCTTATGGTTCCTCTTCTATGGTCCCATGCCTGAATCTAACCAACTGCCACCTGAGTTCAAAGACAGACAGCTCCCTTTTCCTTCTCCAGTTCTCTGTGTAATTCCTGCCCCACACTGAAGCTCACAGTGTCCAATCCACCACAGATCTCTAACAGTCTCTGTTCCTGGGAAGACAAGGCTTAACAAATCCACATTAACATTCATAGACATTAACAAAGTCACAACAACATTTGTACAAAGTACCAGCACCATAGTCATGCTTCCTCCATCTTCTGCAACTCCAGCTGGCCTTTGGAAGTCTTGCCAGCACAAATTCAAGTTTGGCCACCACAAGTCTAAGTTCTGTGTCTGTTCACAGTTCTCATTTCTCTTCTCATTTCTTCTGAATTCTCAGTTCAGTCCAACAGTAGCAGCCCAGACTCCAGATGCTTACTCAGAGAAATTATTTCTCCTTCCCTCTCCCTCTCCCTCTCCCTCTCCCTCTCCCTGTCCCTCTTCCTGTCTCTCTCTCTCTTTCTCTCTCTCTCTCTCTCTCTCTCTCTCTCTCTCTCTCTCTCTCTCTGTCTCTCTCTCTCTCCTTCTCTCTTTCTCTCTCTCACAGGCTGCAGCTGCCTTGCCTCTACAGTGCTTATCCCAAGAAGTTTTGACTGTCCAGTTTGTGCCTTTCCTTAGATATGTATTAGCTCCTCCCTGTTCAGCCCCTTCCTGTTATGTCAGCAACATGGGTTTATACCTTGTTTCTTTACAGAGGCTTAATTTGAAACTAGGTGCTAAGTACCCATTAGCTTGCCAATTCAAAGGGATTTTCAAATTTCATTACTATTACAATATCCTAGAACCAGACAGAAAAACAGAAACGGGAAGAATTGAACAGAATCCATTGGGAGACAGAGTGTGGCAGATTCCCACTACATGAAAGTGCCCACATAAGACTGGGCAGGAGAAGTGCAGAAAGTGGAGCACTGGGGGCTGCATCAACAAGTCAGAGACCAGACCACAGTGGATTCATAGGAGCCCTGGCAAGTGAATCTACCCATCACAAGAGCTCTTCTCAGACATCTTACTGCAAGATGGATGGCCTGTCAGAGCTGAGTAAGAGAAAGCACAGGATCAATGGCAGCAGTAGTTACTCCTGCGGTTATCAAATTTAAAATCACCTATTTCAACTTCTGGCAGCCAAGTTGGCAGAGTAAACCGCAGCACTTCTAATCCCCCTCCCTGTCCCTGAAAACTCGGAGATTATTGTCCCAGTGTAAAATTCTGAAAGAGTGGAATCAAGAGCAGGCTTTAGGAGTCCTTGAGAAAGGGTGTGACTGAGGCTATGAGGAGCCTGAAGGGAAGGGTGGGAAATGTCCAAATCAGCCTCATCTGAGATGATCAGCCAGACACCCCAAAATGAAGGGGGGTGAAGCCAGAAAGCACTAACACCAGAAACCCAGGTATGTCTTTGAACAGCCTAGCCACCAACTGCTGAGCCTGCCTGAACTGTAGCACAAAGGAACAGAGCAGGAAACCTGAAGTGGCCAGACCACCTTATTCTGTAAGCCTCAGGGCAACCCAGGGGAAGCACTCAAAGTCCTGGCCTTGGCCTTAGTCTAGACACCCAGGGGCTGCAGAACACAAAGTCAACAACCAGTCCCTTAGCTCCCAGGTTGAGAAGCATGGGTCTGAGCCCTCTGTACTCCACAAGCAGAAATACACTTTAAACACCAGGAAATAGGCAATCATCATGGGCAAGAAGGAAGTTTAGAAAACAAAAACAAAAACAATTCAATCCTATTAGAGCAAGCAGGAACAAGCAAATTCGGAGGACAACACTGACTCTGTACTTGCACCTGAGACCACAGAAGGGAATGCGAACTGATCTCAAGCCCAAAAGACATTTGTGAAGGAGCTCAAGAAGGATTTTAAAAACCAAATAAGAGAGGTAGAAGGTAAATTGGTGAATTCTTTTAAAATTACAGTTGCCAAAATGGAAAATAAAATATCTCACTGAAGAAAAATCCTTTAAAAGTAAAATTTGTGAATTGTGAAGGGAGGTTCAAAATTTAACTGGAGAAAATAAATCCATAAAAATGAAATCTGAACATATGGAAAAGGAACTTCAAAAATTAAGGAAGGAAAATAATATGCTAAAAATTAGAGTCAGTGAAATTGAAGCTAAAGGTTCTATGAGGCATCAAGAATCAATCAAACAAAACCTAAATATTGAAAAATCTGAAGAAAATGTAAAATATCTCAGTGGGAAAACTACTGAACTGGAGAACAGATCCAGGAGAGATAACCTAAGAAATATTTGTTTGCCAGGAAGCTTCCAAGAAATCATCAAGGAAAACTGCCCTGAGGTCCTAGAACCAGAGCATAAAATAGTTATCAGAAGAATCCACCATTCATTTCCTGAAAGAGATCAAAAATTCAAAATTCCAAGAAATATTATGGCCAAATTCCAGAACCGTCAGGTCAAGGAAAACATACTGCATGCAGCCAAAAAACCCTCAACAATTTAAGTACCATAGAACCAAAGGATCACATAGGACCTGGCAGCTTCTATATGAAAAGATTTGAGGGACTGAAGTATGATATTTAATAAGCCAAAAGAGCTTGGACAGCAACCAAGGATCAACTATCCAGCAAAACTGAACATAATATTTCAGGCAAGGAAGTAGCCATTCAATGAAATAAGGGACTTCCAGACTTTCCCAATGAAAAAGCCAGAGCTCAAAGTAAAATTTGATCTTCAAAGACAAGACTCAAGAGAGAAATAAAAAAGTAAATGAGGAAAAAGCACACGCACACACACACACACACATACACACACATGTACACACACACAAACACACACATTCACATAACTTGCGATTCAATAAGAGCAATCTGTTTACATCCCTATATGGGAAGTTGATACCTGTCAATATTGAGGATTGTATAAATATTATGGCATCTAGAATGGTTATATATAGATAGAGGATGTGGGTATAAATGAATTAATCTGATGATTAAAAAAACTTATTAAGGGGTACAAAGGGATTGTAATGGGATAAAAGGAAAGCAGGCTGTAGAAAAGGGTAAATTATGCCACAATAAGAGGCATAAAACACTATAGTACAGGGAAAGAAGGGAGGGAGATGAACATTACATGAACTTCACGCTCATTGGTTTAAATTCAAGAAGGGAATAACAAAATCAGTTAAATATAAGATTCTAATGTGAAGAGTCACAAGAATTCATTATAGTAGAGGGAAAGAAGGGAGGGAAAGAAGCATTATATGAGGTTTACTCTCATCAGATTGGGATCCAAACATGGAATAACATACTTCATTAAGTATAAAAATCTATCATGCCCTACAGGCAGAGAAAGGAAGGAAAAAGAACGGGTGGTGGTTAGAAAGGAGAGTAGAAGTAGTAAGGGGGAATAAAGTAAAGGGAGGAGGTGCATAGCAAGGGAATACTGAGGGAGGCGGTGGTCCAAAGTAAAACTCTTAAGGGAGAGGAAGAAGGCAGAAATAAATGCATAAACAGGGGAGGGAACAGGAAAGACACAAATATTAATCATTACAATGAATGTGAATGGATTGAACTCTCCCAAACAGATGTGGATCACAGAATGGATTAAAAAACATAATCCTACAATTTGTTGTTTACAAGAAACACATTTGAAACAGGGGCATACACAGAGGGTAAAGGTGAAAAGCTGGAGTAGACTATATTATGCTTCAGCTAAATTTTTAAAAAGCAGAAATAGCAGTCCTTATCTCAGATAAAGCAAAAGGAAAAGTAGATCTTATTAAAAGATATATGGAAGGAAATTATATTCTGCTAAAATGGACCACTGAAAATGAACCAATATCATGAATAAAAATATATGCACCAAGAGGTATAGCTGTCAAATTCCTGGAGGAGAAGTTAAGAGAGTTAGAGGAAGAAATAGATAGCAAAACTATTCTACTTGGGGGGGGGGGCTCAATCTCCCCCTCTCTGAATCTGATAAATCTAAGCTCAAAATAAACAAGAAAGAAGCTAAGGAGGTGTTATGGAAGGTAGATATGATACACCTCTGGAGAAAATTGAATGGTGATAAAAAGGAATATACTTTCTTCACGGTAGTACATGGCACAAACACAAAAAGTGACCATGTACTAGGCCATAAAAACCTCACAATTCAGTGCAGAAAGGACAAAATAGTAAATGCATCCCTCACAGATCATGAAGCAATAAAATTATGTAATAAAGGACCATGGAAGGATAGACGGAAAACTCATTGGAAACTAAATAATTTAATCCAGAAAAATGAGTGAGTCAGACAAGAAAATATAGAAACAATCAGTAACTTCATTCAAGAGAAAGACAATAATGTGACAACATATCAAAACTTGTGGGATGCAGCAAAAGCAGTTATTGGGGGAATTTTTATATCTCTGAAGGCATGCATGACTAAAATAGAGAAAATCAAGGTCAATAATTTGAGAATGCAAATGAAAAAGAAAGAAAAAGAACAAATTGAATATCCCCAATAAAACACAAAATTAGAAATACTGAAAAAGGACAGATTAATGAAATTGAAATTAAGAAAAAATCTTGAATTAAAGAATAAATCTGGGGGGCAGAGCCAATATGGCGGCATAGAAGCAGCAAGGTCCCGCAGCTTCCACACCTCCAACCTAAACACCCATAAAATTATGAGCCCAAATAAAGTCCATGACTCTCAGACTCACAAAAATACAGAGAACACATCTCTCGCTGAAGGCAGCTCGGTAGCAGGGGTTCATCGCGGCGGCCAGGAGCAGAGACTGGCCCAGCTGAAGCTTAGACCGTGGCCAGGCCCAGGGTGGTGGGAAGGAGGTGGTCTGAGCTGAGCCAAGCAGTGCCGCAGCCAGTCTTCAGAGGTTCTACAGCCTCCACCACCTCCACATCTGCCAAGGTGTGAGGAACAGGACGGGAGAGGGGCAGCTCGCACCACAGGGGAGCAGAGACTGGGCCAGCCCATAACCACAGCCGCAGCCAGGTCAAGTCCTAGGGCAGCCACAAGGAGCAGAGCCTCCCAAACTGCAGCTTGAGTCTACTTCAAAGAAAATCTAAAGCACTTTCCTGAGGGGATCTTTAAATCTTCAGAGATGGTTAGTGAAAGTGAAACTTTGAAAATTAATTTGGGGATGGTAAAGCAGTTCGACCAATCTGCCCCCGGGGCAAGTAAGCAGTGGTGGAAGGGAACCACTGGAATCAGTGGCGGCCACCACCAGGCTGCTTTAGAGCCCCTGGTCTGCGGACTCCGTGGGGGGGGGGGGGGGCTGAATCAA
>CM053598.1:177611004-177627587 GCA_028646575.1 Pseudocheirus occidentalis
TACAAGTCAATACAAGGAATACAAGTCATTCCCCAATTGATAAATGGGCAAAGGATATGAACAGGCAATTTTCAGAGGTAGAAATTAAAGATATCTTTATATATAAAGATATACTTAAGCATATATAAAAATGCTCTAAATCACTATTGATTCAAGAAATGCAAATCAAAGCAACTTTGAGGTACCACATCTCACCAGTCAGATTGGCTAAGATGACAAAACAGGAGAATGACAAGTGCTAAAGAGGGTGTGGAAAAATTGGAAATCTAATGCATTGTTGGTGGAGCTGTGAACTGATACAACCATTCTGGAGGGCAATCTGGACCTATGCCCAAAGGGTTATAAATAATTGCATACCTTTTGACCCAGTAATACCACTTTTGTGGTTGTATCCCAAAGAGATAATAGAAGTGGGAAAAGGACCCATGTGTACAAAAATATTTATTGCAGCTCTCTTTGTGTTGGCAAAAAAAACCTGGAAACTCAGGGGATGCCCATCAATTGGGGAAGGCTGAACAAGTTATGGTATATGAATGTAATGGAATATTATTGTGCTATAAGAAATGAGAGGGAGATGGACTTCATATATACCTGGAGAGGCTTATACGAATTGACGCTAAGTGAGAAGAGCAGAACCAGGAAAAATTTGTACACAGTCACAGATACATCATATTTGTGACCACCAACCTTGAAGAACTAGACTCTTCTCAGCAATGCACAGTTAAAAGACAACTCTACAAGTCTCAGAATGGAAGGAGATACCTACACTCAGAGAAAGATCTAGAAAGACCAGAGTTTAAATCAAGACTGAAGCAACACATGCTATTGTTCTTTTCCATGTTTGGTTTTGTTTCTTTTTTTTTCTTTTCCCATTATTTGCTCCATTGCTTACCATACTTCTATACAACCAGACTATTGTACAATGTGAAAGTGTGTGCAGATCCCATACATGATTGTACACCAACATGGGGGGCGAGGGAGAAGGGAGGGGAGAATATCTGAAACTCAAGTGATTCTGTAAATGAATCTTGTAAACTAAAAGGAAATAAACAAATCAATAAATTAAAAAAAGAGAAAAAATAACTAAAAGCCTTTCCAATGAGGAAAGGCAATATGGAAAAGGCTAGAGTCAAAAATGCTCATAGTATGGTCTAGAGAAGAGGAATAGAAGGCCTATGAATGAATAGCAGTGAGGGATAATATTGGAAAAAGGAAAGTCACTCCTTATTGTAGTGTTATTACCAAGGTAGAGTGTAAGAAAGATGGCTCTGGAATGGTAGCACCTGGATTCAAATTCTGACTTTACTATTATTGGCCTTGTTGACGTTGGACAGATCATCTTACCTCCTTCACCTTCTGGTTAGGTCATAAAATTAGGTTTACCTCTGATTTCCCTTACATTTCAAAAACTATGATTCCACAAACTAAATAACATGGTATTTCAACCCTGCTGCCCCCCAAATTACATAATTAGGGACATAAAAGGCTCAACTATGGGTCAGGTTGCTCCTTTTCTCTCACAAACTCCTATTCAGTATTTTCTTGCACTCTCTTAAGCCTAGTAATTGACTAGGTAACAGAAAGATCTTTGGAACAGAAAGCATATGTCCTTGCAAGAATTTTATACCTTTTTTGGACTGCAAAGCTCAACTTCTGGTTCTCTTCTCATTCCAAAGCATTCCCAATCATGCTTTCTACAATTCAAAAATTTCAGTTACAAGTAGTTCTTTGTGGTGAAACATTTCTATAATGGAATAAAAAGATGAAACAAAAACAATCTGGAGCTGTCAAATTACTTCTTATTAAGTATTGGTTGGAATTTGATTACATTGAATTGATGTTTTCTTAAACTGATAGACAAAACGTATAATAATTTTAACCATAAAAATATGATGTGGGTGGTGTATATGAAGTTAGAAAATTAAATCTTTACATTTTTGTTGTTGTTTTTATAGTTCTGAGGCTAACTTTCACGTGTTTGTTAATGTAGGCCCAGCTTACTTAACATTTTCACAGGTACTTTGGATACTGTTAATATGCCTTAGGAGACTAAAGAATTTCAGGAGTGACAGGTAACTGAAGTGAAATCTGTATGCGTCTGAAAAAGGACCAATCGAACTTTTCTGAGGAGATGTGGAGAAGTAACTATGATAGAGAAAGAGTTTGTGAGAAATTACAGTTAAGTATCATAACATAAGGACTCTCCTTGGAGAATTAATTGTTACTCTGAGAGAAGTTACTTATGGAAGAAATAATTTAAGCTGGGCTTATACTAACATACACTTAAATGACATCAATTTATCCTCTGAACCACATTGCATTTTAATAGCTAAAACGTCTGTATAATTTGTTTATGTAAGTGGAATTCAAAACAGTGTGTAAAGAAAGAGTAATTTGCCTGCTACAGAATGAGTTTCATTCCATATATACCATATATTTTAATCATCAATTCCAAGAGGACAGATGTGATGACAAGGCCCAGCTTTGGTGCTCACTTCATACAACCACCCTACCTACCATATCTCTACACTTGGCACACTAGATATGAATTTTGTCTGTTTGTACTTATTTCTCAATAATTAACACCCTCTTGCCAAGAGGCATACTTTTAATACCAGTAATTCTTCTTTTTCTGCTTTTTATTTATATTTTTAAAAAATATATTTTATTCATTCCATTAAATATTTTGCAATTATATGTAGATTTTAGGATTCATTTTTAAAAATTGAATTTAAATTTTTCCCTCCCTCTTACTCTTCCCTTACCAACTGGGATGGCAAGCAATACGATATCAGTTATAAAGATGAAACCATGAAAAATACATTTCTGTATCAGTCATGTTACAAAAGAAGAAACACACACACGAAACAAAAAAATGAAAAATAAAAGTTTTAAAAGTATGCATTCAGAATTTATAAGTTTTCTCTTTTAAGATACATAGTATTTTTTTTTTACCAAGTAGTCTTTGGAACTGTCTTGATCATTGTCCTTGATCAGAAAAAGAAGTCACAATTAATTATTTTTATACTATTGCTGTTACTATGCCAAATGCTTTCGTGGTTTTACTCTTTCCCTTTCCTTAGTTTGTATAAGTCTTCCCAGGTTTTTCTGAAATCATCCTGCTCATCATTTCTTATAGCACAAGAATAGTCCATTGCTAACATATTCCACAAGTTGTTCAATCATTCCCCAATTGAAGGTGATCTTCTCAATTTGCAATTCTTTGCCACTAAACAAAGAGTCACTATAATTATTTTTGTACAAATGGCTTGTATTCCTTTTCTTTTATCTCTTTGGGATACAGACCCAGGAGGTACATGGTGGTAGCAAAGGGTATGCATAGTTTTTATAGCTTTTTGGACACAATTCTGGTTTGTTCTCCAGAATGATTTGACCAGTTCATGATGCCACCAATAATGCTTTGTTACTGTTCAGTCATTTGTCAGTTATATCCAACTCTTTGTGAAACTATTTTGAGTTTTCTAGGCAAAGATACTGGAGTAGTTTGCCATTTCCTTCTCTAGGTCATTTTACAGATGAGGAAACTGGCTTGCCCAATGTCACATATCTAACAATTGTCTGAGGCCAGATTTGAACACAAGAAGATGACTCCAGACCTAACCCTCTATCCACTACACTAACTAGCTACCCAACAATGCCTTAGTATCTTGATTTCTCCACATCACCTCCAACATTAGTTATTTTTCCTTATGGTAATCTTAAACAATCTGATAGCCGTGAGGTGGTATGTCAGAGTTGTTTAAATTTGCATTTCTCTAATCAATGATGTCTTTTATTATGTGACTACTGGTAGCTTTAATTTCTTCTTCTGAAAATTGCCTGTTCATATTTGTTGACTATCAATTATGGAGTTGCTCATATTTTTAATATATTGACTCTATTCCCTATATATTTGAGAAAGAAAGAATTTATTAGAATACTTTGTTATACATTTTCCCAAATTTCCTTCCAGTTTTGGCTGCATTATTTTTCTGGTACATAGCTTTTTTGAATTTTATGTCATCAAAATTATCCATTTTATTTCCCATGATCATCTCTATTTCTTGTTTTGTAATAAACTCCTCCCTTCACCATTTTTCTAACAGGTACATTTTGGATATTTCCTTAATTTACTTATCATATTACCTTTTAGGTCTAAGTCATTTTTTCTATTTTAACCTTATCTTTTTTTGAATGGTGAGAGATGTTGAACTACACCTACTGTCTTTTTTTCATAAAAAACAGCTAATTTTACTTATTAGTTCATTTTTTGAATTGCAATTTTATTAATCTCTCCTTTGATTTTCTATTTTTGCCATTAAAGTGGAGATTATTAATTTGTTCTTTTTCTAAGTTTTTTTAGTTGCATGCCTATTTTATTGATCTACACTTTTCCCCATATAAGGGCACATATATATATATGTATATGTATGTATATATGTGTTTCTGTCTCTCTTTCACCTATCTATCTATCTATCTATCTATCTGTCTGTCTGTCTGTCTGTCTGTCTGTCTAGTTGTCTAGCTATCAATATCTTTAGAGACAGAAATTTCCCCTTAAGTACTGCTTTGGCTGTATCCCATAATTTTTGGTATGCCATCTCATTGATGTCATTCTCTTTAATGGAATTATTGATTTTTTTCATGACTTGTTCTTTGACCCACTGATTCTTTAGGATTAAATTATTTATTTTGCAATGCTTTTTTAGTCTATGCTTCCACTGCAATTTATTTTTTGCTTGTTTGTTTCTTTGTTTTTGGAGGGGGGAAGGCAGGGAAATTGGGGTCAAGTGACTTGCCCAAAATCACACGGCTAGTAAGAGTTAAGTGTTAAGTGCCTCAGACCAGATTTGTTCTCAGGTCCTCCTGGCTCCAGGGCTAGTACTCTATATACTGAGTCAACTAGCCACCCCAACTACAATTTATTGAATTAAATGTGTATTACATTATGGCCTGGAAGTTATATTTAATATATCTGATTTTCTGCAATTGGTTGCAAGGATTTTATGCCCTAATAAATGTGTGTGTGTGTGTGAAAGTACCCTATATAGCTGAGAGTAAAGGTATACTACTTTCAATTGTCTCCAGAGGAGTATCATGTCTAGCTTTTCTAAGATTCTCTTCATCTCTTATTTCTTATTTATTTTGTGATTAGACTTATTCTGAGAGGGTAAAATTGAACTACCCACTAGTATAGTTTCATGATCTATTTCCTCTTATATTTCATTTAACTTTTACTTTAAGAAATTGGATGCTAACTGTGTGGGAGGGGTGGAGTCAAGATGGTGGCATAGAAGGAGCAAAACTCTACAGCTTTCCCCTTAACCACCTCAAATACTTATAAAATATGACTCTAAACAAATTTTAAAGCTCCAGAAATCACAAAATGACAGAGCTACAAAGCTCCTGCTGAAGGAAGCCTGGCAGGCACATGAGAAGTGGTTAATTGCAGCATGCTGGGATCCCAGAACAACACTTCATGAACCCACAGCTGGAGCCCTAGGGCCACCAGAACAATTTGCAGCTGAAGCCTAAATGACCAGAAGCTGTGGAGTTTTCCAGAATTACAAACTCATAAGAAACAAGGACTTAGTGAAAGGTCAGTGGAACTTGGATAAATTTTGGGGAGAGGGTCTTGCCTACTGCCCAAGAGCTAGAGTGGCTGAAGTGGTGACCCTGCAACCACCTCCACGTGGCTGCTTCAGAAACTCCTGGCCTACAAATTTCTGGGGGTCAAATGATCATTAAGAGGCTAAGTGCTCTTGCCTTGAGCTCCCTTGATCAGATCACTGTCTTGAGTGGTGGTTCTGAGGGCCATTTTCCATGAGCCAAAGCTGGTGGGGGCTTGAAGAAACAGTGGCCTCCTAATAGCTCCGGCATCTGCAAAAACCCAACTGTTTGGGGACAGTTCTACTGAACCTAAAAGTCAAGTAATTGGCTGGCAACATGAGTGTGCAAAGGAAGCAAAGAAAACCCAGCAATGCAAATTTAGTTTTCTTTTTGGGGGGCAAAAAGGATCAAAGCATGGAACAGGACAAAGACAACAGAGTCAGAACTCCCACACCAAAAGCTTCTAAGAAAAATGTAAACTGGTTACAAGCCATAGAGCACCTTAAGAAGGATTTTACAAACTTTTAGGATGTCCTACCAAAACTTGTGGGATGCAGCAAATGCAGTTCTTATGGGAAGTTTTATATGATGAAAAAAAGAAAGAAGAAAACCAAATTTTGAGCCTCAAAAATGAAAAGAGTGAATGTACCTCCAATGAGGAGAAAATTAAAACAATAATTAAGAATTATTTTGCCCAATTGCATGCACATAAATTTGACAACCTTAATGAAATGGAATCTTAGTGAAATGGATGAATATTTACAAAAATATAAGTTACCCAGACTAACTGAAGAGGAAGCAAATTACCTAAATAACCCCATCTCAGAAAAACGAACAACCTGTCAGAGAACTCCCTAGGAAAAATTTCCTAGGACAAGATGGATTTACTAGTGAATTCTATCAAACATTTAAAGATCAATTGATCCCAATACTCTACAAACTATTTGGGAAAATTGGTGAGGAAGGAGTCCTATCAAATTCCTTTTATGACACAAATATGGTGCTGATACTTAAATCAGGGAGAAATAAAATGGAGAAAGAAAATTATAGACCAATCTCCCTTGTGAATATAGATGCAAATTTTTAAAATAAAATATTAGCGAAAGGACTACAGCAACTTATCACAAAAATAATACATTTTGATTAGGTTGGATTTATTCCAGAAATACAAGGATGGTTCAATTTTAGGAAAATTAATGATTAGTCTATGTTTCCATGGCCCTTTATCACATATGTTTTTAAATAGCATCATGATTTGAAAATATTGCATTTAATGTTTCTGCCTTCCTGCACTAGATTGTGAGGATTTTATGCCTTAGTACGTGGTCAGTTTTCCTGTATGTGCCATGTACTACTGAGAAAAATGTATTTTCCTTTCTATCACCATTAAATTTTCTACAGAGATCTACCATATCTACCTTTTTCTTAAATTCTATTCATTTCCTTCACTTCTTACTTGTTTATTTTGAAGTTATCAAGTTCAGAGAAGGGTAGGGGGAGGTCCCCCACTATTATGGTTTTGGCATATATTTCTTCCTGTAAGTCCCTTAACATCTCCTCTAAGAATTTTGATGTAGTATCACATGGCACATTTATATTTAGTCATGATATTACTTCAATGTCTACGATGCCTTTTAGAAGGTTATCATTTCCTTCCTTATCTCTTTTAATTAGATCTATTTTTGCTTTTCCTTTTTCTGAGATTACAATTGCTACCACAGCCTTTTTTTCAAACTTTACTTGAAGCATATTCTACCCCAGCCTTTTACCTTTACTCTGTATCCCTGTGTTTCAAATGTGTTTTTTTGTAAACAACATATTTAAGAATTATGGTTTTTTTCTGCTATCTGCTTCCATTTTATAGTAGAGTTCCTCCCTTTCACATTCAAAGTTATTACTATCGGTGTTTTTCTCTCCGTTCTATTTCCCCCCTAATTATGCTTTTATTTATCCTTTCATCCTTTCTCTCTTCAAAGGAGTTGCTTTTAACCATTGCATCCCTCAGTCTTCCCTCCCTGATATCAATCCCCCCTCCCTTTTCTTTCACCTTTCCCCTCTTATTGCCTGTAGGTAGAGATTTTTTTCCATTTCACTGAGTATGCTATTCCCTCCTTCAACCAAATACAATGAGAATAAAGATCAAACAATGCTCTTCTTCCCTTCTTACCTTCTAATATAATATACTTTTGTTCCTCTTAATGTATATAATTTACACTTTCCTCCTCCTTCCTTTCCTCTTCTCCCATTACAATCCCTTTGCACCCCTTAATTAGTTTTTTTAACACTATATCAGCTAATTTATACCCACACCCTCTGTCTATGTATATCACTTTTAAATGTTGTAATAAAGATTGAGTTCTCAAGATTTTGCAAGGATAATCATTCCCATGCAGGCATGAATAACACTTTTTTTAGATTAATTTTTTCCTGTTTACTTTTTTATGCCTCCCTTGTGTCTTGTGTTTGAAGGTCATATTTTCCATTGAGCTCTATCCTTTTCATCAGGAAGGTCCAGAAGTCCCTTATTTCATTGAATGCCCATCTCCTTGATGGAAAAATTGTGCTCAATTTGCTGGCTAGTTGATCTTTGGTTGTAATCTAACCTTCTTTGCCTTACAGAACATCATATTCCAATTCCTCCAGTCTTTTAATTTAGAAGCTGCTAGGTCTGATGTAATCCTCACCGTGATTCCATGGTATTTGAATTGCTTAATTTTGGCTGCCTGCAGTATTTTCTCTCTGACCTGATTACTCTAGAATTTGGCTACAATATTCCTTATTGTTTTCAATTTGGGATCTCTTTCAAGAGGTGAGAAGTGGATTCTTTTGATGACTATTTTAACCTCTGGTTCTAGGACCTTGGAGCAATTTTCCCTAATAATTTCTTAGAAGATACTGTCCAGTATCTTTTTTTTCATCATGTCTTTCCAGTAGACTTACAGGGTGAAGTCAAGATGGCAGCATGGAAGCTGCAAGACTCCCTATAACTGCCACAAATACCTACAAAATGTGACTCTAAACAAATTGTAAAGCTCCAGAACTCACAAAATTACAGAGTAACAAAGCTTCCACTGAAAGAAGACTGGCAGACAGATGGGAAGGGGTTCATCCCAGCATGCTGGGAGCCCTACTGCATGAATGTGTGGCTGGAGCCTAGGGCCACCAGAACAAGCCACACCTGGAGCATGAATCACTGGCAAATATGTCATTTTCCAGAATTACCAACCCATAAGAAATAAGGACTAAGTTAAAGGTCAGTGGAACTCAGATAAATTTGGGGGAGAGGGTCCAGCCAACTGCCCCAGGGCAGGAAGATGCTGAATTGGTGACCCTGCTGCCACCTCCACATGGCTGCTTCAGAAGCTCCTGGCCTGCAGATTGCAGGGGGGCGGGGCAAATGATCATTCAGAAACTAAGTGCTTTTGCCTTGTGCTGCCTGGATCAGATCACTGGCTTGGGTGGTGGTCCTGAGGTGCATTTTCAGTGAGCAAAGCTGGTGGGGGCTGCAAAAAAAGGTGGTCTCCTATTAGCTCAGGCAGTTGCAAAATCCCCAGCATTTTGGGATAGAGCTCTTCCCTCTGAAAGCAGAGTTCTACTGAACCTAAAAGTCAAGTAATTGACTGGCAAAATGAACAGACAAAAGAAGCAAAGCAAACCCTGCAATACAACTTTAGATTCCTTTTTTGGGGACAAAAAGGATCAAAGCACAGAATGGGAGGAAGACAAAATAGTCAGAAGTCCCTCACCAAAAGCTTCCAAGAAAAAGGTAGCCATAGAGCAGCTTAAAAAGGATTTTGAAAACCAAATAAGAGAAGTAAAGGAAAAATTGGGAAGAGAAAGGAGAATAATGCAAGAAAATCATGTAAAGAGAGTCAACGACCTGACTGAAGAAAATAGTACCTTAAAAAATAGACTCCCTCAAATGGCAAAAGGGGCCCCAAAAGCCAATGAGAAGAAGAATGCCTTAAAAAAACAAATTTGCCAGATGGAAAAAGAATCTCAAAGGCTCACTGAAGAGAATAATTCCTTCAGAATTAGAGTAGAGCAAATGGAACCAAATGACTTTATGACAAATCAAGGTACTATTAAACAGATACAACTAAATGGAAAAATAGAAGGCAATGTGAAATATCTCCATGAAGAAGCCACTGACCTGGAAAACAGATACAGGAGAGAGAATTTAAAAAATTATTGGACTATCTGAAAGCCATGATCAAAAAAAGAACCTAGAAAGCATCCTTCAAGAAATTCTCAAGGAAAATTGCCCAGATATTTTAGAACCAGAGGGCAAAATAGAGCTTCAAAGAATTCACTGATCACCTCTTGAAAAAGATCCCAAAAAGAAAACTCCTAGGAATGCTATATCCAGGTTTCAAAGTTCCCAGATTAAGGAGCAAATATTACAAGGTTCCAAGAAGAAACAATTTGAATACTGTAAAAACACAATCAGGATAACCCAGGATCTAGCAGCTTCTACATTAAGGGATCAAAGGACCTGCAATATGATATTCTGGAGATCAAGGGAGCTAGGATTAAAAACAAAAATCATCTACCCAGCAAAACTGAGTATAATGTTCCAGTGGAAAATATTGTCATTCAATGAGATGGAGGACTTCCAAGCATTCTTGATGAAAAAAACAGAACTGAATAGAAAATATGACATTCAAATACAAGAAGCATGAGACAGTAACCATGGAAAAAAATTCATAAGGAACTTATCAAGATTGAAATATTTACATGTAGGCATGGAAAAGGTATAATCATAAGTTACAAAACTTTTTTTCAGTATGAAGATAGTTGAAAGGAATATAAATGTGTATATGTATGTGTATACATACACATATGTCTATAAAGGAAGGTAAATATGCATATGAATACATATGTGAGTATGTGTATGTATGTGTACATAGAGAGGGTGCAGGATCAATTGAATAAGATGGGTTAAAATTTTAAAAGGTGAAATTACGAGGTGAGAGAGGAATAGTATTAGAGGAGAAAGGGAGAGGCAGAATGGGGTTAATCCTCTCATATAGAAGAGGCAATGGCTAATTGTTGCAATGGAGGGGAAGAAGAGGAAAGCAAAAGGGAATGGGTCAAATTTACTCTCATTGAAGTTGGCCTAGGGAAGGAATGACATACAGTCTAAATTGGATATCTAGCCTACAGGAGAGTAGGGGTAAAGGGGATGAGAGGGGGGAGGATGGATGGAGGACAGGTTGAGGGGGGCAAGGGAATAATGATAATAATGGGAATAAGATAGATGCATTTATAATATAATCTGGGGTGAAACAAAGATATTCTTTATCACCACTATTATTCAATATGGTACTAGAAATGCTGGCTTTAGCAATAACAGAAGAGAAAGAAATTGAAGGATTTAGAATAGGCAAAGAAGAAACCAAGTTATCACTCTTGGCCCATAATATGGTGATATGCTTGGAGAATCAAGTAAAAAACAAACTACTTGAAATAATAAACAACTTCAACAAAGTTTCCATATATATATAACTAACAAAGCCCAATAGCAAGATATAGAAAGAGAAATTCCATTTAAAGTTACTCTATTTCCCCAGAAGTTTGGTTAAATAGTGAGTTGTTATCCCAGAAGCTGCCGTCTTTGGGTTTACCAAAAAGTACATTACTATAGTCATTCACTACTGTGTCCTGTGTACCTAACTTATTCCTCTGATCTACCCTTCTATCTCTTAACCAGTGTCAAGCAGTTTTGATGACTGCTCCTTTATAATAAAATTTAAGATCTGATGTGACTAGGCCACTTTCCCTAGCACTTTCATATACATATGCGCACACACACACACACACACACACATATAAAATTAACTCCACATATATGCACATTATATAAGTATATGGAGTTATATATACATGTATGTACAAATATGCATATGAGTATATATAGGAGTATATATGTATGTATACATATGTCTCTATGCATATATGTACATATGTACACACACTTATGGTGAACTTTGACCAGTGTCTAATTTCTCACTGTTCCTATCTTCACTTTAAAAGCTCTCCCTTTTGCAGCTTTTTAAAGTAAATAATTTTCTCCATTCTTTTCATTCCTTTCTTCTTCTCCTATGACATCCCTCTTTCTCACCTTTCCTTTTTTTAACTTTATCTCAACACAATCTACTCCTTTCAGTACCATCTGTATATGTGGAATACTTCTGACTTCCCTAAAGATGTTAAAGTTTGTAGGAGTCATATGTATTATCTCCCCATATAGGATTATTAACAGTTCAAATTTATTGAATCCCTTTTTATTTCTCTCTTTTTTTATTTGTTATACTTCTCTTGAATCTTATATTTGAAAGTCAAAATTTCTATTTTGCATTGGTCTTTTAATTAGAAATTTTTTAAAAGTCCTCTATTTCATTAAATATTATTTTTTCCTTTGAAGGATTACCCTCAGTTTGGCTAGATGGGTTATGCTTGCTTATAATCCCAGTTTTTTTGACTTCAGGAATATCATATTCCAAGCCCTGTGCTTCTTTATCTCGAAGCTGCTAAATCTTCTGTGGTCCTGACTATAGTTCCACAATATTTGAATGTTTTCTTTCTGGTTGCTTGACATATTTTCTTTTTGACCTGAAGCAATGGTAATGAGGATTTGAAGATCTTCCCTGCCTCTTAATAAGCCTAAGGGAATTTGAAGACCTCCCCTGCTTTGAAGATACTCCCTACCCCCTCATAGGTTGAATGTAATCACATGGAACCTGTGGAAGGAGTTTGCTAAAAGGCTGGGCAGAGCCCACAGCAAGCTAGGAGTCAGAGCAGCTAGAAACAGTGGGAGGAGAGGTTGAATTTGAGGGAGACAGTTAGCCTTGTGAGCAAATGTTGGTGTTTACCACCTGTTGAGACAGCTAGGCTTGTGCTGGTTTGTAGGAAGGTTAAAGAATGGTGTGCTTTTCTCCTATGCAGTGGTGCATTAACTTTTTTGTTACTGTGATGAATTAAATTTCCTGGTGTTGGGATTTGGTTTTTAAGTGTCTGAATAAATGTTTTGTTTCCGTCTTCTACATGGAGAGCATATTATATTTTGCAATCAAGCGCCATGCAGGCATATTTATAGTGATTATTACATTGGCGCTACACCTGGGCTTTTGGAATTTGCCTGTAATACTCGAGTATTTCCACTTGGGGATCTCTTTCAGGAGACAATTGGTGGATTCTTCCCATTGTTTTTTTCTTTTTTTTTTATTGACTTGTTTGTTTACTTTTAGGTTATAAGATTCTGTTCCATAGTGACTTCAGTTATAGATTTTTCTCCCCTTCCTCCCCATCCCTCACCCGACCCCGCCATGGTGGCATACAATCACGTATAGGATCTGCAAACTCCTTCACATTGTACAATCGTCTGGTTGTATAGGTGTTATAGCCAATGGAGTGAACAATGAGAAAAGAGAAACAAAAGCCAAACATCGAAAAGAATGATAGCATGTATTGCTTCAGTCTCCATTCAGACTCTGATCTTTCTGGATCTTTCTCTGAATGTAAACATCTCCTTCCATCCTGAGACTTGTATAGTTGTCTTTTAACCTTACCATTGTTTTTAATTTTAATTTATTTATGTACTTTTAATTTACAATATACAGTTCAATCCCTTGAGTTTCAATTTTTCTCCAACTCCCACTTCTCCCTCTTTTCCCCCATGACACTATAAAATCAAATATAGGATCTACAAATACCTTCACATTAAACATTAGTCAGTTAAAAGTTGTAAAGAAGGATTACGACCAATGGAGTGAACAATGAGAAAGACGAGACAAAACAAAACAAAATGAGAGACAGAGAGACAGAGACAGAGACAGAGACAGAGTAAATTGCTTCAATCTGCATTCAAACTCTGTAGTTCTTTCTCTAGATATGGATATCACTTTCCATCCTGAGTCTTTTGTTGTCTTCTAACCTTGTATTGCTGAGAGGAGCCCAGTCTATGAAACTTAGTTATCACACATATGATGTGTCTGTAAACATGTACAAAGTTCTCCTGGTTCTGCTCTCCTCACTCAGTATCAGTTTATAAACGTCTCTCCAGGCTATTATGAAGTCAGTCTGCTTCTCATTTCTTATATCACAATAGTATTTCATTACATTCATATACCACAACTTGTTTAGTCATTCTCAAATGGGTGGGCATCCCCTTGATTTCCATTTTTTTGTCACCACAAAAAGGGCTGCTATAAATATTTTTTGAATATACAGGACCTTTTCTGACTTTTATGATATATTTTGGATAAAGCCTTAGAAGTTGCATTGCTGGGACAAAGGGTATGTACTTATTTATAGCCCTCTGGGCAGATTTCTCTACAGAATGATTGAATCAGTTCACAATCCCACCAACAATGCATTGGTGTTTTTCTAATCCTGTCCTGCATTTATCATTTTCTTGTTTTGTCATCTTATCTGACTGGTGAGATGTGGTACCTCAGAGTTATTTTGATTTGGATTTGTCTAAACAATGGTGAGTTAGAGCATTTTTTCAAATGCTTATAGCTGTCTTTAATTTCCTCCTCTGAAAACAGCCTGTTCAAATCCTTTGATCATTTATCAATTGGGGAATGACTTGTATTCTTATAGACTTGACTCAGTTCTCTGTATATTTTAGAAATGAAGCCTTTATCAGACACACTGGTTGTAAAAATTCCCAATTTACCACTTCCCTCTTAATCTTGGTTACAATGGCTTTATTTGTACAGAAACTTTTGAATTTAATGTAATCAAAATTATCCATCTTACATTTCATAATGCTCTCTAATTATTGTTTAATCATAAAATCTTGCCTTCTCCATAAATCTGATATGTAAATTATTCCTTGCTCTCCCAGATAGTTTACAGTATGAGCCTTTATACCTAGATCATCACCCATTCAGACTTTATTTTGGTATACAGTGTAAGATATTGATCTATGCCCAATTACTGCCATACTATTTTCCAGTTTTCCCAGAAGTTTTTGTCAAATAGTGAGTTGATATCTCAAAAATTTGGGTTTTGGGTTTATCAAACAGTAGATTACTATAGTCATTGACTTCTGTGTCTCGTGTACTTATTCTATTATATTGATCCACTATGCTATTGCTCAGACCATACCAAGTAGTTCTGATGACTGATGCGTCATAATACAGATTAAAATATGGTATGACTAGGCCACCTTTCCTAGCATTTCTTTTCATTAATTGCCTTCATATTCTGGACCTTGTTTTCTTCCAAATGAATTTTGTTACTATATATCTAGCTCTATAAAATAATTTTTGGTAGTTTGCTTGGTATGCCACTAAATATGTAATTTAATTTAGAGAAAATAATCATTTTTATTATATTAGGTCAACCTAACCATAAGCAACTGATGGTTTTTTCCCCCCATTTATTTATATCTGACTTTATTCGTGTGAAAAGTGTTTTGTAATTGTGTTCGTACAGGTCCTAGGTGTGCTCTGGCAGGTAGATTCCCAATTATTTTATAATGTCTACAGTGATTTTAAATAGTTTCTCTTTCTATTTTTCACTTTTGGATTTCATTAGAAATATATAGGAATGCTGAGGATTTATGTCGGTTTATATTATATCCTTCAACTTTGCTAAATTCATTTGTTATCTGAAGTAGTTTTTTACTTGATTCTCTAGGATTCTCTAAGTATGTCACCATATCATCTGCAAAAAGTGATAGCTTACTCTCTGCCTAATTTGATTCTTCAATTTCTTTTTCTTCTCTTATTGCTACTGCTAATATTTCTAGTACCAAATTGAATAAGAGGGGTGATAGTGGACAACCATGTTTGACCCCTGATATTATTGGAAATGCTTCTAGCATATCCCCATTACATATAATACTTGTTGGTGGTTTTAGAAAGATGTTACTTATTAATATAAAGAAGACTCCTCTTATTTCTATATTTTCTTTTTTAAATTAATTTATTTTTAGTTTTCAACATTGATTTACACAAAATTTTGAGTTACAATTTTTCTCCCCATCTTTCCCCTACCCCATCCAAAAATAGCAAGCCTACTGAATACCCCTTCCCCCAACCTGTTTTCTCTCTATCTTCCCCCATAACCCCCCCTCAACTTTCTAGTAGAGCAAGATGGCTTTCCACACCCCAATGCCTATATTTTTTATTTCCCTCTTTCATGTAGAAAACAAACAATAAAATAAAATAAACATTTGTTTTTAAAACTATGATTTCCAGATATTTTGCCTTCTTCTCTACTCACCTGACCCCACTGGGAACATAAGCAATTAAATATTGGTTTTACACGTGTAGTTACACAAATCATTTCCATAATTGTTATATTGTGAAAGACCAATTATACTTCCCTCCATAGTATCCCCCCTCCCACTTATTCTATTTTCTCCTTTGACTCTATGCCTTTTAAAAAACGTTTGCTTCTAAATACCCTCTCCCCCAATGGGCCCGCCCTTCTATCATTCCACCTCATAGCCTCTATCCCCAATTCAACTGAGTTGGTATGTTATTTCTTCCTTAAGCCAAATTCAATGAGAGTAAGGTAGTCCCATTCCCTTTCACCTTCCTGCTCTTCCCCTCCATTGTAACAATTTTCCCTTGCCTCTTTTATATGAGATAATTTACTCTAATCTATCATTCCTTTTCTTCTTCTCCCAATAAATTTCTCTTTTACCTCTTAATATTATTCCTTAGATATCATCCCTTCATATTCAACTTATCCTGTGCCCTCCATCTATGTATACATGAATATGCATATGTCCACACTCACATATATATATACACATACACCTTCCTATACATACATATATGTGTGTGTACATATATGTATGTATGTACACAAATATACATATACATTTTATATATATATATATCTTCCCTTCAGCTATCCTCAAAATGAGAAAAGTCTTATGAGTTACAATTATAATTTTTCATGTAGGAATATAAATAGTTCAACTTTAAGAAGTTCCTTATGGGGGGGGC
>CM053598.1:177628087-177644168 GCA_028646575.1 Pseudocheirus occidentalis
TACTATTTTTTTCTAGTTCTATAAAGTAATTTTTGGTAGGTTGATTGGTATGGCACTAAATATGTAATTTAATTCAGGTAAAATTGTCATTTTTTATTATATTAGCTCTACCCAGCCATGAGCAACTGATGTTTTTCCAATTAGTGAGATCTGATTTTATTTGTGTGAAAAATGTTTTGTAGTTATGTTCCTAAAGGTACTGGGTTTGTTTTAGCAGGTAGATTCCCAAATATTTTATAATGTCTACAGTAACTTTAAATGGGGTTTCTCTTACTATCTCTTGCTATTGGACTTCATTGAAAATATATAAGAATGCTGAGGATTTATGTGGGTTTATTTATATCCTGTGACTTTGCTAAATTTATTTATTGTATCAAGAAGTTTTTTACTTGATTCTCTAGGATTCTCCAAGTATAGCATCATGTCATCTGCAAAGAGTTATAGCTTAGTCTCTTCTTGGCCTAATTTCATTCCTTTGATTTCTTTTTTTTCTCTAATTTTTACTGCTAACATTTCTAGTACCAGATTGAATAAGAGGGGCAATAGTGGACATCTTGTTTCACCCCTGATCTTATTGGAAATGCTTCTAGTTTGTCCCCATTGCATATAATGCTTGCTGATGGCTTTAAGTAGATGCTACCTATTATTCCAAGGAAAATTCCATTTATTCCTATACTTTCTAGTGTTTTTAATAAGAATGGATGCTGTATTTTGTCTTTTAGTTATTTTTCTATCAAAAATATCCATTTATTCGAGTACCAGCTCATCTCATATTCTTCATTAAGCATTCTAGCCCAGAGCAAACTTTCCTGTCTCTGAACTCTAAGCACTTCCTTTCCGTATCACTGATTTGCAACTTAAACATATATCTCCTGATACCTCTCCTCTTTCTCTAAATTGTTTAAGTTTTGAGTAATCTAAGCCTTTTCTCAATTTGATGTTTTTGAAATCAATCTTGTCTCTCAATAACATAATATTTGTATATGTACAGATATTTATAAGTGTGTACACAGACATAAATCTATAATAGACGTATCTCTGTGTAGCTAGAAAGGTACCTTTAGATTAGAAGCTCATTCAATCTCAGCTCCTCATTTTACATGTAAAATAATTGAACATCTCTGAATTTAAGAGATCTTATCATTCATACAGTTAGCTTAATGCAGAGACAGAATTATAACTTATCTCTCTTTTGTAGCCACCAGAGAGCTTTGAATATTTACTGTATAGTTACATTTGTGAGCACAGGTTATTAGCAAAGCAACAGCAATGAATTTATGTATTTATTTAATCCTGTCAACTACTTTACCACTGACCCATTGCCCACCCTTCCCCACTTACCCCTACCTGGAACAGTACTCTCCAGGAGATCTCCAAGGCTTTATTGAGCATTTTGCCACTTGTTCTGGAATGTTTAAGCATATTCTATCCCACTTCAGTCCTTTTAGCATCTCTAAGGCAGGATAGGAGGAGCTAAGTGGCACAGTGGATATAGGACATGGGGCTTGGAATCAGGAAAACTCATCTTCATGAATTCAAATCCAGCCTCAGACACTTAGTAACTGTAATCTTGAGCAAGTCAATTAACCCTGTTTGCCTCAGTTTCTTCATCTGTAAAATGAGGCAGATAAGGAAAAGGCGAACCACTCCAGTATCTTTGCTAGGAAAACCCCAAAAGTGAGGTCATAAAGAGTTGAACACAACGGAAGAACAACTGAACAATAATATAACAGGAAATACAAGAGGAAACTCCTGTGGAAACTATGTTTTTATAATCCTTCTCTTCTCCAAATCTTGAGTTAACCTGGATATTACCGAGAGATCCTGGTTCCAGATTCAGCATATGTCTGATGGTCAAGAAGAGTCATGGTTTTATAGACATATGGATGTTTGTTGTTTATTATCATTTATCGTCTTTCTAGGAATAGACATAGGGAGTGGGATATATATTGGCCCTCATGTTTCATTGGAATAGGAAACTCCTAGGTGAGAAATCTTTTTTTACTATTTAATATCTTCTCTGAAATTTGCAATCAGAGTTTCTTAGAGCTCTGAGAGGTTTAGTTACTTTTTGAGGGTAGCACAGTCAGTATTAGTCAAAGACAATACTTCAATCCAGGCCTTCCCAATTTAAAGAAGGGTTCTCTACCATGCAAACTGTCTCTGTTGCTAAGTACCACTTATTTACTTATTGATTCTATGCTAAAAATAAAAACATTGAATGGACTACATTCAATGTACTCCATACAGTCTTGTGCTTCTGCATGCATGAGGATTTAAGGTTGTTATGGAAGGGGAAAAGTTATCTTTGAGGTAGTGTGATAAGCATTTTACAAATATTATCACTTTTGATTATCACAACAGCTATGGTAGGTAGTTGCTATTATTATCATTCTCATTTTACAGATATGGAAATTGAGGCAGGCAAAGTCACTCAGCTGGTAAATATCTGAAGTCAAATTTGAATCCAGTTCTACCTGACTCTAGGCCCAGAGTTCTATTCACTGCTGCCACCTAGCTGTCATAGAACTCATATGTATTTAAATGTAATAAATCCATAAAAAGGTGGGATTAGCCATAGCTAAATTACAATTGGTAGAACCGCAAAGTCCATATACCCTTAGACAATGAGTAGTACTGCCCCAAAGAGGCAGAACTGAAGAAAAGAATGTCCATAACCCTCTAGTAATTAGGTTTCAAAGTATTTGCTCAGCCTTTCCACCCTAGTGGGCTATGCAGGAACTATAAGACTGAGTTTCCCAAGTGAGCAAACTATTCAAGTTAACTCGTGATTGGACTTGGGCAAGTGATTTAACCTCTCTAGGCCTCAGTTTTCACATCTGTACAAATGGAGTGATCATTCCAGTATTTACCTCTCAAGGTTCTTAGGAGGATCAAAGGAGAGAATGCATATAAGACTCTTTGTAAACCTTGATGCATGTAGAAGTCAGCCATTAATATAAAATATCTCAAAGTGAAATGCTCACTCTTTGTGGGTGGGAGGTTGCTTAGACTTTCAATTTTATCTTTTAGAGAAAGAAATGAAAGCTATTAAATGAAAATACTTTCAAATTATTAGTTTTGCATTATCAAGTCCTAATACCTTTAAAATTGGGGGATGGATAGGGTTGCCCTGACATGCCTTATATAAAAATAATTCTTTGATCCAATACCATTGTCCAATACCATACAATACCAACTTGTTTCAATAGTGTCCTAGACTTAAATTTCTATCTAATTTCACCAGGATTTTGCCCCACACTTATGTTGATTCTTGTATTTCTTTTCAGCTCTTTCATTTGTCTTATGAATACTCTTTTAATAGCATCATCCACTCAGCTTAGAATCTCATATTTATCAATACTCCAGTCCAACACTTTGCTATGATGATCTAGTACCTTATTGTCTTCCCAGTCCTAGAACAAGCTTAAGAACACCAGACAGTAATCTTGGCTCTTCTGAAGGTTGCCCTGATGGTTATTATCAGAACTCAATGATTGCCCCAAATGAAATCCATTTAGTCAATACTTTGTTTTTCTCTATAATATTTGCTTGTCTGCTGGATGTATAGCCTTCCATTCACTTTTATATAGCCTCTGACTCAGGTAGATCCAGCTCAAACTGAAACCGATTACAGATAAACAATACAAAATGACTTTCTTTAGCAATTGAAAAAATACTATTTTGTTTACTTTTTTTTCATTCTTCAAACTTACATGTTGATTTTCCAGGTGCTGGGATATTAGGCAGTCTTCTTAATATCAAGTTTCTCCTGCTAATTGTATCACAGGATGACTCAGATGAATTTCCAAACTGAATCTCATTTGGTTATATCCTGTCCATATTTGTGAAGGGTCATTTATGTTATTGCTCAGGCTTGTTGATGTTTGCAACACCTCCCAGCTCAGAATCATCTGCATATTTCATTAATACGATGCTTACCCCTGACTTCACATCATTATTAAAGAGTTTAAATGAGACTAGAGCTGTCAATCACAGGAACATAAAAAGTAAATTGCAAGGGAATGAAATGTATATTTCATCACAGCCATCAGCCTATAAACCTAGCATGGGCCTCCAGGTCCCCATTTTTTAAGCCAAAATAATAATAATTTTAACCATATCTTCATAAATCACCTTGTAGACTGGCAACACTGACAAACTCTTTAATGTAGCTTTCCTAAGAAGAGCCATATTAAAAAAAGAGAATAAGAAAAACACACCCATGTAGATGCACTTGCTTCTGTTCTGTTCATTTCCTAAAGCTGCATTCTAAAAATAATCTCTGAAAGGAGAATAGGAAACCACCTTGTAAAGTATGGTGACAAACATTGTCACTATATTAGGCAAGTTGCCTAAAGAGGCTATTATCTACACTACTCAGTAAGCTAGCTCTTATGGAAGATCCAAATGGAGGGGAAGGGGTCACAGCAGGCTTGTTCCACAGCTGCCTGTCCTCTTGAAGCTATAATGATGATTAAAATGATGCAGCTTGAATTAGATGGAAGAGTTTCAAAAATCCCTTGTTTGCTCATAGAGTTTAGCCAATGAAGTACCCTCTTAGTAAACCTAATTTTCCTCTTGGCATTTTAAAACCATTCAATACAATTTTGATGTAGATCTTGGGACAATGGGTTTGGGACATTTAATATGGCATTTTTTATGAAATGTTTAGTGTTTTTTTTAGTGCTTTCTTTTCTTTTAAAAAATCTTTTATTATACAAGGATGGTTGTCTGGAATAGGGAGGGGAGAAAATATGGGGGATTTTAGGTCACATAAAAGACAAAATTATATCAATAAAATATTTTTAAATAAATAATATCATACTGAATGTTAATGTGGGAGTACTGGGTAGAGGGGCTGACATGGAATTCGGGAAGAGCTAGGTTCAAGAAATAACTCTGGTGTATGTTATGTAGCTATGAGTAAGGCATTTGAAGTCTCAGTGCTCCAAGTCAATTCTCTAAACCAATAAGTTGCAGAAAAATTGCTGGTCTGCTGGAGTGACAGGAATTCACCAAAGAGGAGTGAAATCTCATGTTTGGACCAAAATTCCACTTAGCCCTTGTTTAAGGCATTAAGGTTCCCAAAGAGCTTTCATGATCATTATCTCAACTGTGATGTCAGTAGTTTGTTCAGATCCCATAACTATTTTAAAGATAAAAGTAATTTTTATTACTGGGTCAGAGACATGAAGATACTTGGACAAAGTTAAATCACAAGTAAATATCAGAGTTAGAAACTGGAACTCAGGTAGATCCAGCTCACCTGCCTGTCAGTCTGGTACTTTCTGCCATGTCAGGCTGCCTGACTCAAGGAATACAGGCAGAGTAGTTCACCCACCAGGTAATAATTTTTAGAATTTGAGGTGTGCCAAAAAATCACACTGTCTTCTGTATTAATTTCCCGTGGTCTTCAGAATTCTTTCCAACTGCAGTCACTTATTAGGGAATTTTTGGAAGTTTATCTCTATGAGGTGTCTGAAGACAAAACTCTAAAGGCAAGGGATGTTTTCAGAGCCTACCTACCTACCTACCTACAGAGGCTTCTGGGAGATGTAGTCCTAGACCCCAAACGTTGTTTATTGTTGTTGTTGGTTTCTTTTATTTTGTTTTTTATTTCCCTATAAGGGTCTGACACTGTCTTGAACTCTGAGTCATCAAAGGTATGGTAATTGGAATATTAGCCCAAATTTTTTAACTTAATGCTGAAACAGTTGTGGAAACAGTTTACAGTACGAGTGGTAGTAATATGTTAGTGAATAAAGGACATCAAATAGAAACTGGAGTCAGAGGGAGGCAGGTATTAGAGGTGCCTACCATTGTACCAACATTCAGAGCCGTAGGTTAAATTACATCAGCCTACATGTTTTCTTTATGGGACCACTAATGGAACCCATGAGGCTCTGCAATGTAACTTATCCATAACAGAGTGGTGATTATTGATTTTCTATCTTGGAGGATAGTTACAACACTCTGAAGTACAGTCTTCCTCCTTTCCCTCCTTACACCCCCAGTAGGTCAAAAGCAGATTCCAAAACTTATTCAGATCTATATAGTTACATTTCTAATTTTTATTTAAGTAATTTGAATTTATTGTGATACAAACTTGAGCTTTATTTTGTCTTATTGGCAAATAAGGCAAAACTGTAATAGGGAGAAAGAGTATTTTAACTGATATGTAGAAATTCAGAAAGGACCAGGGTTCAAGCCTTCTTTCCCTCAAATGCCATGCTTTCTCTTTTCTGGGGATTAAGCCAAGATGAGAATCTTAAGCATCTTATTTTTAATAATTTTGGATAAACTCCAAAGGCAGAACTAAAATACATTTGGCATTTTCTTTCTTCCTCTCAAAATAAGTTGAGTCAGAGTACCATTTCTTCAGTCAAGGACAAGACTATTGAGCCATATCAACTTTCTTGCTCTATTCATTTTTTCTTTATTCCCCTGACATTCACAGAAAAAGCTCTCTGCAGAGATGGAGTCAAGACTAACCATTAAGGACTGTGACTGGATCATGCCAGCCAGGTTCACATTCCAAAACGGGGGTTGGTGTTGGAAATAAGAGGGATACAGTAGCTTTTCTCTTTCATCTTCACCTATTTCCTCAAGCTAATACCGAGACAAGCTGAGATAGCTGCATATTCATTTTAACTGGTAATGTACTGATACATTATGTACAATGTATTCCTCTAAAATCCTTACTCTGATACTTTATCAATGTCATGCAGATTCACTAGGTTCTTGAAGACTGCTAAAGTGAGGTACAGGCTCTTGCATGGTGTAATGGGAATGGGAATTTGAAGATCTTCCCTGCTCCTTAATAGACCTAGGGAGGAGTTTGAAGACCTCTCCTGCTTTGAAAGTAAACTCTGCACCCTAATAGGCTGAATGTAATCACGGTGTAGCCTGTGATGGAGGGAATTTACTGAAAGGAAGCAGAGCCCACAGGAAACTTCCCTGCTGTGAAGATAAACTCCTCCCCTGATAGGCTGAATGTAGTCACATGGAGCCTGTGGTGGGAGGAGTTTGCTGAAGGGAAGCAAAGCCACAGGATACTGGGAGCCAGAGTCAGAGAGATGGTGGGAGAGAGAGCAGATTGAGGCAAAGAGAAAGAGAGATTTGTGAGTAAATATTGATCTTGTGTTGGTTGTGGGAAGGCTGAAGGATGCTGTGGCTCTCAGTGTTATTGTGGTTTCTTAATATATTTGGTGCTATGATGTAATTGGCTTATTGGTTTTGGGATAGGGTGTTCTGGTTTCTAAATAAATGTTTTAGTTTTGTCCTCTACCTGGAGAATATGTTATATTTTGTGATCAAAGATCATGTGATATTTATAGTCACAATCTTTATCATGATCATGGGTGCTGTAAATATTTCATTGGTGCTATACATGGTGGGATGGTTGTTCAAATCTAAAAAAATGAAATTTAATAAACATGCATGTGAAAAACTTATTTGATCATTAAAAAAATCAAGCTATGCAAATACAGAATGGAGATGGTACATAATTACATTCACTAAGAGCTCCTTCCTTCTCTTCCTCCTCCTCCTCTTCCTCTCAATCAAACAACATTAACTCCTTTTACTAAAGAAGAGGTGATGCTTCTCACCAAGGCAAACCCCTTCTACACGCAAAAGTTATCTCATGGCATATTTTCTTTTCAGCTGATTGCCTCAGCTCCCACTATTATCCTTACTCTCTCACTAATCTTCAACATCTCCCTGTCTATTGTCTATTTCCCTTCTGCCTATGAACATATTCATTTCTCCCCCATTTTCAAATAAACCTCACTCAATCTAACCATACATAGTAGTTAGCATCGTCTCTCTTCTCCATTTTGTGGCTAAAGTGCTTGAGAATGCCATCTATAATTGATGCCCCCACTTTCTTTCCTCTCACTCTCTTATAATATCTCTATAGTCTAGGTCCTGACCTCATCATTCAACTGAAGTTACTGTCTCTAAAATTACCAATTATATCTCTAATTGCTGAATCTAATGGCCTTTTCTCAATCCTCAGTCCTCTTGACCTCTCTCCAGCCTTATACATTGGTAATCATCCTTTTCTCCTTAATATTCTCTCCTCTAAGTTTATCTTTTCATTGCATTTTTTCTTTCATGGTTCTCCTTCAATCTGTGTGACTACTCTTCAATTTCCTCTGCTGAATTTTCATCCAAATCAAAGCAACTAACGTGAGTGCCCTTTAAGACTTTGTCCTGGTTCCTCATCCATTCTCCCTCTATACTATTTCATTTGATGATCTCATCAGCTTGATCAAACTGAACTACCATCTTGATGAAAATGATTTTCAGATCTATTTGTCCTGCCTTAACTGCTGTACATTTTCCCACCTCTAAATGCCTATTGAACAGCTTGAACTGGATGTCTCAAGCCTAGTATGTCCCAAACTGAACTCATTATCTTTCTTCACCAAACTCTCCCTTTATCCTTAATTCCTTATCATTGTTGAAGGTTCTACACTCTTCAAATCACTCAGGTTTACAAACTAGTTTTCATCATCAAATCCTCAGGCTCTCACACTCCAATATCTAATGAGTTAGTACATCTTGACATTTTTAGCTTTACAGCATCTCTTTTATATGGTGCCTACTTTCTCCTGACCCTGTCACTACCCAGATATAGGCCCACCAAGCTTGGATTATTCCAATAGCCTGAACTATTGATTTGATAATATCACTTCCACCCCCAACCTATTAAATTAATTCCATTGACTCCCTTTTAATTCCATCATCAAATACAAAATCATTTGATTGGTTTGTAATGCCCTTCAGTCGTTGGCCCCTTTCTAATTTATAGTCTTCTCAATCTTCACCTAAATTCTTTTATCCCAAGTAGTATGCAATCCAGTAACTACTATAGAGAGCCAGAAAAGAATAACACATAAAGCAGTGAGGGTGTATTAAGATTAGATAACACACATTCCTGGAGAACATAGTCTCAGCATTGTTCTGTCTGTTCTCCAGGTGCACTGACTATATATAGTAGGACATGGGGAGAGGGTGGATGATGGGGGGTTCAATTTAGGATTGAGATTTAGCAAGGTATTGTAAATGAACGGTCAAGAGGAAAAGAGATTTAAGAGTAGAAGTTCTTTAATAGTTTAGCTATTCAATCATATGGAGAAGGCTATGAAGCTCAAGGTAGAAAGACTGCACATCATGGTTAAAAAAAACAAAGAATACTTAAGGATCAGGCAGACAGATAAATAAATAGAAAGATACAAAGTTAGTGTCAGAAAGAAACATTTTGGAATTCTGTATGACACAAGTGGAAAGTAACGTGAAAATCATATCAGGGCATTATGGTCTATGTCCCTAACTGAGGTTAAGAGGGGAAAAAAAAACTTAATGGAGGAGCTAAGGATGAACTAAATTTCAAACGAAAGTAAGTCTATGTAATGCCAAGCAAAGGCAACTTCCAAGGTTTGGATTACCAGCATAGCAAACCCCATTTATTCAGGAAATCATTCACAGAACAGAGAAAAATCAAAATACAATATAACTCATTCATTTAGCAAGTAAATTCTCAATTCAATGGAGGTGCTACTCCTCCCCTGGAAAAAGTCTCTTTTCTCAAATGGAGATTAGTTTACAATAATAAACAAAACACATTCTTTTGGTCAATCACAGAGCACAAAAAAGTCAAAGGTTTCCCACCCCTGGATCATTACTGAATTACAATACCATCCATTAACACCAAGCACTTTCTCAAAAGGGGCAGGAGAACACAAAAGACCATCCACCCTTAAGCTAAAACAAGGTTCACAGCATTCAATGCCCAAGGAGAGGTCCTGTCTTCACCTTGACCTGAGGCAAGTACTCAGCAATCATGGTTCCTGGGGAGACAAAGCCTAACAAAGCCACAGCACACATTGCCATTGTCCTCATCAAGTCACTCTCTGCCTATAGAACATTCCCAGAATCCCTGAAAACACCAGCAAGGTCCTCTTCCAGGATTTCTGTAAACATACAACAAAAAAATCCTCCTTCAGGGCTTCTGAACCAACAGCAAGGTTCCAGGACCTCTACAACAGCACCACTGTTCTTCATCAGCAGGTGAATCTGGCAAAACAACTTCAAAAGAGACAGACAAAATACTGACATCACAGCCATGCCTCCTCAGTTCTTGGAAGCTCTGGGTGCCAGTTCTCAAAAGTCCTGGGTAGCTCCAACTGGCCCTCAGCAGTCTATGACACTTCTCTCCAAAAATCCCTCTGGCCTTCTCTGCTTGGGCCTTCCCTTCAAATCCACAGCTCCTCCAAGTTCAGCCCTCCTCACCTCAACAACTCCATCCCACAAATGGGATTCACAAGCTCTGGGTTTCAACACCCAACACAAAAACCAAGCCAACACAGGGGGATCTCCAAATTCATTGCCATTTCAGTATACATTGCACAAACATGTATGGATGTGGGAGATCACGTATCATCATAAGGCAAAGAGCTTGTGTTCCACAGGTGATAAAAATGGGAATGCAATTTGTAATTTTACTGGGAAGGCAGATTAGAGCCATATACATCTAGTCTCTCTAATCTGATTGACCTTGCAGCAAGAAACAATGAGTGTATGTGTGTGTGTGTGTGTGTATGTATATGTATATGTATACGTATGTGTATGTGTATATGTATGTGTATGTATATGTATATGCATATTTATGTGTATATGTATATGCATGTGCATATGCATATGTTTATGTTTATGTTCATGTTTATGTTTATGTATATGTACATTATTTGGAGAGGGGGAATATTTCCTTTATCACTTAGAACAATGCTAGACTTCAAGTTAAATTAGTTTGAGAAGGTATATTGGAACCACATAAATATAATTACTCTTTCAGAGTGATTTAAATGCTAGACCATGCAGTTTGTATTGTAACCTGGTGGAGAAAATAAGAAGTCCTTAAAGGATTTCAAGCACGGAAATAAACAGATGTATTGTATATTGCATATATGAAACTAAACTTCTTAATATGTTCTGGATCTGATCTGTGACTACTATGCTAAAAAGAAATTCATTGCTATCAGAGAAGAGTATATTTTTTATTCTATTGTCTTCAGTTCATTTTATTTACAATGTATTTGCTATGACAATCACCTGGCAAATATAAACTCAAATGAATTTCTGAAGATGAAGTAACACCAACAACTTCCCTGCATTTGTACATTATACTTGACAAAGGTTTGATGCAAAAGTGCTTGAACACAAAAACCAGTCACAGCCAACCTAAGGAATACCTCCCACTAATTTTCAGTTTTAAACTTTTTAGAATGAAAGGATGGCCGTTTGCTGCAGAAATATAAGAACCAGGCTTCCCAGGCAATTCTCAGTCTCATTTCTAACTAAAATATCAGTTTTACCTAAATAGCACTGCCTTTGGGATTTCATCCATTAGAAAAATAGTCTAGAGAGATGAATGCATTCCAAGGCAATACCAATACTATTTGTCCCAAAAGACAAATAGTGGACTAAACTGAAGAAAACAACCTAGTTACAATTTCAAAGTTCTTATGTCTTCTTCAGTGTGTGAGATCAGAAGAAAAGTTACAGAGAAATTAAAGGAAAACATAACCATTGTTAAATTTTTACTCTTGAGTAGGAAAAATAAAACAAAACAAAACCTTCTTATAATTTTGCCCCTTTTGGCATGACTTTGCACCAATGGGGTCTTGGATAAGATCTAGTCTGGATAAGTATCACACGTCCTAGACATTGATTCAAACTGAACCTCTCTTACCTTGTGAATACAAACCATTCATGTTTAGAAGGAACAACTAAACACTCAGAGTCAACAGAGGAAAAGAAAACATTCACTTGTCACCACTGCTATAATATAAAAAGACAAATTGCTACCTTTATCCAGGGTCCCTACCACAGAACACCTAAGTACTCTGACAGAGCCATTAAGCTAAACGCAACACCTAATGACATTCAAAGCCTTATGCCTTAACCATAAGTGAAAAGCAGAAATTATTACCCAAAGAAAGGAGAATAGCTAACTATTATAGCCCTACTCACATTTTTCATTTGGGATTTGTTATCCAGAGCACACTCTGTCTCTCAACCAGTGAAACAGACCATGGGATAGCCAAACTGGTTCTGCACAGCTTTTTCTTCATCTTTTTGATTTAAATGACTTGCTAACAGTATATCACTTATGAGCTAAAGCCATATGGATGGTTAAAATTCAGTGCAACAGTTCAATGGGAGCATTTCACCTAAGCCACAGACTTATCGAAAGCCCGTAATTTCTATTTGTGATTGCTTATGTCTGGATCTGTGAAATGAAACATTGAACTTAAGTTAATTATCCAAATAATTTGAATTACAATACAAGCATCACTTATCTAAGCATTTATACATAGCTAGATGTAGGACTGAAAATTTCAATCATGCAGGTTCAACAGTACTCATACTAATGCCACATAAACAATGAAATTAGGGCTTCCAATTCCTATGCAAAACCAAACAAACCCTAGGCTAATTCAGTTGTCTCATAGACACAGTGTCCTTAAACAACCCTAGGTATACCCACCCACCCTCCATCAAAATCTTTGACTTTTTTCTTATATGAAAAAGCATCAGATAAATAAAACATCTTGTATTCAAACAGCATTCAATTTACAAAGTAGTTATTAGCCACCAAACCTAACATTTCAAGGAAGAGACTTACACATTGAAACTATGAGAGAACAACAGCGTTAACAGCATCAACATCAAGAACAGCAACAACAATAGCTAACTTTTCAGTAGCATTTATTATGTGCCAGGAATTGGGAAAAGCACTTTACAATTACTTTGTCATTTGATCCTCACAACCATGCCAGGAGATCAGGGGTATTATAATCCCTATTTGACAGATGAGGAAACTGAGACAAAGAGTACTAGGTGATTTGTCCAAAGACAAATATCTAGTAAATGCCCAAGGTGAGATTTGAGCTTAAGTCTTCCTTACTCCAGGTCCTCTGTCTATCTATCACTCCACTTACCTGTCTCCAATCATGATATAATTTATAATAAAGAGATTATGTGAAAAATCTGCAATTTCCTAGTGTGGGGGCATTGTGAGCCATCTCTGAACTTTGATGGAAAGTACTAGAAAGGTGACTTAGAACTTATTCACTCATTGTCTTTTTCTGAGATGGTGTGGTTTTTTTTTCCTAGTCAAAATGCTAGTAAATGTCAGAAAAAGGAGGTCTCTCTAATTCAAAAACTAATAATTTAACCATTACACTGCATGACCTCAAAAATAAATTGAAAATAATCTAGTAACCAAAGGATATAGTTCTTTTTAATGTATTTTTATTTTTTTGAATTAAATGTAAATATTGTTTTTAACATTGATTTTTATGAGGTTTTGAGTTTCAAATTTTTTTCTCCCATCCTCCTTCTCATATCCCTTCCCCAAGAAAACAAGCAATTTGATATGGATTACATATGTATAATCTTGTAAACATATTTCCACAATAGTCACATTGTGACTAACAAAAGGAGAAAGGCAGAAAAAAATTTAAAAAGTGAAAATAGTATGCTTAGATCTGCATTCAGACTCCATAATGCTTTCTCTGGATATGAATAGCATTTTCCATTATGGGAGTTTTAAAAAAAATTATTGCTAAGTTATATTAAACAGAAAAAGAAACATTATACACTTAAGTACGAAAACATTGATACAAATTAAGAAAAGAAACAAAAACATTACCATGTGCATAGTAGTAAGAGAGAATTCAAAATATACAGCAATGAATGTCCATTTCAAGAAAACCTACATAATAAATACTACCCATATTGTTTTCAGAGCCATCCATCTTTTCTTTGTTTCCTTATAACTTTTCCTTTGGCCTCTGCTGTGCATTTTTTGCTTTGTTCTTTTTTCTACCTTTCCTTCTCCCCTTTCCCATAAAGGCTACATTTAAAAGCAGATTAGATAGATAGATAGATAGATAGATAGATAGATAGATAGATAGATAGATAGATAGATAAATAGATAGATAGATGGATGGATGGATGGATATATAGACAGACAGATATATACATACATATTTACACACATATTACATATGTACAAATGTATAGAGATATATATATTTAAATATCTATAATGATTCTCATATATAGACATATACATTCATATTCATCTTTGTAAGGCCATACTTCTTTGTCCTCTGTTTCTCTGAGGGTGGATAAAATCTTCCTTGACAAGTCCAAGTTTTTCCATATATTTCAAAATCCACAGACTCACCATTGCCTACAGCATAGCCATATTCCAACCTTAATCTGTCTAGTTATTTTAAATAGTCTAAAATAATATTGATTATTATGTCTGAAATATAGTCTAATTTCCCAATCTTTCTCTTTTGATTAAATCTATTTTAACTTTAATTTTTTCTTAGATCATGATTACTAGTCCTAATAAAATTTTTCCTGATAAATTCTACTCCTGATCTTTTTTGTGTCTATATGTATCTCTTATTTACTAAGCTTCCTGACTCCTCTGCTTGACTTCTAGCAGCTACCTTGTCTTCTATTATTTAACCTATCCCCCCTCTCCCCCCTCCAAAGATCCCTCCCTTATCCTCCCCTGCATACATTACCCTTACACTTTTGTTTCTGTGTGAATTTTGAAGAGTTTTATAGCCTTCCAAATATATGATCTCCCCTCTTTATCCCATTCCTATTAATCTAGAAAACTTTCTCTATCCCCATCCTATTCAATCACCCTCTAATTTCTTTTTAAATTTAGAAGTCTTTTATTCCCTTCTAAGTGTATACATTATGTCTTTAAGCTAGATCTGATGTGAATTGGGTTCCCTCTAAAGAGCCCTCCCTTATCCTCTCCTCCTGCCTATCCCTTTGCCTTATTTCTTTCTAATTTTTTTATGTATTGGTCCTTTTTTAATTCATTTCTAATGAGAGTAGGTTTCTAGAACTACCAGCCCACCTCCCCCATCTAATACCTTTGTCTCTGTTCTTCCTCTCCCAACTCATTTGTATATATTTACTCTTTTTACTATTTCCTAGATGATATTACTTTTTAGAGTCATATCATACTCAGCTGTACCCCAAATTTTCTTTTGAACTACTGTAATGGTAATAAATTTGTTGGATATTTAGGGCTAAGTGGATAGGATACTTAGGGCTAAGTAGATCAGATACTTAGGGCTAAGTAGCACCTAGTAACTTAGGGCTAAGTATAGAACTCTGTCAATTGGTAAAAAAAAAACATGAACTCCCCTGTTGACTTGGGAGAAGGCTATTGGCTGAGACACTCCCCTGTTGACTTAGGAGAAGGCCAGTGCTTATAAGGAATAATTTTAGAGAATTAAGACAGATTTTGGATTTGGCTCCTCCATGAAGCTGACTGAAGACATGAACAGAATGGAACTTTGTTTGTTGGTGGCCTGACTGATCCTTGAGTTCCAGGTAAGAAAAGTCCTGAAGGGTTTGAGGTGTGCTGCACCTTGTGAACTTCAATGTGTGCCAGGGATTGCCCTAAGGACTGGACAAGGACCTGGGAACTGTTCATCTCTGAGAACTGTATGAGAGTCTGGCAGCTTTCAGCTCTTGAATCTAGGTGATTGTTTGACAGACTCAGGAGGGAGCTGGGATCAGGGAAGAGGATCCAGGGAATCAGAGATACCACCCAGAATCAAAATAAAAAAAGGCTTCCCCTTGGATGAAACTGATGTTTGCAGAGGACAAGGACCTGGGAGCTGTGCATCTCTGAGGACTGGACGAGAACCTGTCAGCTTTCTGCTCCTGACTAGGTGATTGTTTGACAGATTCGGGCAGGAGCTGGGACCAGGGAAAAGGATCCAGGGAATCAGAGAGAACACCCAGAGTCAAAATGAAGAAAAGGCCTCCCCTTGGACTAAATTGAGGTTTGTTGGATATCAAGGGCTGGAAGGTTTGTGTGGTTGTCTAAGAATTTTATTTGGAGACTAAAGTTAATGGTTGCCCCATGAGTAGAAGATCAGTATATTGTGAATTGTTGATTGAATCAACTCCCTCTTAGGGAAATTAGGTGGTTCCTTTTGTTAATTGATTGATTGGATCT
>CM053598.1:177644668-177664951 GCA_028646575.1 Pseudocheirus occidentalis
ATGCAACTGGGAAATAATACATTCAGGGACGGGGGCAGGGAGCCCCTCCCTGCCCTGCTAGAAAGCTAGAGGGGTGTTGGAGGAGGGCATAAAAGGGAACAGATTGTGGGAGGGGCCTTATAGCGGGATCAATGTTCTGGGCTGGGGGGTAGGGGCAAAAAGGGGAGAAAATCTGTAACTCAAAACCTTGTGGAAATGAATTATGTAACCAAGAAAATAAATTAAAATTTAAATAAAATAAAATAAAAACAATTAAAAAAAGAAAAAAATACATTTAAGGAAGAAGATGAGAAAGGTTTTGAAGGTAATCTCACAAAAGAAAAAAACACTTCAGTTTTATTTTTTTATCCCTATTTTATTTTATTTTACATTTGTTAATTTACTTTTAGCTTACAACATTCAGTTCCATAGTCCCTTGAGTTTCAAATTTTCTTCACCCCTTCTCCTCCCCCACCCTCCATGGCTGTATGCAATCAAATATATGATCTCCAAATATCATCACATTGATCATTTGTCAGGTTGTAAAGAAGGATTATAACTGATGGAATTATCAGTGGGAAAGAGGAAATAAAACAAAACAAGAAAAAGAAACACAGCAAGTAGTTTGCTTCAAACTGCATTCAGGTTCTGAAGCTCCTTCTCTGGATGTGGCTATATCTTTTGATCATGAGTCTTTTGGAGTTGTCTTATATCCTTACATTGCTGAGAGTAGCCCAGTCTATCAAAGTTAGTCATCACACATTGTTTCTGTGATTGTGTACAGATTTCTCCGGGTTCTGCTCTTCTCACTCAGTATCAGTTTATATAAGTCTCTCCAGGTCATTATGAAGTCTGTCTGCTCCTCATTTCTTATAGCACAATAGTATTCCATAACATTCATATACCACAACTTGTTCAGCCCTTACCCAATTGATGGGTGACCCCTTGATTTCCATTTCTTTGCTACCACAAAAAGAGCTGCTATAAATATTTTTGTACATATGGGTCCTCCTCCCACTTCTCTGATCTCTTTGAGATATAAGCCTAGAAGTGGGATTGCTGGGTCAAAGGGTATGCACTTACTTATAGCCCTTATTTATAGAGAAGAAAAAAGAAATTGAAGGAATCAAATTAGGCAAAGAAGAGTCTAAGCTATCTCTCTTTGCAGAAGAGCTGATGATATACTTACAGAATCCCAGAGAATCAAGAAAAAAAACCTACTTGGGATAATAAACAAATTTGGCATAGTTGCAGGATATAAAATAAACCCGCATAAATCCTCGGCATTCCTATATATCTCTGATGAAATCCAGCGGCAAGAGATAGAAAGAGAAATTCCATTTAAAGTCACTGTCGACATTATAAAGTATTTGGGAATCTTCCTGCCAAAACAAACCCATATGAACATAATTACAAAACACTTTTCACACAAATAAAGTCAGATCTAACTAATTGGAGAAAAAAACCCATCAATTGCTTATGGCTGGGTCAAGCTAATATAATAAAAATTGCAATTTTGCCTAAATCAAATTACATATTTAGTGCCATAACAATCAATCTAGCAAAAAATTACTTTATAGACCTAGAAAAAATAGTAGCAAAATTCATTTGGAGGAACAAAAGGTCCAGAATATCAAGGGAATTAATGAAAAGAAATTCTAGGGAAGGTGGCCTAGGTATACCAGATTTTAATCTGTGTTATAAAGCAGCAGTCATCAAAACTACTTGGTACTAGCTGAGGAATAGAGTAGTGGATCAATGGAATAGACTGGGTACATGACAGTCAGCAGCCAGTGACTATAGTAATCTACTATTTGATAAACCCAAAGACCCCAGTTTTGGGGATAAGAGCACACTATTTGACAAAAACTGCTGGGAAAACTGGAACCCAGTATGGCAGAAATTAGGTACAGACCATTATCTAACACCGTATACCAAAATAAAATTGAAATGGGTGTGCGACCTAGATATAAAAGCTGATACTGTAAGCAATCTGGGAGAGCATGGAATAGTTAACCTGTCAGATCTATGGAGAGGGAAGACTTCATGAGGAAACAAGAGTTAGAGAGCATTATAAAATACAAAATAGATAATTTTGATTGCCTTAAATTGTAAAGTTTCTGTACAAATAAAGCCAATGTAATCAAGATTAACAGTGAAGTGGAAAACTGGGAAAGAATTTTTACAACCATTGTGTCTGATAAAGGTCTCATTTCTAAAATTTACAAATTCTTCAGTCAAATCTATAAGAATACAAGCCACTCCCCAATTTTTAAATTTTCAAAAGATATGAACAGGCAATTCTGAGTTGATGAAATTAAAGACATTTATAAGCATATAAAAAATTCTCTAAATCACTATTGATTAGAGAAATGCAAATCAAAACAACTCTGAGGTACCACATTTCACTGGCCCAATTGGCTAAGTTGACAAAACAAGAAAATGGTAAATACTGGAGAGGTTATTGAAAAATTGGAACAGTAATGCATTGTTGGTGGAGCTGTGAAGTGATCCAGCAATTCTGGAGAGGAATCTGGAACTATGCCCAAAGGGCTATAAGTAAGTGCATACCCTTTGTCCTAGCAATACCACTTCTAGGGTTATATCCCAAAGAGATCAGAGAAATGGGAAGAGGACCGGGATATACAAAAATATTTCTAACGGTTCTTTTTGTGGTGGCAAAAAACTGGAAAACAAGGGGATGCCCATGTATTGAGCAATGGCTGAAGAAGTTGTGGTATATGAATGTAATGGAATACTACTGTGCTATAAGAAATGAGGAGCCAAAGGACTTCATAATAACCTGGAGAGACTTATATAAACTGATGTTGAGCAAGAAAAGCAGAATGTGGAGAAATCTGTATACAATCAGATACAACATATGTGTGACAACTAATTTCAATAGACTGGGCTCTTCTCAGTATTGTAAGGTTAAAGGACAACTCCCAAAGACTCATGATTGAAAAAGATATCCACATCCAGAGAAAGAGATGTAGAGTCTGAGTGCAGATAGAAACAAACTACTTGCTGTGTTTCTTTGTCTTGTTTTGTTTTGTTTCCTCTTTCCCACTGATCATTCCATCAGTTATAATCCTTTACAACCTGACTAATGGTTAATCTGAAGATATTTGTAGAGCTTATATTCAATTGTATGCTGCCATGATAGGGGCTAAGAGTAGGAGAGGGAGGGGGAGAAAATCTGAAACTCAAGGGACTGTGGAATTGAATGTTGTAAACTAAAAGTAAATGAAACAATTTTATTTAAAAAAATAAAAGTAGGAAACTGAGGAACTACAGAAATGATTTGCCTAAGGTTACAGAGGAAGATTTATTCAGCTATTATGTAAATTAAGGTTTAATTGAGATTGAGAACTGGACAAGACCTGTTAGGATATTTCATTGAACCCACTCATTTTATGACAGAGGGCTCTGGAACTCAGTTATTCCTGACTATTGATACTTTGAAGCATGTCATTGAAATTTGACCTTTGGAGTTTTCTTATTATAGGCATGTCCCTGATGCTACTGATCTCATGACTCAAGGTAGCCATTTGAGTGCAAAGAGGGGGTGACACATTCTCCCTTGCCAGGCTCACTATGGCTGACTTCAAATTGACCCAACCCAAGAGGTATAATACAGCAGTCTCCTTTAGGAGAAGGGGCTGGTTGTAATTTAGAAAGGCAATAGGGTAATGCACATTTTCACACTCACCTCCTCTGAAGACGTAAATCCAGCATTCCTTACTTAGGCTGACATTGAAACAGCTAGCTTAAAGTGTTTCAAGGTTGCTTGTTTCCTTTTGTTTTTCCTTTTGCTGAAGGAGGACTTTGTTTCTTTTTATTAAAAATCCATAACTGAACTGTCAAAGACTGCAAACTCTTTATAGGTAAGTTCAGTACCTTTTATCTCTCCTAAATTCAAAAGTACAGGGCTTGCATATAATGAGTTCTCAGACAATATCTGTTCAAATGAATTGAACTGAATAAATTGGAATGAATTGAAAAAAAATCACTGAAATGAAATGAACTGAAAAAAGTAAAGAACAATAAATTAAATAAAAATAAAAACAATTAATTGGCATGTTTTCTATGATCTTGTTCATTCTCTGATGATGACTACAAATTGTCTAGCTATATTTCACATAGAGTTGCTTATGGAAGTATTACAAGGATGAAGAGCATTTCCTTAATTTTCTTGAGGAAAAACAATCAAAATCATTCATATTAGGGATACTTGATATTAGGGCAATACCTTTTATCAAGTGCTTTTATTTTTGTCTACATAAAAGGCATTGAGTGATAATAGTGATCCACCTTCTTGCTCATAAATCTTTTTTTTTAAGAAGACAGAAGCAAAATATTTATTCTGACACAAGAAAACCAAATGCAACACAAGGAAATCAAAACCATCATAGCAACAAAGAAGTTAATAGACCATAGCACAGGTCAGGGAGCCACACCATCCTTTAGCCTTCCCACAAACACTCAAGATTGAGTGTAGCTAAAAAATAAAAAAAAAATAAAAAATAAAAAGGGGCAGCTAGGTGGCGCAGTGAGTAGAGCACCGGCTCTGGAGTCAGGAGGACCTGAGTTCAAATCCATCCTCAGACACTTGACACACTAATTAGCCGTGTGACTTTGGGCAAGTCACTTAACCCCAACTGCCCTCCAAAAATAAATAAATAAAGAGTGAGCGTAGCTGTGTCCATGGGTGTGTTCTCTACTCCCTCCAGCTCTAACTGTTCTGACTCCCAGCTTCCTGTGGGTTCTGCTCCACCCTTCAGCAAGCTTCTCCCACCACAGGTTCCATGGGATTACACTCAGTCTACTAGGGGGGAGGGAAGATCTTCAAATTTCCATTACCATTAGAATTCTCCAACCTCTTATGTAGGGAAACATTATAAATGGTATTCTATACATGTGCCGGATCTTTGTTCCACATAACAATATACAAGAATAGTATAAAATATAATAAAAAGTGAAATTCTAAAACTGAGAACTGAAACTGAAAATTAATGATAAAAAAAGTTTTTTTAAATATAGCATCAATGTGGTAAAGACTAGTGGTCTTGAGTATATAGAGTATTTCTAGTCTTGATGGATTCCAACTGAAAACTGTTTAATTATGCAGGAACTCAGTTTCCTTTTTTGTTTAATTTATTTATTTTCTTATTTACATTATTCATTTCCATGAGATTTTGAGTTACAAATATTCTCCCCATCTTTCCTCCACCCACCACCCCAAAACAGCCATCCCACTGTCTAAACCCTCCACAAATATGCTCTCTCCTATGTCTTCTCCATTGCCCCTCTGACTTTCTGGTAGGGCAAGATGGATCTCCCTATCCCAGTGCTTGTATATCTTAATTCCCATTTGCATGTAATTAATTATATATTTAAATTTTAGATTCTTTCCCTTCCTCCCTCGTCACCCACCCCCACTGGAAAGACAAGCAATTCAATTCAGGCTGTACGTGTGTAGTTATGTATATGTTCCTCCTTCCTATCCTGCCCTCCCCTTGTTCTATTTTCTACCCTGTCCCTGTCCCTTTACAGAAGAGTGTGCTTCCAGCAACCCTCCCCCCCACCCTACCCTACCCTCCAAAATCCCTCCTTTCATCCCCATGCCCCCTACTGTCCTATGTGGCGAGATACCAGTTTAGAGTTTATGTCATTCCTTCCATAAGCCAAATTCAATGAGAGTAAAGTTGACTCTTTCCCTTTTGCCTTCCTGTTCTTCCCCTCCACTGTAACAGTTATTCCTTGTCTCTTCTATATGAAATGATTGACCCCATTCTGTCTCTCCTTGTCTCCTCTCATTCTATTCCTCTCCCACCTCATAAGTTTACCTTTTAAAGAATCATCCCTTCCTATTCAATTGATCCTATGCCCATTATGTACACATATATACACATACTCAGATATGTATTCAAATGCATATATATTATATGTATATATATAGTCTTCTATATAGAAATATGTGTATGTATATGTATATATACATTTGTATTCCCTTCACCTGTCCTCATACTGAGAAAATTTTATAAGTTACAATTATTGTTTTTCCCTGTTTGCATATAAATAGTTCAACTTTGATAAGTTCCTTATGATTTTGTTTCCATGTTCACCTTCTCATGTTTCTTGTATTTGAGTTTCAAATTTTCTTTTCAGTACTGGTATTTTAAGCAAGAATGCATAAAAGTCCTCCACCTCACTGAATGTCCATATTTTCCCCTAGAACATTATACTCAGTTTTTCTGGGTAGGTGATTCTTGGTTTTAATCCCAGCTCCCAAACTCTCTGGAATATCATATTCCAGGTCCTTCAATCTCTCAGTGTAGAAGCTGCGAGATCCTGGGTTATCCTGATTGTGTTTCCACAGTATTCTAATTTTTTCTTCTTGGCAGCTTGTAATATTTTCTCCTTGATCTGGGAACTCTGGAATCGGGCTATAACATTCCTTGGAGTTTTCTTTTTGGGATCTTTTTCAAGAGGTAATCAGTGAATTCTTTCAAGTTTTATTTTGCCCTCTGGTTCTAAAATATCTGGGCATTTTTCCTTGAGAATTTCTTGAAGGATGATTTCTAGGTTCTGTTTTAGATCGTGGCTTTCAAGTAGTCCAATAATTTTAAAATGATCTCTCCTGGACCTATTTTCCAGGGCAGTGTTTTTTTTTCAATAAGATATTTCACATTGCCTTTTTTTTTCATTTGTTTGGGTCTGTTTAATAGTATCTTGATTTCTCTGAAAGTCATTTGCTTCCATTTGCTCCACTCTAATTCTGAGGGAATTATTCTCTTCAGAATGCTTTTGAGACTCTTTTTCCATCTGGCAAATTCGAGTTTTTAAGGCATTCTTTTCCTTATTGGCTTTCTGGACCTCTTTTGCCATTTGAGTTAATTTGTTCTTTAAGGTGTTTTTTTTCTTCAGTCAGGTTGTTGTCTCTCTTATCATAATTTTCTTGCATTATTCTCATTTCTCTCCCCAATTTTTCCTCTGCTTCTCTTATTTGGTTATCAAATTCCTTTTTAAGCTCTTCCATGTCCTCTATCCAGTTCAAATTTTTCTTGGAAGCTTTTGGTGTGGGAGTTCTGACTATGTTGTCTTCCTCCTGTTCCATGCTTTGGTCCTTTTTATCCCCCAAAAGGAATCTAAAGTTGGATTGTGGGGCTTGCTTTGCTTCCGTTGCCTGCTCATGTTGCAAGTCAATTATGTGGGTTTTGGGCTCAGCAGTAAAACTCTGCATTCAGAGGGGAGAGCTCTGTCCCAAATTACAGGTGTTTTTACTGCTACCAGAGCTAATATGAGGCCTCCAGTTTTTTGCAGGCCCTATTAGCTTTGCCTCACTGAAAACACACCTCAGGACCACCATCCAAGATCATATTCTGGTTCAGGCAGCTCTAGGCAATAGCATTTAGCCTCTGAATGATTGCTTGGTCCCCCTGCAATCTGCAGGCCAGGAGCTCTAAAGCAGCCACATAGAGGCGGTGGCAGGGCAGCCACTACAGACTGCTGGTAGCTCTAGCTGCAGTTTGGACTCTTTTCCCCAAATTTTACCAAGCTCCACTGACCTTTTCACTTTGTCCTTCGCTCTTGTGGGTTGGTGATTCTGGAAATCGCCACAGCTGATGATGATCCGCCCTCCTGAACGCCACAGTGATGGCTTCTTCTGGATGCCAAGGGGCTGAAACCACATGGGGCTGGGCTCTGCTTCCAGAGCACTGCAATGACTGCCTTCTGGGCTGCGTTCAGCAGGAGCTTTGTTACTCCATCTTTTTTGTGGAGTCTGGAGCTCTAAAATTTGTTTAGAGTCATATTTTATAGGCATTTGAGGTGGTATTAGGGAGAGCTTGCAGAGTTCTAGTGTTTCTATGCCACCATCTTGACTCTACCCTCAGTTTTCTTCCTTACTCATAAATCTTTCACCTTTTGGTAGATGAGGAGGTCTAGTATTTCAGAAAGTAGTCAGAAAACTAAGGTTCAAATCCTGGCTTATTTATTATTTGTGGGAATTTGAACAATTCAGGAAATCTTTCTGGATTGCAGTTTCCTCATGTTTAAAACCAAGGAAATTTGCCTAAATAATCTCATTGCATAGGATTTAGAGATGAATTTAGGTTCATTTTTAAATGAACCTAAGTGATCAGCTAAGAATAACTATTCCTTTTGCAGATGAGAAAACTAAGACCCACTTAGTAGAAGCAGGTCTCCCACTGCATCCTGGTGCATCTCTAACAATCCTGATCAATATATGGCCACGGGACCCTGATGGCTCTTGAAGATTAAGTGAGGCTGGTTACCTTGCATAGCCCTCCCTCTCTCAAATCCAATTCAATTGGAAGTGATGTCATCATCTCCTTGATATCAGGAAGGATCAACCTCAATCTATGAGTAGTTCCAGTTGGGCTTTTCAGCTTGTTCTCCCCTCTCTCCTTCTCTCCACTCTCTTATTTTCTCCTGTCTTCTTACATGATATCATGCCTTTGCTGAGGGTGTTCTGCCCAAAGGAAAGTTAAATTTTATGGGGGAACCTACCTAAATAACTCTCAGTTTACTAGCTAGATTTCTTTCTCAAAGACCATGCCTTAAATCCAATTAATTAGATCTCATTTATTGGGCAATAAGAAGGCCCTGCTCAAGCACCAGTTAATGCTTATTTTGGGGGCTCTCCTAGCTACAAGTGAATGTAAATGACAACTTCTCTTTTGGCCAGCAACCCGGAGGGTCTTTCCCTCGCAGTTCAACTTTTTTTTTTCAAATTAAAGTCTCCATCCCTTGACTCACTTCTTAGTTCTATTCACTGAATGGGCATTGCCTCACTGAAAGTGAGATCTGGAAAGGATTATCACTTAAAAAGGCTTAGGTCACTCACTGCACCCTAGGCCATCTCCAGTTATCCTGATCTGTATCTGGATACTGGACACACATGGCTCTAGAGGAGAAAGTGAGTCTGGTAAGTTTGTACAGTCCTCCCTCACTCAAATCCAGTTTCTAAGATCATGCAGGTACTAAATAACAAAACTGAAATTCAAACTTAAACCCTCTAGATGAAAATGTAGTGATAATCTTGTATAAGCATACTGACTCTGCGATCTAATAGAATGATTGATAAAACTTATGATACAATAACTGTTAGCTTTTAAATAGTAGGTCCAATGTGGTTCAAATTTTTGTCTCCCTATACTAGGAATAAGCCATCTCAAGGAGACCTCACTTAAAGTACCACAAGTCCCCAAATTTCTATAAGTGAAGTGTTTTATGCAAATTAACTATATTAAATAATGCTATAGGAACCAATATTGCTCAGTGGATAGCAAGCTGAACCTAGAATCAGGAGAATCTGGGTACAAATATCACTTTTGATACTTACTAAATGTATTACTGTTTAGGTTTAGGGATGCTTGGGACCCCAAAATACTGACATGCCATGTCCAGTTTGAATTAATTAGACACAAATCTTCTTTCAGTCAAAGTAAAGCAAAGTTAATTAAAGATTTGCCATATTGGGTACACATTTAGGAGCCTGAGCATTTGTATCTCTAATGTGATAGGGCCATACTGAACCTTGAGCCTGTCAGGAAAGAATCTGAGCACCTTTATGGAGGCGAGATGGATCTTATATACAGAAAGACTGTGGGAGGGATCTAGGGGTGGTCTAGTAGTCTGGGGTGATGGGAGGAGGGGTCCAGTGAGGATCTTGATGGGCCTGAGTTCTGACTCCAGGAACAAAGAAAAGGGGATTTTGATGGGATCAAGTGTAGGAAACAGCCAGAAGTAACAAACAATGGAGGGCTAAACTACATTAAGGGTAAAAGAGATTCAGTTCTCAAGATAATGGAAGATTTATGGTCTCAGGCATATGATAGATTCAGTGGGAAGACTCTGGTCTAAAAGGTTCCCAGAGCCTATACCCTATCATTACTACATGCAAATCGCATAATTTTTTTATGCCTCAGTTTCCACATCAGTAAAATAGGAAAAAAAATAATACCTGTAGTACCCATTTCACAGGCATGTTATCAGAGCCAAATGAGATAATATATTTAAGGTATTTTGTTAGCTTGTAAGTGCTCCATAAATGTCAATTATTATTATCTCTGAACAACAGCAATAACAAAATAGACCAAAAAATAAAAGATTCCAAAAACCTAACCCTTTATTTTTACTTTTCTTGTGTACATACAATGCCAAAAATCATTATGATCTTTTTTTGGAGTTTTGATTTCTATCTGAATGGAACATGCTTTGCTATTCAAAGTGAAGAATATGCCTTTGTCCTATAAACACTCTAGGTTTTCAGTTCATTTGCTTCTTTTCCCCTCCTCCTCCTCCAAGTAAATGCACACCTTGGAGCTGACTCATCTAACACATGTTGAACTCCCAAAGAGACAGCTGTTCAACATGTGGAGCATTTTCAAATCCACCAACAAAACAGGCATTCATTTAAGATGGAGCACAAAGTATCTGTCAGTAAAGTCACTGTCACTACAGCCCTGGAAAGTTTTCTTGCCAAAAACAACTCCTTCTCTAATCCCCTGCTTCATTCCTCTCTGACCCAGCCCCTATAAAAAGAAGAGATTTGCTTTGTACATGTTTCTTAATTTGGTTTTAAATTGTCAGAATTAGTCTGTAAATAGTGGCTTTTATATAGATTTCCATATGTGTGTAAGGGAGAAACTAGGGGAAGGGAGGAGTGTTGAGTGGAATCTGACAGCTAGGAGCTTGGAGCCAGGATTTTTGTCCACTTCTTAGTTTAGTGATTGAGTTGCTGTGTGGCCTGCAGTAAATCATTTGCCCTCTCTGGAAACCATGATCTTTATCTCTGTCTCTGGACAGTACTTCCATTGAAATAATGCCTTTAAATTGAGATCTTGCTTCTTCATAAAGATATCTATATATGAAGTAGGAAAGGTGAATGAAAGGGTGTGTGTGTGTGTGTGTGTGTGTGTGTGTGTGTATGTGTATGTTTGGGTATTTGAAAGAAGAAAAGGAATATTTACCCTCATTTCCATACTGTAAATTGCGACTTTAGCATAGTAGGTACTCAATAAATATTTATTGAATAAGTAATTTTGGTGTAAGAAAAAATAAAACACTTTAAAACAGCCTACTGGAATTCACTCTTGACAAATTATGTAATTCTTTACATTTAATTCTATATATGTATGTGTGTGTTTGTGTGTATGTGTATACATACATACATACATAATGTGCATATATATACACACACACCTACATACATACAAATATGTGTGTGTGTGAGTGTGTGTGTATACACATCCACACATGGAAAGAGACAGACAGGGGAAAAGAACAATAGGTAGGGAGAGAGAGAGACAGAGACACAGAGACAGATAGAGAAGGAGAAAATGAAAGGGGAAGGGGGGAGACAATGAAAGGGGATGAAAGCAAAAGAGAGAGAGTCAGTTAAATACAGGGAATCCCAAAAATCTTAGTGCAATTTTAAGCTTTAATAGCTTAAAACACAGTATGGTGTAATTCACTCTGGACAAATTATCTAATTGACTCTAGCTGTGACTTCCAATTTGTAATTTAAAGTTTTTAAGCTTTAATGGCTTAAGACCACACTAAGACTTTTTGAAATACCCTTTACACGAGGTCTATATAGATGTGGGATGTGTGTGTGTGTGTGTGTGTGTAAACACTCACCTTTCCTTAGCAAGGATTTATAAGTGCTGGTTAGAGGACAGCTGGAAAATGGAGAAAGGATTATCCTTTTCATCAATTTATTCAATGACTAATTAAAATCTGTTAGTAAAATCAGAGAGTCTGAATATGAAAATATGATTCCCGGTTGGTGGGAGATTTTGGAAGATCTCTCCATCAAGCACTACGCTCATATTTGAACAAACACAAAAGATCACTCTGTAGTAGTTGTTCAATATGAGTGATCTGGGTCTGTTTTTTAAAAAAAGTGATAGTGACAGGTTGAATTTAATTCGTGTTCTCCAACACAGACTAAAAATTACGATACAAGAGAAAGTTGTTGGAGAAAATCTAGGACATCAGAAACCTTGGAGACATACATCAGAACCAGGATTTTCATTAGAGTGATAAAGTGGAAGAAAAGAGAGGTGACTAATCTTAGCATCTGGGGCATCCTAGGGCTCCTAAACTGCTGTGAGATGGAGAGGCCAGCCATTGGACTGGAATGCCAAGATTGAAGAGGAACCTGAGCACTCTAACAGAATCCTGATGTTCCCAGAGGCCAGCTGATATTCTTCACAAAATTGTCTAGCCTGCCCTAGGAAACCTTCTGTGAGAAGACCCTGGAAGAATGGACAATTTCCTTATCCCCTCCATTTCCTGGCTCAAGGCAGGCTTCCACACCCCTTCCTAAATTTTCTCATAGGACATTATAGATCACACTTCCCCTCCTGCAATATTTTGAGGAGGTAGAGATTATTGCCATTTCTATATGGGGCAAAGAATAGCTTTATTACTTAATTCCCTTCCTTGCTATTAATGTAACAAACTTCCCCCTGCCCCCTTTTGGGCAGTGTATAAACCTGAGCATGCTCGGATATTTTTCTGCCTGCTTCCCTCATTGTATGACTCATTGCTCTGTCCAATTCCCCAAATTGGTTGCTGAGCAGGCAGAGTTAATGACTCTGGATGACAAATTTGGTGGAAGAGAAGTTCAACATCTGTGGACATTGAGTGAACCACACTAACTCTAACTTGTGACTCAATTCTGGATCTCGTTCAGTTCCCCTTTTATTCAATTGTGGGTCTAGTCTAATTTCTGTTTTGTGAAAAAAAATGCTGTATTCAATTATGGGAAGTGTGAGAAAACTTTATTGCATTGTATGAATCTAGCCTTGCATGATTGGAAAGCTGAACCACCTCCACCTGCTGCTTAGAGACCCTTAACTAAGCACCTAGGTTATTAGCCAAGGATCAGAAGTCCAGTCAAATCCATAGATCAATGCAACAGGTTTTCTCACAGTTATACATCTCAAACAGTCCATATGTTTTATCTGAAAATTGGCACTGTACTGGTCAATCAGTTATTGTCTCCATGCTGTTTCGATTGAATAAAATATTTAAGGGAAATGGGATCTCTCTGATTTCAAGGAATTGCACCTGCTCACTCTCCTCTCAACTTGGAACGTTTTCATCTTTCCTCTAATTAGAAATCATATTACTTAAGTTTTGTATTTTGGTTAGTTGCTTTAATTAATTGCCCTTATTTGATGAATTCTTTTTAATGAATAAAATCTGTCTTTCCCTCTTCTCTCATCCATATTCAGGGTCGAGTGCCAAGGCTGAGGAGGCCTGGTCATGAGTTGTTATGAGATTGGAGTGCATTGCTTACTAAACTGATATACTCAAAAGTTCAAACCTTTGTTTCCTCAGTCATTTCATCTTTGACCTGGCACTTTTCTGACCAAAATATCAATGATCTCCACGGTGGCTGTCAACCTCTGGGTTGCGACCGTATTGGGGGTTGCCTAAGATCATTGGAAAACACATATTTCAGATAGTCTTAGGAACTGAAACACCACTCCTCTATTCATCTCCAGGTGGGTCTGGCCACATGCAGATATGCCCATATATGAGCATTAATGGGGTGTGGCATTAGGAAGGTTGAGAACCACTGTTAGAGCCAGCTAGTACCAGGTTGATAAATTTTCATTATGAAAAGTATTTACACTCCAGATATCAACAGACATTACCAATCATAGCATGATTTATTGTATTATTGATTTTTAGATTAAAATGTGTTTAGAAAATGTTAGTGATGGAGATTAAAATTAAAAGTGTATTGAGTACATTTGTTTCAGAGAGGAAGTTGTTAAAAAAAATTTATCAGTCTACCACTGGTTTGGGGTCCAAAATCCTCTGGCCTTCTATACTCCAAGAAGCAAGATGAGATTTCTATAGAGGTGAAGGAGGCCCTCCTCTATTCCAACATAATTTTGGGGAGTCTTGCTCCCTATATGAATCAGAGACTCAGTCAGTATATTCACTGGCTACTTTTTCTTCTCTTTTGTATTCCCTTCCTTTAGTGTTGGCATTTTAGGCACTGAACTGTGCTAGAAGGCCTCACACTGTTGGGCAGAATCAGCAGCTACCCAGAGCTATTGCGGATACAACAGCAGTGGTAGAAAGAGTCAAGATGCCTTTTCTTTGTGGTAATAAACTACCTGTTCCATACCTGACGTACGTTGTACGTCAGGTACTTTCTTTACTTCCTCCATTGATTAGGGTGTAGATGGAATTAAGAAAGAATCCCAGGTTAAGAGCCAACAATAGAACTGTCTCTAGAGTAACCACATTGAGTGTGATGATCCAATGAATATGATAATTATGGAAACTGATTGTCTTATTGAAGAAGCAGAAAGCCTCAGAGTAATGAACCCTGGACAAACCATAATGGCAAGTAAGGCCACAGGGATTGAAAGTGATGGCTAGGTCCTGAAGCCTTTGCCAAATAGTACCTAGTTAACTATAATGTTAATTTCTCTCTCTGTTTCTGTCTCTCTACTCACACACACAATGTTTTTAAAGGCTTAAGTTTAAAATTTGAAGGTTTAAGTATAGATATAATAGACTATATGGATAAATGAAATGGATTAAATATAAAACACTTTAAAAACATTAATGTAACATAAATGGCAATTAAAATGTTGAAAATGATGATGATGATTGTTTTTCCTAAGGACATTATACTTCCCTTAATAAAACTAAAAATAACATTGGCTATTTTCGTTGCCTTGTCCTGCTATTGATAAGTTGTTGCATTGGATTTTTTAAAAATGTAATTGCTTGTTTACCTACCCATCAGCTGCTTTCTACCTGTGGAGTAGTTTTTTGTTTGTTTGTTTGTTTGTTTTAGTTCTAATGATAGGAATATATGGCAGGAAGACAATGGTATGGCCATGCGGAAAAGGTGAGGGCTAACAGGCAGGTAGCCAGAGCATTTCAGTGATATCTTCATGATGTTTAAAGCAATCGAGGAAGTTGTTCAGCACATTAGGTGGATTTCATGGTGAACTTTTGGGAGGACATGGATAAGAGTTTTAAAAAAATGGGTAGGCATGGATGGGCTGCTATCTATATAATTGGAGGGAACTCCTAAACTGGTATTATTATTATTATTATCATTATTATAACAGATCTCTGAGTATTTGAATAAATACAGTATTGAAATCAGGAACCATTTCCTATGTGAAACCATTTCTGATTTGCCAAGTTGTTACTGCTTAAATTATATCACAATTTTGTTTCTATGTACAAATTCTATTATCTGAAGAGAGTGTGAGCTTTCTGGGGAGCAGGGACTATTTCATTTACATCTTTATGTCCACAGCATGTGCCATATTGCCACACATATAGTAGGCACTTAGTAAATATTCATTTAATTGAATTGAATCTCAACTAAAAACATTCTATGTGTTTTATTATTTTAGCCCATCCAGATCTATTGGTGTTCCAGTTCTACTAGAAATTCTTCTAAACTCCATGCCATCTGCAGCTTTTATAAGCATACTATGTATTCCTTCATCAAAATTCATTAAAAAAATTGAATAGTCAAGGACAGGGCACTGCAGCATTCCATTAGAAATACCCCTCCAGGTCAACATCAATTCAATAATCACCACTATTAGGATTTGAATCCATCTAACTCTGCCATCCTTCAGCCTGTATTTTTCCAATTTGTCCCTAAGGATATTATGAGAGATGAGATACTAACTTTATCAAATCCATTATTTGCTGAAATCCAGCCACACTGTGTCTATAACATTCTCTTTATTTGCCAGTCTAGGAACCTTGTCAAAAAAGAAAATTAGATTATTTTGACATGCTTAGCTCCTTATGAACTTGTGGTCTCCCCAAGTGACCAACCATTTTCTTTTTAAGTGCTTGAGAAAACAACCCTTTAATAATGCATTCTAAAATGTTGCTAGGAATCAGGTCAACTTCACTGGCTGATAGAATACAATTTTCTCCTTTTTTTTGAAAACCTGGACATGTGTCTATCCATGTCACTTCTCTCCTATACTTTATTTATTTTGAAGATCTCTGAAATTGCTCAGAAGAAAAAACATTGCTAATCCTGTCCACATCATGGCATATAGTTCATCCTAACTCATTAAAAACAACAGTTGGCACTGGTCTTAGGGATTCAAAAGAACTAAACATAATTTCCAGTCTTGAAATTTACTGACTATATGACCACAGGAAAGTCCCATAACTTTTCTTTTTTAGTCTTCAAACCCATGATCTTTGCTACATCTTAGACTGCGTTCAAGTCACACGGTGATATAGAGATAGACTTTCCATTGGATACCTTGAGAAGTTTCCTTACTTCCATTGGTCCTGAAAAGCAAGACAAACTAACTGCATGGTGCTCAGAAGTTCATTAACCCAAAACAGATCCTAGAGGAGTTTTTATAGCCCTACTATCGCTCCATTTATGACATAGGTTTAGTCATTGAATCTCCTCACAACCTTTCTACTTCCCTCTCACAATCAGAAACTTGGGCTTACAGTTTTTAACTTGTTTCTTTTTTGCTGTGTATGTAGACCAGTAAAATAATTGTGGAGACTTAAGGGCTATAGTTCAGAGAATTCTGACTTAAAACTTGGCAAACATAGTTGGACAGGGCAAAAGTAGAGGTATCCCTATATTTGTGTATATGTATGTATATGTAGATGTTATACACACACTTACATTTATACATATATGCATATATATGTATATATAGGTATGCATATGTACACACATATATACATATTTATATATCTGTGTATTTTCTGTCTCTCTCCCAAGAAAGTCTATTCTTTCTCTTTTTTTCTCTGAAGAACTTTGGAATCAATTATGATACACAGTAGACACTGTTACAGGACTACCCAGCATGGTGTGTGAACATCAAAAAAGGTGCTATGCTCTGTGCAGTATAATAGAAGAAATGTGAAGTGCACAAATTTATAGACATCTCTACCAACAAGTGTTCATATGGATTATTTATGCCTGACCTGTTACACAGTCTCCTGACCTCCTGTTGGTCTGAAGAGCTGGACCCATTGAACCTGTACACTGTATCTCAACCCCAACATAGTGATGACATTTTGGTCCTCTTCAAGAAAGGACAATAACCACCACCACAACCACCACCATATAATTGCAATAGAAACTGGATCTATGATTTCATTGTTAGACGAAACTCCTAGATGAAAAACTCTCTACATTTCAAGTCAGCATCTTTTTCCTGCAAGTAGTTGTTTTTTGAAGAGTACTATGACCATGTCTCACAAGTAAACTGGATTTAAGTGAGGCAGCGCTCTGTAAAGTCACCAGCCTTACTGTCTCCTCCAGAGCCATCTGGTTCCAGTGGCCAGATATACATCAGGACAGCTGGAGATGGTCCTGGATACGGTAGAGACCTTAGTGTTTCTAAAGTAAGGTCTTTAACAGCTCTTATCTTGTTTGAGGTAATACCCCTTCAGTGAGTAAGGCTAGGTGTAAAATGAGGCAAAGAATGGCCTCTTTTGCCTAATCAAAAGAAAAATGATCTATCTGGGAAGGGAAGACCCTCAGGGTTTCTGGACAAAACAGAAACAATTACTATTTAAACTCACTCTGAACCATCAGAGCCCAACCAGTGACCAAAACCAGGGCCAAAGTGTCTTGCAAGTTACAGTCTTGCTTAGAGTACAGAGACTTAATTAAGTAGTTTGCCACTGAGTCACTTAGGCAGTATGTGTCTGAGTTTGAATCTGGCCTCACTACTTGATACGGAAATAAGGAAAGCAATAAACATTTAGCAAGCACTTGCTAAGTGCAAGCCACTGTACTATTTGACAGGGAAATAAATATAAGGAAAAAGGAAGGTAAATCCTGTCCTCAAAGAGGTTATGTTCTAAGAGGAGAAGAAAACACAAAAAAGGGAGAAGTGCACACAAGGGTGTGTTTCTGAAATCCAAAAAGTCAGGAGGGCATGAAAGTGAATGAAGGCAGGCTTTGTTGGGCCTCTTCACAAAATGGAGGCTCCAGAAGGAACTCAGCACTGGGGGAAGGGAGGTGTTGAACTGAAGTCTGTTCCTAAGGGCTGAAAGAAGTTCCATGATGATTCAGCACTGGAGGAAAAATGGTTCTAAGGTTCACAAAGTCGAAAACAGGGTAAAGAGGGGAATGAAGATATATAGGATGTACCATCGTCTCATCAATACAGCAGGGGCCAAGGTTGTAGCTCCCTTCAATACGGAAAATCTGTGTAAATTTTTTTGGTCTTCCCTTTTACCAGAGAGGAATTGTGAATTATTATGGCATTAAAAGATAACATACATTGATATTACATAATATTAGACAAAATTTTATGCATTTCTGAGTTTGTGAACTTTTTCTGTGTTGCCTGCTGTCCTTTGTCTGTTGTCTGCAGCTTCCACAAAACTCCTCCCAAATTCCCATTTAATTTCCTATGCCAACCTGTGCTATATTGAAACTATGATGGGAAAAGTTGCAATATGCAAGGGATAATGGCATATGTATACATATATGCATAGATCAATATATATGCACATATTCAAATTGTACACATGTAAATCAATACTTTCATTATACACACACATACACATATATATGTGTGTGTATATATATATATATATATATATATATATATATGAAATTAAAAGAACATTATTTTCTGGCCCAAATATGAGTTTATGTTTACTACCCCAATTAACACCTCAATTAAGTATAATAATCCAGTGTCTTGAACTATTCACTTAACCTGTATCTGTTTTGCAACAAATGCATTAACAATTTTAATGTATCTGAATAGCAAGCCCTCCCTTCATATCAAAAAGTCAATATTTACTACTTCTAGAATATTCCATCAATTCTCTAATAAACTGAAATATTTCAGGGATCTACTCCAGTATGTGTGTATAGGGGATGGTTTAAGAGAGCAAGGGTTAATTTTTAATTTCTGTCTTATCTGCCTCACTTTATTTACCCACAGCTAAACTCAAAATATTCTATTTTAACATTCTATTCCATGAAAATCAATGAATGAAGAAAAACATTCAAACCAACTACCTGAACCTTTTTGTTGTTTTTGTTGTTGTTGTTGTTTTTGCATGGAGGATTCCTTACCATTGTTTTGACTCCTTTTTTTCCACTAATTCCTCATCATCATCACTGATAAGCAGCTGTTACTCTTCATGCACACTGCCATGAGAGGCCCTCAATATAAGGGGTTAAGGCTGAAATTCCTGAGGTAACATTCACTTGAAATTCCTGAGGTAAGATTCACTTGTCATCATTGAAAAACAAAACTAATATAATACTAAGTATAACACCTAGATTTTATAAGAGTTGCCTTTTTCTGGAGATTCCTAAGAGCTTAACATGGCTTTTACTATAAATCTTTTCCATCCTCTCATGTGGGAAAATGCAAACCCCCATTATCTCCATTCTATGGTTATGTGTGTATGGTAGAAGGATTTTCAGCTTTTTTGTACTTTTGATCTAAAATATTTCACCCACATTCCAATTTCTTGACTCAGTAATAAGCAAAGCAGCCATGTGAAGAGAAGTGTTTTACATGAGAAAACGATTGCCATTTCTTTCACGTACCACCAAGATCTTTTGGTATTTTATGCTCTATAACTCAAATCCAGCTACAGACAATAATTACCCATGTGACCCTGAGTATATCACTTAACCTTTGCCTACCTCAATTTCCTCCTTTGTCTTTAGGGATAAAAAAAAATCTATTTCTCTATTAGGATTAAGATATTTGCAAAGTGCTCTGCTAACCTTAAAGTATTACACAAATGGAAGTCATTATTTTTTTATTTTTATTTTTTATTATTTTAATTTGTTTTCTTGTTTACATCATTCATTTTCATTACATTTTTGAATTACAAATTTTCTACCCGACTGGCCCCTGCCCCAATCCTAAAACAGTAATCCCATTGTAAAGCCCCTGCTCTGCTCTCTTACTTTCTGGTAGAGCAGGGAGGGTCTCCCTATCCCAGCCCCTGTATATCTTGATTCCTAGTTGCAGGTCTTGTAGAACTTTAAATTCTAGATTCTTTCGATTCCTCCCTTGTCACCCACCCCCACTGAAAGGGCAATCAATTCAATACAGGCTGTGGATGTGTGATTATACAGGATATCTTCATAGTGGACACACTGTGACAGTGATCATCCGTCTCTCCTTCCTATCCCTCCCCCCACCCTTGTTCTGTTCTCTAACCTGTCCCTGTCCCTTTACTGAAATGTGTGCTTCCAGTATCCCTCCCCCAGAACCTGCCCTCCCCTCCATT
>CM053598.1:177665451-177695000 GCA_028646575.1 Pseudocheirus occidentalis
ACTGTGCCTCCAGTGCAGCAGATCTGCTCTCCTATAGCTGCGGTTCCCCGCCCGATGCCCCAGGGCTTGACTCGGCAGGGTTTCGGCCCGGGTCCCAGACTACTGAGAAGAGCCCCACCTGCTGCGCTGCCTGTAGCAACAGATGTACTTTCTGTCTTGTGGAGAGTTTTGGAGCTTGAAAATCTGTTTAGCGTCCCATTTTATGAGTTTTTTAGCGTGTTTGTGTGGGAGTTGTGGTGCTTTGCTGCTTCTATGCCGCCATCTTGGCTCAGCCCCCCCCCCCCTTAAATGTATTTTTGCTGTAGCTAGATTTGAACTCAGGTCTTTGTGATTCAGTGCAGAGTCCTATCTGATGTTCTAACAGCTTAAGTGATCCTAGGGAGGAAAGGTAAAATAACACATGAACTTAATTTTTTTCATCAATAATAATTATTATTTAATAACAATTAATAATAAATAATTATTAATAATAATTATTAAAAGTAGGAAGCTATCAGTCAGTGGCTTCCACAGTAAAGACCTCAAGGTGTCTTGGGGTTTTTGACTACTGAGTTCTGTGTCTTGATGTCTATGTCTTGATGTCTCTGTCTCCTCCTATGAGGGGCTATATACTCACCCTTCACCAATTAGGGGCACTTCTTGAACCATTTGTTCTGAGCAAAGTTTGTCATACTTACTCCAGAAACAAACATTCCTCATAATGGTAGAGTCCCATAATTATAAGCCACTGAAATTGGATTCTTCTAGGAGGCTAGACTGTTGTATTTCTTGTTTGAGGAAAAAATAAACACCATCTTTACTGAGGGAAAGAGAGAAGGAGGAATATGCTGGAGCCAGGTAATATCTGGTTCTTGAGAACAGATTGCTAAACTTTCAGTGTCAGGATTTTCACCTGGGAAATAAGCAAATGCAGCAAATCAGGAATTAATTTATTGTTTTGTTAATTGTCTAGGCTTAAGAAAATAACGGATAAAATGTCAATGGTACAGATTAAACTTAAAAATGTATCAATGGTACTTTTTTTGAGTGCTAGTTAAACATTTGCCAGTTCATCTCTAAAGAGAAGGGAAAATTGGATGAATTATTAATTGTTTTCTTATATGGCAATTAACACACATAACAAACATCAGGATCATCCTTAGGGAAAATTGCTCACCTCTTATCTCCTATTCCTTTGGGGCCTTTGTCACACCTTGGTGACCCTAACTATCTATTTAACATGTAGACTCCCCAGATAAACTTTTAGATTGATAATAATCTTATGATCAGAGAAATACAGCTTTTTGTTGTTGATTCTTTCAGTCTTGTCCAACACTTCTGGACACCATTTGGGGTTTTCTTGGCAAAGATACTGGAATGGTTTGCCATTTCCTTCTTGAATTTATTTTACAGATGAGGAATGTGAGGCAAGCACAGTTAAGTGAATTGCCTGGCGTCACACAGCTAGTAAGCATCTGATTTGAACTCAGTAAGATGAGTCTTCCTAGCTCTACCCCTGGTACTCTATTCAATGTACAACTCAACTGCTTTAGGTTCACTGGCAAAGCTTTCCTTGTGGAGATATACCCATGACAAATATATTAATTATGTGAATTTCAGAAACAAAGACCAGCTAGTTATATGTTCTCAAATGTATACTTGTCTGTGTTTTAGGGGAGGGTGAGAGAGGAGGAGTGATCTTACAGAATCCCTCAAATCAGACTGCCCATTCTATCTATATTTGGGGGTATGGTTAAAATCCTCTTACGTAAACAGTACAACAGAGTTGAGTAGTTTGTTGGTTAAATGAAAATAATTCCTGGCACATTCTGAGAAAAAGACTGGAGTGGAGGAAGGGATTTACAAAACTGATTGAGCCTTTTTCATGTCTTGGCTTTTCTCTAATAGCCCTCCCTCTGTGATAAAAAGCATCCATCTCAAATTCAATCTTTTAAACCTTTACCTTCTCACTTCTTCTTTATTGATGTCTACTTTCCCATTCCTTACTGCAGGGCTATTGGTTTTTTTTTTCTTCTTTTTTTCTTTTCTTTCTTTTTTTTTTAGCAGCAATTCTGGTGTGGAGTCATTTGCCTGCAAGCTTAGCAAGCAAATTCAAGATGTTTTGAATGTTGAGTCCTAATTGAATATATTTGTACAAAATGACAGTTGCAAATGACCTTGAAATGGATCTAGAAAAAGAACAAGAAAGACACATCTTTGAAATTTTCCCTCACAGAATCTCTTCCTTTAAAAGCATGTAACACCCCTACTAGCCCTTATTCAAAAAACTCTGGCAGTTCCCTATCACATCCTGGATTGAATAGAAATTCTTTTTTGACTCTTAACATCTTTCATTACCTCCCTTACCTACCTTTCAAGTCTACTTACAGTTACTTTCATTCAGTGATCCTGGAATTCTTGCTATTTGTCCAACAGGACACTCCATCTCCCCACTCTGTTTTCCCTGCCATACCCCATGTTTCAGAATCTGTCTCTCCTCATCTCTTCCTCCTAATTTTCTTAGCTTCCTTCAATAAACATGTTTTTTTGCCTATTATGTGTCAGGTACCATGATAAGTACTTCCTTCAGGTCTAAGTTTCCCCATCTGTGAGAAACCTTCCCCTATAGAAGCTACATTTAATTTAAGATCTTAGTGACTTCCTTCTGAGACTTCTTCCAATTTATCCTTTATAGGTCTTTCTTTACATAGTGGAGCTGTTTGCTAATATCCCATTAAAGTAGACTGTGGGCTCCTTGAAAACAGGTACGGTTTTTTGTTTCCTGGGGTTGTTGTTGGTTTGGTTTTTTTTGTTTTGTTTTGTTTTGTTTTTTGTTATTTTGGTCTTTTTGGAGAGGGGGGAGGCAGGGAAATTGGGATTAAGTGACTTGCCCAAGGTCGCACAGCTAGTAAATGTTCAATGTCTGTGACTGCATTTGAATTCAGGGCCTCCTGACTCCAGGACCAGTACACTATTCACTGTGCCAACTAGTTGCCCATCCTTCTTTTTTTTTTTAATTATTTGTATCCCCATCACTTAACATAGTTCCTGGTGTGAGGGATAATTTATAGTGAAGTTTCCCCATTCTGAAAAAACAAATCTAGAATGGCTTCAGCGTTCACTAGGCCTAGGATTACGTCACCTGACCTTCAAGCAATCTGGGGCTTAGAGCAATGGAGACCCTCCCCCAGTGCCAGTTCAGCATAAGAGATGCCAAATAAGGTTAAGACTGCTTTCATTGGGCGCTCACATGTTTCAGGGTCCTTTGTCTCCAAGAGATTCCCACACTTAGGTTATGGGGTCAGCCCCCCTACCAATAAGAGTGAAGACCAGTTGCAGGGGTTGGGTTTCTGCATTAGAAGATTATATAACCATGGGCTAGCTTCTACCTGTTACTCTCTCCCTGCCACCATGTGAGCAACAGGGGCAGAGTCCTTTCTCATGAGAAAGAATAATATTTATATATATATATATATATATATATATATATATATATACTTTACCTTTTCCTAAATTCACAAGACGAATACACTATAGGAATACACTATAGGCTATAGGAAATGGGATTTCAAAAGGAGATTCCTATTGCCCAGAAGTCTGGTTTAACCCTTAGAACACTGATTATTTACTATCATGGAATAAAAACCTAAGGGCATTCATTCTAGACCTTACTTTGAAATCAGTTCCATATATGATGTTGAGATAGAAGTTCAAAATTCAAACCCTGATGAACATCCTCACTGCTTTGAATAAAATGACACACCCCACATAAAATTAGAGCCTCATCAGCAGAACACAGGATGCATGACAAAGAGAGGGGGTCATGCTTCTACATATTGAGGAGACATATGTAGTAAGTATATGTGAAAAATTGAAACCCTGAATAGAAGGAACTAATCTGTCCTCTGAAAAGAATGTGCAAGCTGGAATAATGGCATAAAGCTCCCCTGGATATTGTATTCTCTACTCCTACTTCCCAAAGAAAGGTGGAGTCCACTTCTGACCAGACGAAGAAAAAAGAAAAGTGGCAGAACTTGCTTTTAAGTCTTATATTGTGTTGCTACCAAAAAATGAAAGAAGGAAAAAAAACCCCACAGTATTTATAAATAACCTGAATGTAAAATATAAATTACCCAAAGCAAATATGAGTCTACCTACTTATGCATATCATTTTCATAGCAGTGTCCATTATATCAAATTCAAAATAGTATTCAAGACATAGAATGTCACGTATAAAATATGTAACCAATTTTTATGTTATTTGATCATATTGTAGCTGACACTCATGAGGATGGCCTACAGGTTTGCCTTAGTGAGGGAAATAAAAGATCATAGAATTGACTCGCCTGAGTACCTGGAATATGCAGAGGTAATAAAAAAACAACATTTTATGCAACGCTTGGTAATCTTGCTTTATATTACTAATGATAAGAATAAGCAAAAAAAATACCATGAACATAATTTTATGAGATATAATCTTATTATAATCTGTTTCTTTCCCCCCAGTTTTCATTAATTCTTCTTTGTACATCATAATTATTTCCAAGTACAGCTTCCTTGCCAGTCATAACTACCTAGTTATCCTTCTCCTATATCAAGAAAGGTACTTAAAACCAATTGACACTGTGGCTACAATCAATAGTTTAAAGGAACATTCCATACCCATAGTCCCCCATTTCTCTAAGCAAAGGAGGGAGATGCATTTTGTCATCTCTTTTTACAAATTATTGCAATTTCTTAGCTTTCAAATTAATTTTCCTGTTCTTTATGTTTACATTGTGGTACTAAAATAAAATGGATAATTTTCCTTGTCCTGCTTTCTTTGTTATGTATTAGTTCACAAACGTCTTTACAGATTTCTCTGAATTCTTTGTAAGCATTGGTTCTTATACTACAATAGGATGCCACAACTTTTTTCCCATGTTCATTACTCAATCAATGGTCATCTACTTTGTTTTCAATTTTTGCTCTCAGAAAAAGTACTGCTACGTTGGGGAATGGCTGTACGAATTATGGCATTCAAATGTAATGAAATATTGTTATGGTGTAAAAAATGACAAAATAGATGAATTTAACAGCATCAGATTAGAACAAATTATACAACTACAATAATGTAAAGGAAAAGGAATGTAAAAGGAAACTTTGAAATATTTAAGAATTCTGATTAATACAATGACTCTGGAAGACTCGTGATGAAGTTCACTTGCTGCCTATTGGCACAGAGATAATGGAATGAAATATAACACTTTCTGACAGGTCCAATGAGTGGATTCGCTTTGTTTACCTATTTACGAGTTGTCAGGAAAAGTACCTAGACAGTGCATAGCACTCCTAGGAAAAGAACAACAAACTGTGTCAGTGAGACTTCAAATGATACACAGAAAAGATCAAAAGGAAATTCAAAAGTTTTTACTATCCTGTTAAATTTAATATAATTACATATTATATATATATATAATTTTAATTTTTTTAAATGGAAACCATATGCAATACTTCACAACTTAATTCACCCCCTCCTATTCTTTTTGCTTACTGAAAGGTTCATATTTGCTAAGGTAATATTAAATATGAGACCTTACTTTCTGTATATGACCTAATTGGGTCATTTGCCCAGCAGTGGAATTTCTTTGTCAAAGGATATAAACAGTTTTAGTAACCTTTCTTATACTTCCAATTTGTTTTCCCATGGAGATGAACTAATTCAGAGCTCGGTTTGTAGTGATTGGTGTGTCTGCCTTCCCTCAGCATCTACAACACTATTTCTGTCTTCTATCATTTTTACCAAGTTAAAAATTATGAGGTGAAACTTCAAAGATGTTTAAACCTTCATTTCTGTCATTACTAGCGACTTAGAACAATCTTTCATACGAGTATTTGTAATTTATAGGATCTAAGATTTCTACCTGTAAGGGACTTTAGGAGGTATTTAGTCTAACCTCTTGATTTATAGATGTGAATTGAGAAGCAGAGAGGTAATGTGTCTTGCCTAAACCAGAGGATAATGAGGCAGTGTAATAAATGAAACATAGGGGCTTGAGCCTGGAAAATCTGAATTCAAATCTGGCCTACTAGCTGTGTGACCTAGGTTAATCTCTTAAGCTCTATGTACCTCAGCTTCCTCATCTATGAAACGGAAATAACAATAGTATCTACCTCCCAGAATTGTTACGTATGTCAAATGGCATATTAATAATAAAGTGCTTAAAACAGTGCCAGGCATATAAATGAGCCTATACCTATGAATAAAATTAATATAAGACCTATATGATACCTAATACCTATAAATAAAAATAATATAAATAAAATACCTATAAGGGAGGTATAATGATTATAATTATTTCATTTTTTTATTAAACAGGTAGTCTAATATTCAAACTCAGAGCTTCTATTTTGAAGTCTAGCATTCTTACCTTTGCACTATTTATTTACAATTCCTCCTCTGAGAACTTTCTACTCATCATCTCTTTGATCTCTTACCTCTACAGGAATGATCCTTGTTCTTAAGTGTTTATATCAATATATCCCCAGACAAATACCAGATATATTTTCTCTGAATATTTTTTCATTGATCATCTCTTCTTTTTGTACTTTCACTGATTTTATCTAATTGAAATTGTCTAATTTAACTTTTATGACTACCTTCATCCCTTGAAATCAGGCAACAAGCATTTATTAAGTTACTGCTGTGAAATCAGCATTAAAGATACAAGTTAAGTCAATTCAGGTGAGCCAAGTATTGAGAAAGCATTAGATTGTAGGATTGCCACTGAGATAAGCCCTAGGGCACAAACTCAAGCAAAAGCAAAAGGCAGTCTCTGCCCTTAACAATTTACATTTCAATGGGAGAAGATAACACTTGGAAGTAAAGGGGAAAGAGAAAGAACTTGACTGGGCTATTATGGAGGAAGATTTCCACAGTTAGAAGTGGAGCACCAAGAGGAATAAAGGAGTAAAAGTTACTGGTATTATCACTTTCCTTAAAAGTGAGATTCCAGCAGGAACTAATCAATTAGAACAGTGGTTCTCAATCTTCCTAATGCCTGGACCCTTTAATACTCATATGTGAGCATATCTGCATGTGGGCAGAACTGCCTGGAGCAGCATCTCAGTTCCTAAGACCATCAGAAATACATGTTTTCCGATGGTATTAGGTGACTCCTGTGAAAGGCTCATTCCACCCCCAAAGGGGTCATGACCTACAGGTTGAGAACCGCTGAATTAAAGGAAGGGGATGCAGGTGCAGAATGATCTTCCAATGTGAGAAGAAGTCAGGAGAGGAGACCAGAAGGAGATGAATGAGTAAATACGGCTGGTCTATTCACTTTCATCAAAACAGATGTTCTAGTTGGAACTGATCAATTTGAGAAATGGGCCTTGGAATGGAGGGATCTGCTGCTTTTCAGTTTTGCCCAAAAGTTAAGATTTCAGTCTTCACTATTGATTTAATTGTATTTTTTTCATTATATTCATAGTACACAATATTTCTGTTGTGTTTGATCAAATCTGCAGTCTCGTATTGAACTTTCTATTGTGTAGATGACCAGAAATTGTACATATTCATTTTAGAGAATTTTTTCTGTATTTTAATTTATTTGCATCTCAAGGCTCTGGGTATAGTTGATTTAAATATTGTTGTTTATTGCACCGATTTGATTATGATGTATTATTTTGTGTATTGATTATTTAGCTCTTATATCACTTTATTCTCTTCACTTTTGCTTTCAATAGTTCATTTTTTTTTCCCTTGGGAGGGCAGTTGGGGTTAAGTGACTTGCCCAAGGTCACACAGCTAGTTTTGTGTATGTGTGTGTTAAGTGTCTGAGGCCGGATTTGAACTCAGGTCCTCCTGACTCCAGGGCCGGTGCTCTATTCACTGCGCCACCTAGCCGTCCCTCAATAGTTCATTAAGAGCATCCAGAATTTCTAAAATCCTTTTCTTTTTCTATATTACATTCCCAATTTGTCAATTTTGTTGCCTTTAGTGGTGTGATATAGTGTTCAAGTTTTATACTGCACATACAAAATAGATATAGTCCTAATCTTCAAATGTCTTTCTTCAAGTTGTCCACAGTTTTCTTAAATCACTCTCTGGGATATTGGTATTTGACGCCAGAACTTAGGAGTAATCCTAACTCCAGTTTTTCTCTTATTGTATTTGCCATGACAATAAATACAACATATACAGTTATATTAAAGTACTAAAAGTTTTTAAGGTTCTGTCTTAAATATGATGAAAGACAGTACCAATTACTAAAAATGTTAAATATTAGTTTTGGGGGAAAGATTATTTTGCTTTGGTATGGTTTGTTTATTTATTGAATTCATGCTATCAAATTTAGTAAAATTACTCAGAATTCAATTTTAAATCTACCCATTTCCTTTTCAAAATTATTTTAAATATCATCTTTTTGTCATCGATCTCATTATTATAGGTGAGCACTTTTGGATTCTGTGTAAAGATTATTTATATAAGTGCTCTTAGGTTCATTGGATCTTCTTTTCTGAATTTAATCATTTCAATTTCTGTTCTTTTTTTTTTTTTAGAGGGCAGTTGGGGTTAAGTGACTTGCCCAAGGTCACACGGCTACTTTTTGTGTTAAGTGTCTGAGGCCAGATTTGAACTCAGGGACTCCTGACTCCAGGGCCGGTGCTCTATTCACTGCGCCACCTAGCCGCCTCGATTTTTGTTCTTTTTTAATCCACCTCAAATATAAAAATGAAGTTATTTCCTTATCATTATTATTCTCATCCACTCAAGCACATGAATAATATTTGATCTTACTTTTAAGTGAATTTACAGAAATAAATACACTTAGAAGACACATAGCTATATTTTTATTGATTTTTAAATAATATTTGCTTTGCAAAAGGTGTTACTCCAAGAATATTTTAAGTCAAGGGTTCTTAATGTTCCTTGATATGCCCCTTAAGGGATCTGTGGATAGACTTCAGGAGCTTTGTGACCTTGGCTGAGAAGAAAATTATATCTTTATTTCAATGTAATTGGTTTTCTTTGTAATTCAATGCCATCTTATGCATTTAAAGACATTATTCTGAGGAGGGGTGCATAGGCTTCCCCAGATTGTTAAAGGAATCCATCACACACACACACACACACACACACACACAAAATGCTAAGAAGTCTTGATTTAAGTCATACATGTAAAATAGGATTTTATTTGCCAAAACAAACAATAACACTTTCTCCACAATATTTTAGCAGAAAACCTATTATAAGGAATAAGCTCTACCTGGACACAAAATTAAATACATTCACCAGGTAGAGTAGCCATTTTAGATACCAGCTCTTAGCTCCTAAATAATTTTCCTCCAAACACAATAATAAACTGAGTCCCATACTATATAAGTTCTCTCTATGTGGTATCCACCATAAATATTAAATAACCCTGGAAATATCCTCTAGCATGGGTATTAATGGACTCAGAGGCACAAATATTTGAGTTACTGACCATTAAAGTATTTACCAGAGGCAATTACAGTAAATCAATAAACAGTAGTAATTGGGCAACTCAGCAAAATGTGATTTAGAAGACTAACAGTTAAAAAGAACACATTTGCTACAGACACCATTTCAGAACTGAAGCTGTTACAGTTCCCTCCTGTGTCCTCCCACAGAAGGCAGCTATTTAAGAGACAAAACACAGCAGTAATGCCAAGTATCACAAGCCTAGCTGCTTACCCAGAGATATTTTGTGTTCATAAAATCACAATTCACTAAAATATTCAACAATTCCCCTTCCGACCAATTACCAGGATGAGATTAAAATGTTTGTAAGGATGAATGTTTCATTGACTCGGGACTCAGGCTTCCAACACCATTGCACACTCACAAAATAGAATTTAAAGGAATGTAAATCACAGCTACTCAAGAACAGAAAAAGTTTATACAGCTTTGACCTGTCTTGATGGACTGAAGAGACAGTGATGAAAACTGTAATCTTAATACATCTCCTGCGGCTAGAGGTTTAAAACTCATACTGTTTCAAATTAGTGAGGACAGCAATATTTATTTGCTGCTGAATTCTAGCCAGCATGGCATTTCAGCAGGAAACACTTTATAAGACTTAAACTTATGAGTACCAAAGTTGAAAACTAGTTGCTTTCTATTTTTTTAAGGCCCCGATTTAATGATTCATTCTAGACCAAAATGAAAACAAGCCCTACTGTCTCCTCATTTCTAATCATTCTCTGTCTTTATTACCCAAAATAAGAGTGTAACTTTGTTTGCATAATATTTTTTTTTTACTTTTCAAAGAGGTTTTACACCCATTACCTCTTTAGAGATTCATATTAAGCCCTTGAAGTAGGAAGGATAGGTATGATCTCCATTTTACCACAAAGGAAACCAAAGTCAGAGTATATAGGTATTGTGTCCAAGGTCACATCAAAATTTTGTGGTGGTGCTAAAGATTGTGTCTAACATTCTTTATTTTTTGGTCAGGCCTTAGATGTCACCACCAAATAAGAAAAGTATTGTTCAGTTCTATTTGATGCAGGTATTAAATGCCTACTGTGCGCATAATTTTTTAATGGAGGGAATAAAAAAAATTACACCAGTGCATATGAGATGAGGTGTATCATTCTTTATCATGAATTTTATGATTATCATTTTCTTACTTTGGATCATTATTTCCAATCAGCCCTCTTTTTTCTCCTTCTTTGGGAGAAGGAAAGCCATTTCAGTTGATTTAAAAGTGGTTGTGGGAATACACATCCATCACTTCATAAAAGGAGCAGTGAACAGATCTACCATGTGTTTAATCAACTATAACTGCTTTGTCGAGATGACAGGTGATAGGGGAAAAGAAGAGTTTGGAGAGAACTCTGTGACATACTAAGACTCAAATTGGTGCTCATGTATTCTCTTTCCATTTTTATTCCAGCACTGAAGGGAGCTGTCCTGTATAGCACTTATGAAAATATGAGACTATTCTTCAAGGACAGGGAAGAGCAGGCCAGGGTTCACAGGCTTGTTTAATAGCAGGCCTAAGTAGCACAGAAGTACCTCTCAGAATAATATTCAGTTTTTAAAAAATCCACTACATTAGAGTTAATGAAGTACTCCAATGGAGCCATTTCTTTGCACAACGGAATGCTTTCACATGAACAAGGTAACACCATTTGAAGAGTTAGTGTTGGACAGCAAAAAGAGAATGTGGTTTCAGATGTTTACTACCTGTATAACCATGGGCAAATCCCCAGTCCTCTCTGAGCCTTGGGGTCACCATCTATAAGGAAAAAAAAATAAGCATCCTACCTCATCATAGGTATGTGATATAGAAAGCATTATAAACCTCAGCATTTTATATAAATATAATTACTATTAGAACAAGGGGTAGTCTTCTTGATTTCTGACAAGGAAATCAAATTTGATGATGGCATTTGAGAATATCCAGTAATCAAAAGGGACAGATAAAATTATTTTAAGAATCTAAACTGATAAAGAGTCACAAGGGCAGAAAGGGAACAAGATGCCACTTATAGGATATCACTTGACAAGAAGGATCACCACTAAGAATGAGGACTATAGTAGGACCATCTAACTCTTTGTTTAGTTTCAATATTCTCTGTTTCTGTCTCTGTCTCTGTCTCTGTCTGTCTCTCTCTCTCTCTCTCTCTCTCTCTCTCTCTCTCTCTCTCTCTCTCTCTCTCTCTCTCTCTCTCTATGTCTCTGTCTCTCCTCATCCCATATCTTGGTCTTTACATCTGTCTTCTCTCTCTCTACCTCACTTTCTCATCATTTCTATTTCTCTCTGTTTCTCTCTTGGATCTCTTTGTATGTGTCTTCTCTTTCTATCTCTCTCCTTCCCCCTTTACTAGCAGCTTGTTTGTAGTTGTTGTTGGATTTTCTAATCATTAGATTAAAACAGTCTATTTCTTGTATGTTTCTTAAAAAGTGTTCTTGACCCAGCAATTTGAACAGGAATATTCCATGCAAATAATATGATTTCTCATACATTTTAATTCATTTTTGTCTAAAGAGATCAATTAAATGTCCAGGTGATTAGAAAGTCATCTTGGTGACACATAAGAGTTTGATGGAATATACTTGCCTGAAACAACTTTGGCTTGAGTGTGAAGCTCTAATTGATTTCTGAGTATAGAGGTGCTCAAAGGGGGGCAATCCTAATAAATAGTAAAATGACAAATTGAGAAATCCCAAGTCCCCACAATCTCAAGCATGTCTGAAGTTTAGCTCAATGCCAAAAATAATCTCTACTTTCAAGTGGAGCTGAAGTGCTTGCCTAAAGTTAATACCAGGCTGTCCATGTACTTTAAGTCATAAAAATTTGAGTTCAGGTTCAGTAGGTATCCTACTTAACCAAACAGGAAATTCCCTTGATGCAGTGAGTGAGTCTCTCTAAGCAGCAGGCCTGCCTGCCATGAATTCACAGCCATATGGACTTTACCACTGACAAAATGTCAAAGTGACAAAACAATCTTCTTGGATCCCTCATAGATATGTTTTGTGTTGCCGTGGATTTGAGTTGTTTAATTGCTAAGCCAGTGGACACTAGACTGAAGTCATCAGTTCAAAATTACTCATTGAATTCTTAAGGTTTTAACAGCAAATTCACATGTCTACTATGTATAAGGTATTGGTCAAGGCACTGAGAACACAAATTAAAAAAATGAAATAGTCCTGCAATGTTATGGAGGTTATTGTTTACTGGGAAAATGACTTAAGTATTTCTACTCCTAACAAAATATCAAGGGCCACAAGTCTGAGTATGTTGGTCTTTGGCAACAATAACTGATTATCAATGGAAAATGCATTAATAATGGTCTTTTGTAACACATTTGTAAAAGTGTTCCTCTCTGTCATTCCTCAAAAATATCTAATCACACAAGACTGAGGTTGCCCTTATTTTATTAACAGGGGAGGGGAAATGAAGGCTGTAGTTCAGGGTAATACACACACATACATACACACATATATGTATTCCCTATTGTATATGAATGTACTCACTAAATATTAAATGTTATATAAATTACTAGTATAATGCTAGGTTATATATATGTCCATTCATACACATATATGTATATACCCATATCTAGCTAGCTAACCATTTATCTATCCATTCCCTATTGGTTGTATGATACTGCAAAACTTCAAAGAAATGTATATTGGGATTATGATTATATAAAAATACGTACATACACACATAGGTATACACACAGTATGCGTAGACCAGTATTATAGACAATTATGATTTATAAAATAATTTCTTGAATTTAATTTGGCCAGTATATGAGATTAAAAAGCATAATGAGTGAGAGGGAAAACATAAATATAAATTGTCTGTATGATTTATGTAAATAAATATATTTCTATATTAGTACAATATGTATAAATAATACAAAAAGTGAAACATTTCTTCTTAAATTTCCAAATTCCAATACCATATGGAAATCAAATGTTTTATATATCATTGAGACATAATAATATTTACAATAGTAAGATATTAATAAATAATAAACATTTCAAGGCTCACAAAGTTCTTTAAAAAGTCCTCAGGAGAGTTGCTTATGCTTGACTTTGCAATCACCTAATGTTCTAAGGAGTATTGTGTGAAGTAAGCCCTGGAATGCCATGTTTTGCAATGGATAGAGCTACAACGGACAGAGCAGTGGATCTGGAAAAAGGATAACTTGAGTTCAAATCTCGTCCCAGACATTTGTTACCTCTATTACCCTGGGCAAGTTAGTAAACCTCTATGTGCCTCAGTTTCTTCAACTGGGGAAAAATGGGGAGCATAAAACGTTACCTTCCAGTGTTGTGATAAACTTATTGAATGATACCTGTACTTAGCAAAATGACTGGAACATAGTAGGTGCTTAATAAATATGTTTTTGCTTTTTCTTCTTTACTATAAAATAATAGGTTAGAGATAATTTCTAACTTTCCTTCCTTATTTAAAATACTGTAATTGTGTCATTTGTGCCTAGTACATTCTCCACGTGTGTAGCCACAACTATTTTAAACCCATATCATCTCCCCATTGGACTATTGTAATAACCTCCTATTTTTCTTTCACCTTCCAGACACTCTCCTCCTAATCCATCTTCACACAGCTGCCCAAATAACCTTCCTCAAACAGAGTCCACATCAATTCTTTGCTCAATAAGCTTCAGTAGCTCCCACTTGCCTCAAAGATAAAATAAAAGTGACTCCATTCAGCTTTTGAAGCCCAATATGATCTTGTCTTGCTTACCTTTCAAGATGGATTTCATATTTCTCCCCCTCCTGAATTCTAAATTCTAGCCCAATTGGCTGTTCAGGAAGTATAACTTTCTGTGGTATCACAAAAATTTCCTGAAATAAATGGGATTAACCGTCTATGGCAGTCTTTTTAGAAATAATCCACCTTAGGAGATGATTTATAATTGTTTTGATGGTTAGACTAGGAGATACCCCCATAAAATCTCATTAAAAAGACACAAATCTAAAAAATAACATATAAAATAAGCTGTAATCTTGAAAATGGTAACATTAGAAAATGTGGTAAGAACTGAATGCTTTTGGTGACTGCTGAGACTATTGAGAAAGTAAAGATGGACCATAAAAAAAGGTATTACTTTCCAGGGAAGAGAGAATTCTCATATTACTGATGACTGACATTGATTATTTAGACAAAAATATTCTTAAAGTGAAAAAGGCCAATTAATCAAGTTACCATAAGTCAGTGGGAAAATTTCTTTAAGAAATCTAACCTCTTTTGTTCTCATTCTAGCTGTTATAATTCCATTTGGTAATTTTTAACAGATCAACCCACCAGGAAGGATTGTCCAGGGTAGGAAATTTGTTCTTGGATCAAGGAATTGGGAAAATTTGATATTCTGTAGTGCAAAGTAGTCTTCTGTGAACTTGGTAAGCTTAAATGTATCTCCTTGATCCGAATTATCCCTGAGTAGTAATAGGAGAAGAAGGGGAAGGAGGAGAAAGAGAAGGAGGATGAGGAGAAAATAAGAGGAGCATAAAGAGATGGTAGATGTTGTTATTATCCCCATTTTACAGCTGAAGAAACTGAAACTAATTATATCTCAAAGTAGAGGGTAGGCAATGGAGTAATATGAGAAAAGAAGCCAAGAATCATGATTTATGGAAGGTGATCAAATTTGGAAAGAGTAATCCCAGTTGAATCAAGAGCTTGGAAGTTTGAGTTCTAAAGAAATTTAGCTTTATCTATAAATTTATTGCCTGGAAGTCTCTGCCCACAGAACTGAAGTAATTAATACCAAAACTCACAGTTTCATTGGCTTTCTCAAGTGCTTTGTAAAATTTTCCTTTTCAAGGTTACAGTCACCTTAAGCTAATTAATTTTTTTTAATAACAGGAACCCACCCATGGAATACTCATTCATATAGGGAACATGTAAAGGAGAAACATATGTTTGCAGTATCAATCACCATTTTGTCTCTTGGTTTGGCTCTAGCAAATGAAATGAGATTTGCAAATACCTCTAAAATGTTCATTCTACTTAGCAGCCCAGTGTGTTGGAGAGGGCACTGAATTTGCAATTACAGTATCTGAAATAAAATTCTTGATAATTATTGTCACTGATTACCTGTGTGACCTTGTCCAACTTACATAACCTCCCTGGGACAATTTCTCAGCTGTAAAATAAGATGACTGGCACATGGGTATTAAGAGCCCTTTGCTTTTGTACCAAGTTAGACAAAAGGGTTCCGGAACCTTTTCCAGATGCACCTTTCTAGGATAAAAAGATCCAAGACACTTTGAGCACTCTGATCTTAAATTACAGGTAAATATACAGGTTCATAGAATTCCTTTGGAGTCAAGGACTGTATTCATAAATACATCAGTCTTTCTAACCATACCTATCTTCCTTTCCTGGGAGGGAAGAGGAATAGTTTGCATCAACTTTGCCAAAAGTCATAAAAGTAAGAAATAGAATTCAAAACTTATTTCTAATATATCTGCCTCAACCATCTCAACTTTATTTTTAGTGTCTTGTAAAACTGGAATATTCCCAAAATGTTGCTGTAAATCACTTTTCTCAATGACAATTAGAATGACCATAGCTCAGAATTGTATTATTTTTCTTTTAGTTCTTTGATTTAAGTAGGAGAAAGACCAACTAGATTCAAAGCCAAAATCAGTGATAGGCTGGGTGGAAGTGACTGGCCACTATGCTCTTATATTGTAACTAGTTTTTCATTTCACAGACTTGCACAGGGTCTTGATTAATAAGTAATTGCTCTGTTGAGTTAAAAACACCTAAAAATAGGGGGTTCTTAACCAGAAATCTATGGATAATAGATATCTTTTTCAAGGGGAGCCTTTTATGTATATATTAGAAAGATATATAGATATATATGCATTTACATATATACACATACATTAATAACTACATACATACGTGTGTGTGAGGGGAGAATAACTGTCTGTTTACTAACATACCTCCTCTATATCTGAGTACATATGTGTGTGAATGTATATGTGTACTCTGTGAGTATATTTTTCCCCATCTAAGTTCACAGATATGTGTATATATGTTTATTTCCTTCCTTTCCCCCTCCCCACCATCATTCGCGTAGATGTGATGGTTGGAATTGTGAGATGATGAAATCACCAGGTAGAAAACCCGGAGAGACCCACATACAGAGAAAGAGATACTGATAGAGATCCAGCTAGGGTGTGTCTAGACAAGAAGGAAACTACTTATTGAATACCTTCTATGAGCCAGGAATTTGGGGAATATCTCATTTGATCCCAAAACCCACACAGGGAGGTACGTGCTGTTATTGTCACCATTTTACAATTGCGAAAACTGAGATGGATAAAGTTAAAGTGTGTATGTGTGTGTGTGTGTGTCCTGTCCAAGTTGACGTACTTCCCTCCCTCTGAAATCTATATGTTCATCATATCTTTGTATCATATATCATGTATTTCTATATCTCAGTGGTATGGGATTCTCTCCTTTTTGGTTGAGATGAATGCCCTACCTTGTGTGAGGGATTGGTCAAGCTTTCGAAAACAAGCTGGCTCTAAAAAGTCCCAAAGGGATACTCCCCAGTGGGATTGGAGCAGAAAAATATCACAGGGGAACTGGCAAAGTATAGAGCTTTCCTGCCTCTCACCAACTCCATCCAATGCCTCACACAAGGCAGGCCATTCTAATTGTCATTGCTGTGATTTGAATAAATAGCCTTTTTGCTATTTGCTATGTGTGTTTATTGTCAAATTGGATTTAGGTGAGAAAAAGTCAAGCCTTGTATATAGAGCTTGGCCTCCCTCTTACTTCCAAAATGACTAAGTCATCATAAGTTAGCTGCAACCTGATTATATTCCCTAGGCTAACAATATTTAAGGGATTGGGCATATATATCTAACTTAGTTTTCCTTCTTTCTGACAAGAGCTGAATGGTATTTGGTTCCAGCCTCTTGTTTCTCCTCTTGGCAGGAATGAAAGAGCCCCTTGGAGAAGAAGGGGAGGAGAGGAGGCTAGAGATACTTATTTCACATTGTTTCAAGTTACACAAAAAGAGGCTTCTTGTCACACATGGGACCTGACTACCAGTGAAACTCCTACCACCACCCACACCCCCCAACCCTGCCAATTCTACATATGTGTGCTCCCCAACTTGAACTGAAATTTAGAATTTCCTTGACTGATAAATGTAGCTAAGAAAAAAAATGCAATAGGGGTCTATGTCTCTCTCTCTCTCTCTCTCTCTTTCTTTCTCTCTTTCTCACACACACACAAATGTCTCTTTTTAAATTTTAATTTATTTATTTTTACTTTTCAACATTCATTTCCATAAAATTTTGAGTTACAATTTTTTCTCCCCATCTTTCCCCTACCCCCTTCTCCAAATAGCAAGACTACTGAATAACCCTCAGCCCAATCTGCTCTCTGTTATATCCTCCCCCTTCACCCATACACACACCCTAACTTTCTAGTAAGGCAAGATGGATTTCTATACTCCAATACCTGCATATCTTATTTCCCAGTTGCATGTAGAAAAACAAAATTTTAAACATTTGTTTTTAAAACTTTGAATTCCAAATTATTTTTCCCTCCTCCCACCTTACCCACCCCCACCGGGAAGATAAGCAATTAATTCAATATAGATTGTACATGTGTAGTTACCCATATATACATATGTATACATATGTATATGAACATATATGTATATGTATTTCCATAGTAGTTATATTGTGAAAGACTAAGTATATTTCCTTCCATCCTATCTCACCCCCCACTTATTCTATTTTCTCCTTTGACCTATGCCTTTCAACAAATGTTTGCTTCTAACTATCCTTTCCCCCAATCTGCCCTTCTTTCTGTCCTTCCCTTTCTTACACCCTATCCCACCATTTTCCTATAGGGTAAGATACCCAATTGAGTGCATATGTTATGCTCTCCTTAGGCCAAATTGAATGAGAATCAGGTTGTCCCATTCCCTTTTACCTTCCTGCTCTTCCTCTCCAATGTAACAATTTTCTCTTGCCTCTTTTATATGAGATAATTTACCCTAATGTATTACTCCCTTTCTTCTTCTATCAATAAATTCCTCTTTTACCTCTTAATTTTATTTCCTAGATATCATCCCTTCATATTCCACTTATCCTGTGCCCTCTGCCTATGTATACATGAACATGCATATGCCCACACTCACATATATATTTATATACACATACATCCTGCTATACATACACAGATATATATGTATACAAATATATACATATATATTCCCTTCAGCTATCCTTATACTGAGAAAAGTCTTATGAGTTACAATTATCATTTTTCCATGTAGGAATGTAAATCGTTCAACCACAGTAAGTTCCTTATGATTTCTTTTTCCGATTTACCTTCTCATACTTCTCTTGCTTCTTGTATTGAAAGTCAAATTTTCTGTTCAGCTCAGATTTTTTTTCATCAAGAATGCTTAAAAGTTCTCTATTTCACTGAATAGCCATAGTTTTCCCTTTAGCATTATATTCAGTTTTGCTGTGTAAGTGATTCTTGGTTTTAATCCTAGGTCCTTTGACCACCCAAATATCATATTCCAAGCGCTTTTATTCCTTTTTTCATAGAAGCTAGTAGGTCTTTTTATCCTGATTGTGTTTCCACAATACTCAAATTGTTTCTTCCTGATTGCTTGCAGTATTTTCTCCTTGACCTTGGGACACTGGAATTTGGCTATAATATTCCTAGGAGCTTTTTTGGGGGGATCTTTTTCAAGAAATGATCAGTGAAGTCGTTCAATGTCTATTTTGCCCTCTGGTTCTAGAATATCAGGGCAATTTTGCTTGATAATTTCTTGAAAGATGGTGTCTAGACTCTTTTTTTGTACATGGCTTTAAGGTAAACCAATCTATTTTTGAGGTGAGTGGGTTTTCCAATGAGATATTTCACATTGCCTTCAATTTATTTATTTCTTTGGATATGTTTTAGAGTATCTTGATTTCTCATAAAGTCATTAGCTTCCAGTTGCTCCAATCTAATTTTGAAGGAGGTATTCTCTTCAGCGAGTTTTTGAGATTCCTTTTACATTTGGAAAATTTGGCTTAAGGCCTTCTTTTCTTCATTGGCTTTTTGGGCCTCTTTTGCAATTTGAGTTAGTTTATTTTTTAGGGTGCTATTTTCTTCAGTGCATTTTTGGGTCTCTTTTAGCAGGCTGTTGTCTCACTTTTCATGATTTCATTGCATCATTCTCATTTCTCTTCCCAATTTTTCCTCCACTTCTCTTACTTGATTATCAAAATCCTTCTTGAACTCCTCCATGGAGTTCACATATGTAACGAGTTCATATTTCCATAGAGGTTTTTGATGCACGAGTTCTGACTTTGCTCTCTTCCTCCCATTCCATGCCTGTATTCTTTTTATCCTCAAAAAGAAGATTTTATTTTCTGTTTGTGCTTCTGTTGCTTGCTCATATTGGCAGCCAATTACTTCACTTTTGAGCTCTTTGCCACAGTAGAACTTTGCTTCCAGAATGGAGAGAACTATTCCCCAAATTGCTGGGGGGTTTTGCAGCTGCTGGTGTTATTAGATAAGCACCCTCTCTACAGTCTCCATATGCTCTGACTCAGTGGTCACATACCCCAGGACTACCACTTAAAACCAGGATCTGGATCCAAGCAGGTCAAAGTAAGAGTGATCACCCTCTGAATGGTCACTTGGTCCCCCTACAATCTGCAGGCCAGGAGCTCTGAAGCAGCCATACAGCTGCTGAGTTTCCATTGCTTTTCACTTTGGGGATGGTAGAAGGACCATGCTCCCCCTGTTCCAAAAATGTTCTACACTAATCTTTTACTTTGTCTTTGGCGTTTGTGGATTGAGAAGTCTGGAAAAAGCTACAGCTGTTGGTGATTTATTCTTGTGAAGTTTGCTCCAGCTATGGCTGGTCAGGGACTCCCCCTGGAGCTAAAACTGTGGCTCAGGTGGTTCTGTGCTCTGCTCCTAGCACTCTGAGATGGACACTTCCTGCATGCATGTCAGGCTTACTTCAGAGGGAGATTTGTTTCTTTCTGTCGCTTTCTGGGTTCTGTATCTCTAAAGTGTTTTTGAGTCATTTTTTACATGTATTGGAGGAGGTGAAAGCCAGAGCCATGCACAAGCCCTGTTTCTACTACACCATCTTGGCTCCTCCCCCCTCCATGTATTTCTACATTAAAGAGAGGTTTTGTTTACTTAATATTTCATTTTCTTTCATTTTTACAATGAATAAAACAGTTTTCAAATTCTTTCCAAGTTTGTCTAAGTTCATATGTCTGGTCTTGGTCATTGAAAATTTGAAGAGTTCATCCTTTGTACTCTGAATTCTGGGAAAGTCATAAAATTGAACTTTGTGATTGTGAGTTTAAAACATACAGATTAAGTAGCATATTCACCAAGAAGAATTTTGAAAGCATCTAATCTTCATTGAATTTCGGCCAGATTTCATAGAAAGATTAACACCAAATGAGCAGGATTGTCAAAATGCCATGGTAACTTCCCTGAAAAGTAAGCCAATCATAAACATGTTTGCCTGCGGGAAATAAAATAATCTTCATGACTAAAGTTAACCCTGAAGTGAGCAAAAGGAATTAATATTTGGTTGTTTCAGCAAATATTGGTCCTTCCTTTGCCCACCCACTTCTTCTCATTTGAATAATAAGCCTTGTGTTATTTGCTCAGAAGAATGAGGGAATCATTTGTGTGTGCATGTGTGTGTGCATGCACGTGTGTGTATGTTTGTACAAATCTTAAAGTTCTCAATGCTTCCTCCCTCTTGTAAACTATGAAATTGATCCTCTCTAGCCTTGGAATCACAGAAATTAAGGGAATTATAAAATAAACTATCCTGAAAATATTATAGTACATTAGAGATTAAAAGGACCTTATAAATCTCCTAGTCCAATATCCTCACGTTAGGTTAAGAAAAAAATGAGGCTCAAGGAGAATGTTGTTTTTCCAAGGTCACAGAATTAATTAATAATAGAGTCAGATCTAGAGCCTAGGTCTTCAATTCTCACTAAATTCTGACTCTAGTGTTTAAAAATGTGTTTGAGTAATAATAATAAATTACATTTCTTTAGTACTTTAAAGTATATATATCCATACATTATTTTATTTGAGCCTCATAATAATGTGAAAAATGATTCATTCTGACCCCTACTCTTTTCCATTCAGTATTAATCAATTTGATTTTTTATTTAATAAATTGCATAGAGATAATTAGGTAAGATAGATCTTATACTAGGCCTCAAACTTTAATCCAAAATTTGCCACTTTTTTAACCAGTTATGAAACTTACTTATAGAAGCAAAAAATTCTGCCAAAGATATTTCCATCTTGTTTTGCTCAAATTCCTTTTAGAAACCCAGGATGAGTTGGATAGGATACCTTGATTTTTCAAAAATCTTCCAGTTCATTTGTGTACTTGAGACCACTGTCCCTTGTCCCATCATAGCTAACAATAATAATTCTTGCCTTGCCCATCTTATAACCAGTAAGTGGAGATATCCCATGTTTTGTCTAACCCATTACCTGATATACCGTGTTTGTTTGTTTGTTTAAGCTAATGCATCATTTTTGGACGTCAAACAAGTTTTATCAAACAATGTGATTTTGTATTTTGTGTTGTATCTCCAGAATGTCCAGTTTTCAAAAACAATATCAAATCCTATAAAAACAAGATCCTTGGGACCAGGGCATCTCAGATAGTAAGGAAAATCTGAGGGCCACTTCATTGGAGGGAAACATGGATTTTAAAATAAAGGGTTATTGATTTGGGGCTCTGCCTCAGTGATTTTTCTTGTAGATTGGACAATTTTTGGAATCCCACAATAAGCTTTTAATGAAGATACCAGGGAGGTATTATCTCTATTTTACAGATGAAGGGGTTGGGGTATAAAGTGTTATTTCATCAATGTAGAGAATTTCAGAATAAGGGCACTCACTCTCATGATGGAGGTTGGCAATGGGAGAAATGTTTTATGTTTAGAGAACATTTTTTAAGTTTGAAAAAGCTTTTGAGTTGATCAGTTCCTCAGCAAGTGCCACTTCACTGTGGAATCTCAGGGTCACACAGTCAATATGTGTCAGAGACAGGACTTGAATGAATATATTCCTGAATTTATGGCCAGCTCTCAATTCATTATGTCACACTATCTCTGATGAAAGATATGAAAACTGAGGGATAAAGAGGATAAATGTCTTCTCTATAATTACATACCTAATTAATATGGGAGGCAAGATTACATCTGTTTCCTTACAAATAAATCTCCCTTATATATCCTATGCTCAAGTCAAATTGGCCTATTTGTTCTTCTTAATAAGCAAGAGGACATCTCCCACCTCTGTGCCTTTGTCTGTCCCTCCCATGCCTAGAATGCTTTCTCTCTTCAATATTATTTCTTGGTGCCTCTCAAGATTCAGCCCAAGTTATACCTATTTCAAAATGCTTTTCTTGATTCTCTCAGTTGTTAAAGGCTCCAGTCAATCACTGTGTATTTATTTTCTATATTTCTTTTACTTACTAAGCTATGCGTTTAACTTTTGGGGGGGGGGAAACGGGGAAGGCAGAGCAATTGGGGTTAAGTGACTTGCCCGAGGTCACATGGCTAGTAAGTGTTAAGTGTCTGATGCCAAATTTGAACTCAGGGTCTCCTGACTCCAGGGCCAGTGCTCTCTTCCTTGTGCACCCTCGCTTCCCTGAGTCTAACATTTTTATTTAAATCCCCAGTGCCTGGCAAATACAAGGCACGTAACAAATGCCTCTTTGTTGATTTATTGAATTAGGTTTCAGCAATTCATATGAATCTGTATGGGATAAGTGAAAACTTCTAAGTTTGGGGTTGTTAACTTTCCCTTCCTCCCCTCTCCTCCATTGCTGCTGTCAATCACTTTTATCTTCCTTTGTTTTCCCACCTTGGTGGGACCCTCCCCCTCCATTTTCTTGCTGTCCCATTTGGGGAAGAATTTAGTGAAGTCTGCCTCTCCACCAGTGAGAGAGGAGACAGTGGGGAAAGGGGCTTGACTAAGTTAAGTTATAAATTCTTGCACTGTCTTTTGTAATTTGCTTATTCTTCGTGATGAGTCATGGGGCCGACCGCCCTCTTCTCCCAGGGAAGAGAATAAACTCCTGTTCTTATCCTAAGAGATATCTGTGTTTAGGGTATTTTTCATCCCAAACAAATCTAACAAGCATATAGGCTAATTATTACTGGATCAAGTTAAATATAGATTCCTAAACAAGAAAGCTCACAGAAAGAAGAACTTGGCAGGTGCTTTCTATTGCAGAGGTCGGCCCTGAAAGTCATAAAATTCAAGCTTCCATTTGGTAACCAGTCACATGACTTAATATTTCCAAAGATGTCAAGACGAATTAACGGCCATCACATGACAGTCAGTCCAATGAGCAGAAACACTCTGACACTATCATTAGTCCCTATGCCCTGTCAAGAAGGAGATTCCAGAGTGAATTGGCACTTGCTGATGAAGTGATCATCAGAGAACTGAAAAAAAGGAAAAAAACTGCTATACAAGCATATAACATTACACATTAAAGAGCTATCAAGTGCATTATCTCATCAAATTCTCTCAACACTGTGAGATGAAGTAATGGAGGTTCCATGACCCTTGTTTAAAAGAACAGCCTCAGAAAATTTAAGTTCCATAGCATTTCTCTATTTAGTGTTGGTCCAGGAATATAAACTGGGAATGCAAACTCTTTCCAGTGATTTTTATTTGGGGGGAAGGGGAGTGAAGGGGTACTTATTATTTCACATCACCTACTTTACACATGTCCTAAGAAGTGCAAAAAAAATGGGGGGAAAGCATCTCCTTCCATTTCTCTTATCACTTTTCCTGGATCTCTCCTTTGTAATTAATATGTCATTAGAATTAAAGCTATTTGTATGCCCACCTTTATCTTCCATTAGAATGCTAGGAGACAACGATGATCTTATTTCATCATTTTTCTAAAATGTAGTATTGTGCATTCGAGAAGGGCAAAGTGTTATATGAGCTCAAGGGGAAGTAGATAGGGATGAGGAAGATCAAGGAAGGCTTCATGAAGAAAGCCACTGTAGAGTTCAGCGTGTATAGGAATGCATAGGAAATTAAGAGACTAAAAGAGAGACATTCAAGGCAAAGAAAACAGCATGAATAAAGATATAGATATAAGAAAGCAGAGGGCTTGGTCACAATCTGCAAATATCTTAATCTAGTATACACAGTAGGTGAGTATAGAGTATAGAGACAAAGCCTGAAAGGTAGAAACCACCAACATTCAACTTAGCATAATATTAATCAAAGTATCTAGACAAGATGTGAATCATTAAAGGGAAAATATCTCCCTCAAAACTTATCTTGGTAATATTAACACTTGTTGAATTCTCCAGATTCATCACTTAACTTAATATGGAACTAAGGACTTCCCTATACATTCTGAAATTTAGTCAAGTCAGGACCAAGATCAAAATTATTATATCTAAACACCGATTATGATTTACACATATGCCCATGGCCTTCATGAAGTAGTTTATCCTATGGAATGGAAACGATGCAGTAGGAATATGTATGTGTGTATGTGTGTGTGTGTGTGTGTGTGTGTGTGTGTGTGTGTGTATACACACACATATATACATATATAATCACTTATATATACACTTATATTTATGTATTTATATAGTCATATTATAGTCATATAGAAGATAAATAACTGTTCTGATTGTTTCTAGTAGGGGAAGGTGGGGTCAATTTTTAAAAGTTTCAGTAAGAAAAATTTTAGCATTAAAAAAAGAATAAGCAAAAAAAATGAATGGGCTTCTACAGGTGCTATTAAGTCAGTCAAAAAGTATTCATTATGCACATACTACATGTCAGAAACTATGCCAACAAGACCATTAATATTCAAAGTCTCCAACAAAAATCACCAAAAAGTCAGTATTGAAAGATGGGGTAGGAAGTATGTTTATTTTACAGAGCCTGTATATATAGTCATATTATAGTCATCTCCTTTTTTAGGAGAAAAAGTAGGCCCTGTTCGCAGTATTTGACTGCTCAATAGGACAATATAACCTATAGATGAAGAATTAGTGTTCCTAATTTCTGGCAGAGTTCCCCTGCCATGTAGGATGTCTTTCTGACCATTAGTAATCATGTTTCTTTTAATCCTTTTATAAGTTATTTTTGTTACATTTTATGAAGTCCACTAGTAAAACATTATTTTTTAATCTTGAGCCTGAATCACTGACTTGGTTCTAGTTAAGGATGACCTAGAACAGAAAGGATCTCAGAACTCATCTATTACTCCAACATATCCTTAAAAAGGATACTTCTCTGAAACAGTGTAATGAGGTCACACAGTTGCTGGGACACAAAGCTGAAAAAAAGACACATTCCTGTCCTCAAAAAGCTTATGGGGGAAAATATGACATGCATATATTTAAGTAAGAAACAATGTAGGATGAAATAAGTTGAAAGGGAATGTAGACAAAGGGCTTCAAGAAGTATGAGGAGGGAACAAGAGAGTCACTGAAAATTTCCAAGTAAAGGGACATTATCAAGGCTAGTACATTAGTAAAATAATTTTTCATCACATCAAACAGTTGAATATATCTTAAAAATGAGTGTTTCTCTAATTTTTCTACTGGCATCAACATCAGAGGAAGAGATAGTTATATGTGGGTGCATCTCAAGTATATTGTGAAAACCTTCTCTAACTGGAAGGACATATTTACCAATATAGGAAGATTCTAAGGCACTTCACAGACTAAACAGGAAAGTTCCAGCCGAAATGCTTAGAGAAAAGAACTGAAGGAGGGAAGACAAATAGGTTAAGAAAAGGCAGAAGCTAGTAGGTAAATAATAGCACCTGGGAGTAGTTTCTGAGGATGAATAATACTGATCACACTGCCGCTCCATCAAACTGACCCTTGGCAAAAGGTGAAGGTATATGAAAGCTAGAAAATGATATTTTCTTCCAATTCCTTTCTATGCTGCGGTCTTATCTTTTCAAAATCATTCTTGGTTATTTAGAGTAACCTTTGTTTGTAATCCATACATCTGATGTATACTTAGGCTGTGCACTGATACAAGTGTACTCCTTCTTGGTGTGGGGGAAAGAATTAAATAGGCTAAGGTTTCAAAGGCTAATTTGGGTTATTTCTCAGAACATGCATCGAGCTGCCAAAAACCCAACTGATGAAGGCCTTTAGGTAGCCCGTAATTTAATTAAGATCAAATTAGAAAGCCTGATTACCTGACCCAAGAAAGTCAATATGGGCATCTGCTGTATTCATGCCAGAATAGACATCTGACTCATGATTTGATTCTTTTGAATATGTGCTAGTTCCTGTAAGAAAATTTTGGCCACAGTTCTTGGATTTGCATCCATCTTCCTATATTTTTTAGCTTATCCAAATATTTACAGTCTATTGACAAATAATCTATATGGCCAACTAGTACTTAATTATCTGATGTTTAAAATTAATAAAGTGAGAAATCCCATTCTTTTGGCAGAATTCTGAACATATTTTGTAGAACCTTTCCTTCCCCCACTCTACATCAGAAAATTAATTAGTTTGCTTGTTAATGTGAATAGATATTTGAATCAAGCTGTGTCTTGATTTTCTCCTTTTCTTCAATACAAAGCTATTTAGATAGGAACACTCACATGAATTGGGTCATAGATTTGAAAGAGGAGGAGAGTGAGGCTGGAAGATGAGGGGTGGGAAAATGATGAAGGAAGATGAAAAAGAGAAGAGGACAGAAGGGCATTAGAAAAGGGATAAAAGATAAAAATACAAAGGGGTTAGGTAATTTATTCATAAAAGGAAGTGGGAAGAGAAACAGAAAGCAGAAGTAAAAAAGGAAAGAGTGAAGGGAGAGGGTGGGAAACTGTGCTGAATAGAGGAGAATGAGAAAAAAAGAAGCAAGAAAACAAAGTATGGGAGACAATCTCCTCCTCTCAATGACAATTGATACTGGACCTCTAATTTCACTGTTACAAAGTATTACTCAGTGAGGAAAGCCCCTCAAACAACATAGGTCTCACCTTCTTTGAAACTAGGGAGTATTTTGACTATATCTAGGTGTCTCAGTTAATAAGGTGATGGACCTGGAAACAAGAAGACCCAAGTTCAAATTTGGCCTGACATATCAGCTCTGTGGTCTTGGATATGTGATTTAATCTCTGTCTGCCTTGGTTTCCTCATCTATAAAATGGGAATAATAATAGGTTGTGAGAGGAGAAAATAGTATTTATTAAGTACTTTTCAAATGTTAAAAAGTTATATTAATGCTCTCAATTAACATCTTTGCTTCAGAGCATTTAAATGACTTCTATAGTGTCACCTGGCCAGTATACAAGTCTTCTTTGCTCTAACAATAGCTCTCTGTCCACTACACCATGGTGTCTCCATCAGTAACAACAATGAAACTAAATTCAACTAGCCCAACATTAAACCAGCATTATTTTGAAAGAAAAAAAGTTATTTCACCCTCTCTATATATGGATTTCATCAGTCTTACAGAAAGATCCCGGAGGCTCAGAGTTTTGTGAGCTGTTCATAATCACATATCTAAAAAGTGTCAGAGACAGGATTTAAAGCTAGATTTTTCCCTCTTGTAGAGCCTGACCTTTAACCAGTAAACCACATTACCTCTCATTTGAAAGACCATAGAATCCATTCATTGACATTTAAAAAATGGTTTGCTTAAGCTCACACAGATTTCAAAGCCAATGTGTTCTAAGTTGCTTTGTTCAATGGGCTCTTTCAATACTTATGTTTCCCAACATCAATATGAAAAGTATGTCACAGCTATATGCAATTAAATATTGTGCTCCAGCACTAACCTTAAATCCTCTCCCTATTAGTGTTCTCATGCTTAGCTTTTTTAATTGTGAAAAGGGCAAATTATGGCAAATGGTAAGGGAGTTTACTAATCTAATGAAAATGAGTGATCACCAGTCTCTTTTAATTTAGAACACAGTAAGCCACTATCCCTACAGCAATAAACATTTTTTCCCTCTAGATTAGCACAAAGAGGAATAAACATGAATACTGGCATTTAAATAATTGACAATAAATAATTGATGCTTAAGTCACAAGGGAACCCATACAATGGGCTACTAAACTAAGCTTCTCACTTGGTGCTCAGAGGCTATGAGAATCCCTCTAAATATCCTAGTTACAAATAGAAAGATCATTTCTGATTAGCATTCTGGGGCTGAGAGAGCCAGGATGGGAAACAGTCAAGTTTCTGCACTCAAACATACTTTTCCTTGGCCACACTCTACCTATCTGATTCACAGTAAGCATTTAAATGCTTGCTGACCACCTGATTACAAAGGTGACATAAGATAAAATAATGGCAAGAAAGAATATTAGAGGTGGACATAAATAAAGAGATGATCAGGTTAGGGATTCTTAAATGTTTTTGTGATATAAACTTTTAGCTTTCTAATAAAGCCTGTCTTTTCAGGCTATGCAGATAAGTGAAGTAACTTGCCTAATTTCATACAATGAATCACTGGCAGAATTGAGACCAGGACCCACTTCTCATGACTATTAATCTGGTGTTTCGTAGGGCATGGAGCAGTGGTGTTAAACTCAAATACATGTAAGGGCCATTCCTGTGGGCTGCATGGTGACTTAATTTTAAAATGTAATATTATCTATTGTCAACCCCAGAGTTCTGTCTAAGAAAGACAAACAGAATTAGGTTGTATGCATGCTGGTGGCATGCATGTGGAGCTGCAGGTAGAACTGAGCTGGCTTCGGGGATAGATTGCACAAAATATAAAGACAAAAATTACAAAGCTGAGTGGGAATGGCCATGTCCTGGCCCAATCTTGTATTTCAAAGGCTTCTTGGGTTTGGTTTCCATTTCCCCAAGAAGGGGTCTTTTCACAGAAGTCATAGGAGGGCTCAGGGTACATGGAATAAGGAAGGGGGTCAGGTATGGAAAGTTCCTGAGAGTTCTATTGTGGTGGGTGAGGCAGCAGAATGCTCCTTGTTTGCTTGAGAGATCAGATTTGGCCTTAAAGCACTGTCAGGGAAAACAAAGTTTAAGGGACAGTGC
>CM053598.1:177695100-177705771 GCA_028646575.1 Pseudocheirus occidentalis
CCCATTTTCACACTATATATATATATATATGTGTGGGACATGAAATTAGTGAAAACTTCTCAGTCTGGAATGTAACCCCCCCCCTCCTGAGTGTCTACTCTCCCCCTTCTCCTGTCAATTACTTTTATCTTCCTTTGTTCATTTCTTCCAGCCTGGTGAAGGTCAACCCCCTTGTAGTCTCATTGGGGAGGAGGTTGGGAGGTGAATTTTTCACCAATGAAAGAGGGCAGTTGGCCAGGAGAGGGGACGTCCTAATTAGGTTTTTAAACCTTGGAACAGGGCTAGGCTCTCTCTCTTCCGGACTCAACCTCATGCATTAACATGGGTAAGACATCCTCTCATGGGGCACTCCTTTCTTCCTGGGAGAAAGGGAATAAATTCCTCTTCTTATCTAAGGCATCTCTGTGTTTACTTTTCTAATTAAATTAAGAATAATGGGTATTTTTTTATACCACAAACATATATATATATATATATATATATATATATATATAATTTATTTATTTGGTCAATATTTCACAAACATATTTTAATATACTTCAGACAATACTCCAGAACTGATCCAAGAGGGGCTTGTTTGATGTCTTTGATATAAAGTAAAGAGAATTGAATTTGGAAATAGGGGAGGCCTGAATGTGAATCTTATCTCACATCTACTATTTTGGGAATTGAGAGCTATTTCATTAATTTCTCTGAGTCTCAGTTTCTCAATTTATAACATGATCATATTGGAATAATAATAAAACTGTATTAACTCCATAAAAAGATCATTGTGGGGTTTAGAGGGGATAATATTTTAAGTTTGTATGTACTTTTAAGCCTTTTCTCTTTTCTTCCCACTATCTTTTGATTATTGAACGTTTAAAGGAAAAATAGAATTTGGATAGACAAAGAGGAGAAGAAAAAGGACATTTCAGATTAAAAGATCATCAACACAAGCACAATACTGCAAAGCTGTATTTGCCTTAATGATTTAACATGTTAAACTAGAGGGAGGACATGTTATTGGTCAACATGAAAAAGGCTAGCCATAAACTTTCTTTAAAATTATTATACAACCTCAGTAACTCAGGCCCAAATAATAGCATTTACAATGATCATTACAGTATACTTTAAACATATGGAATAAAAATTGGAAATAGTTTATTCTGGTTTTAATTTGTAACAAGAGTTTAATTGGGATTAGCCCTGAGTGAGAGAAGTGAAAACTTCTCAGACTATACTCTAAAATATAGTAAGGCTTTTCATGGGAAACAGGCACAAGTTCTGCTTCACTGGAAATCACATGATTTATAAGGACTCAAAACTTAGAATGATAGGGAGTCACCCCTTTCCTCAGTGTCACCTCAGCACAAGATATCCCAAATAAAGACAGAAGTGCTTTCTCAAATGTCCATTGGGGTGGTCTACTGTTTCCTTGTTCTGATACTTGAGGTAGATTGCCGCACTTAGATTGTGCACCTGACTTCCAGCCGATGGAAGAAAAGGATCGGTGGGAAGAAGGGGGAAATTCTGCATTAGAGCTTTATAACTTATCCATTTCTTTTTGTAAATTACTTCTCCTCCCTGACCATTTGTCAGGAGGGTGGCCCTTTCTCTAGATGGTAATAAATCATCCTTTTCAGCTTCCTACCTTGAGAAACCTCTGGGTATTATGTGGGTAAAGGTCTCTGTTGCACACAGTTTTGGGGCGCTCACCTAAAATGCATCCTTCAGTGAGGGGCTTCCACAGACTCTTCACAAGGACCAGGCACCAACCGAGGTTTCTCAGGGGTCATTGGAGTTGGTCTGTGAGATTCGACTCGATAGGGTTACGACCTGAAGAGAAGAACTCAGTAAGAAACAGAAATTCCAGTTTTGCTAGGGAAGACCAGACTGCTGGCAGGGAGGGGATCACACAAGTTTGTGTACACAAACCCAGGTAAGCAAGACCCTGGGTGATCCTGTTGTGCAGAGAATAAGGGTAAATTTAGGTGTGGATTTATTGATCAAGCGTGCTACTGCCTGGAGTGTACACTCAAATAAGGCAGCCATCTTTGGGCCCTACAGACTTGTTTATATAGGCCAAAACCGCAAACCACAATCCGGGAGGGGAACTAGCAGAAGCCATTATGTACAGAAGCAAGAAGAGCAATCATTGCTTAGCTCTGTAGTTCAGGGCTAATTTTGGAATATGGCGCAAGGGTACAAGGGTGCAACCATCTTATGACATGGGGGTCTCTCCTAGAACAGGTTTGAGGGCACAGGGTGGAGGGTTGTTGTGTAATGGGGAGTGGGAAATAGTCAATCTCCCAGAATAGACCAGGGTCATGTTCTGGGCAGAGGGTGTGGGGACCTGGTTGGGTAATGGAATGGGAAAGGGTGGTCCCTAGATAAGGTCCTTGCACCATAATGGGAAGGAGGGGACAGAGAACTAAGCCTTGAGCAATATGCCCAGACATGCCTTAAGCAGTTTCAAGCTATTGGGGTATATAGGATAGGGACAAAAGCAAAAATATAAAGGGGGCTTAATGGTGGGCCACAAATCAGGTGGTAGGCAAGTGACCTGGGACTTGGATTGGGTACAGCAATCCAAGGGTGGGAGACAATCTACCTAATTTGAGTCTGCAAGATTTCTCCTGACAGGGCTGGGAGACAGTCTAAACAGTTTAAGTCTGCCAGACTTCTACCAGGGAAAGAGTTGGATAGGCCTAATAGATCCTGATAAGATTAAAACTATGCGTAAAGAGCAATGATCCAAAATACCTTCCTAACATTCTGGAGGATAGTCCTCATGGAGATAGAGGCGGTAATTGGAATAATTTACCAAAATACAAAGGAAAAGACCAATGGATCATGATAAAACACTGTTGCCTCATTTGGGGTGGCATCCCAGTTGGAAGAGGTATATCTTGGCCAAAATACAGCTCCTCTAAAGACTGGGTGTGCCAACAACTAAATTTGTATGTGAATTCTAAGGAGCTGGCTATAGGAGGATTTTGCTTTAAAACAGAAGGGGGAAGAGTCCAAAGGGGAATCAGAAGAACAAGAACAAAGGCCCTATCCCTGGGACCCCTTTCTTTACCCTCACCCTACATTCTTCCACCATGGGGATAGGGGACTTCCTGGCCCAGCCTCAACTCCTCCTATTGGATGAGAAACCTAACAATATAGTGTGGAATGAGAACAGTAGAAAGAGCTTTGCTCAGTTAAAAGAGGCCCTGACTTCCCCTCCAGTATTGGCTCTCCCTTCCCTAGAGAATCCCTTCCATCTTTTTGTAAACGTAGAAATGTAAATGCCTTTGGGGTACTGGCACAAATGAGAGATGGGCAGAGAAGATCAGTAGCCTTCCTCACCAAGATTCTGGACTGTGTTGCCAGGGCATGTCCCACTTGTATTCAGGCTATGGTTGCCACCCTAATCAAGGAGAGTCAGAAGTTGACCTTTGCATGGAGTCTTACAGTGAGTATTCCACACCAGGTGAGGGTGATTCTCAATCAGAAAGCAGGCAGGTGGCTCACTGACTCCCAGATCTTGAAATCTGAGGCTACTTTACTGGAAAAGAATGATTTGGTATTACCCCAAGATAATAACCTGAACCCTGCCTCTTTCTTCACTGCTAGCATGCAATCGAGTTCAGGGTTTGAGCATTACTGCCCAGACATAATTGATCTCCAAACCAAGGTACAGGTAGCTCCCCAAGAATCCCCTGTCCCAGGAGGGGTAGATCTGTTCATAGATGGCTCCTTTAGAGTGGTTGAAGGGAACCAGAAAAATGGATATGCTATAATAGATGGAGATAGAGGATCTCTTATTAAGGCAGTGGGATTACCCAAACCCTGGTCTGCCCAGACATACTAAATCATATTGGAAAGAAGGGAAGGGAACAATTATACAGATTCAAAATATGCTTGGGGAATGGTACATGTATTTGGGAAGATATGTGAAGAACAGGGAATGATCAATAGAGGAAAGGAACTGGCCCATGCTACCTTAATAAGCAAAGTTTTGGAAAACCTGTTATTGCCGGAAGCCATTGCTATTATATATGTTAATGGCCATCCGTCAGGGACAATCCTTTAAGGCCAGAGGAAACCTGCCTTGCAGATGGGGAAGCTAAGGAGGGCCAGAGAGGAAGGATCAGGGTAGGAAGATCCTATGTTGGTCTTGATCCCTTCGTTTCCCCCCAATTCCCCCTCCCCCTCCTTTTCTCAGGAAGAGAAATGGAAGACCCAAAATTCTTGGGGTACAAGAGCATAAACATGGGCACTGATTCCTCCCTGGTGATCGAGAGGTCTTGACTAAAGCAAGTATGAGGCAGGTACTGCAGCACTCACACCAGCATAGTCACTGGGATGTCCAGAACATGTGTGATGTAGTTTTGACCCGGTTTGTGTCTCCAGGCCTATATGCCTTAGCACAGCAGTTGGTGGACAGCTTCCTTGCTTGTCAAAGGACAAATATGCGGTTTGTGTCTCCAGGCCTATATGCCTTAGCACAGCAGTTGGTGGACAGCTTCCTTGCTTGTCAAAGGACAAATATGTAGACCTAGTGCCAGGCTCTGGCTGGGGAAAGGCCCCTGGGAATTAGACTACTCCAGAGTATAAATGCAGATTTTTGCGGAACTGCCTCCAGTAGACTGCCTAAAATACTTGCTGGTCATAGTACATACCTAACTTCTTGGGTGGAGGCATTTCCTGTGCCACGTGCAACTGTGCAGGCAGTTAGCTAAATCCTGGTTGAGCAAAAAATTCCTAGATATGGGATGGTGGAGAAGATAGACATGTACCAGGGGACATATTTCACTGTCAGGGTCCTTAAATCTCTGGCCCCGACCTAAGAAATTACCTGAGAACTACATAATCCTTAGCAGCCTTCTTCTGGCAAGGTGGAAAGGATGAATCAGAATGAATTGTCACTAAACTGACAATTGAAACCCAACTACCATGGACTAAGTGCCTCCAGCTAGCTCTTGTCAGGATTAGAACTAAGCCTAGGTGAGACATTGGACTATCTTCTCATGAACTTCTGTATGGACATACATATCCTGTGGGGAATGGAAAAATTAAAAAACAACAACAACAACCACGTGGTATCCAATATTGGAATGCAAAGACAAATTTCTTAGAAGTGTGTACATGCTTTGGTAAAACATCTCCATGATTTACAGAACAAAGGCTTGACCCTAGCTCAGACTCTGCCCCTGGGGTCCCAGTGCATCAATACTACCCTGGAGATTGGGTATTGTTCCTGGTGTGGAAAGAGGAAAACTTACCCCATCTTGGGAAGGACCTTTCCAGATTCTGTTGACTTCAGATATGGCAGTCTGGACTAAAGAACGTGGGTGGACACACCATATTCAGGTAAAGGGTTTTGTGAATCCTGTGGCTGAATGGACTATTGATCCAGAAGATTCAGGGGAACTTAAGTTGTGTCTTTGGTGAAGGCCACCACCTACAGGCTGAGCTCATGAGCCCTGAACCCTTACCTATCGTAACTCCATTTCTGCTTATAACTATACTAGTGGCTGCAATCCTTGTTTGTGTTTCTACACCCTTTGCACAATTCTTTTACTTATAACAAGAGTATAATACCATGGGACTTAACTTAACTCTGCTCCTGCTCAGTATACCCTTTGTCCAACTAGCCCTCATTTCCTGAGTACTCAAAGAAAATACTGAAAAGTTTTGATTACTGGAATCGTCCAGAACAGTTGGTCCAAAATGATAAGGCTAAAAGAGACAGCTGAGGGAACTGTACAATTGATGGTGATTAAAAGGACAAGGGTGGACCCCACTTGACCAAGAGGACAGACCTAGTCCTGAGGGTGTAGAAACTGAGGAAAATGAGATTGTAGAAGGGGCTCATCAGTAATGATGTGAGAAGTTTTCAGAGAGTGAGAATGAGAGGAGGGATTGAGGGAGAGAAGTGAAAACTTCTCAGACTATAGTCTAAAAGGTAGTAATGCTTTTCATGGGAAACAGGCCCAAGTTCCTGTTCCCCAGATATCACATGATTTACAGGGATTCAGAACTCAGAGCAGTAGGGAGTCACGCCTCTCCTCAGTGACATCTCAGCATAAGATATGCCAAATAAAGACAAAAGTGCTTTCTCCAATGTACATTGGGGGATCTACTGTTTTCTTGTCCCAGTACTTGAGGTAGATTGCCCAGCTTAGATTGTGCACCTAACTTCCAGCCAATGGAAGAAAAGGGTCAAGGGGGGGAGTGGTGGAGGAGAATTCTGCAATAGGGCTTTATAACTGCCATTTCCTTTTTTTAAAATTGCTTCTCCTCTCTGACCATTTGCCCTTTCTAAAGATAGTAATAAACCATTCTTTCCTACTTCCTACCTTGAGAAATCTCTGAGTATTATTTGCACAAAGATTTCTGTTGCACACAGTTTTGGGGGTACACATAGCCCTTTATCCTCTATCATAATAATCAGTTTGATAAGATTACAAATCATACATCTTCTTGGAAAGACCTCTGATCTAGAAATAGTCCCATTCTGAGATAATACAAGGAATTCCTCTGATTAGTCACTAGTGTCTTGGACTTTCCCAAGATTAGAGGCAAACAAGAGTCAAGATGACTTTCCCTTATAGCATAAATTAGTAAACTTTGAGATAGTTCTTCCTTTTCTTTTCTTTCCTTCTTCCTTGGCCTTTCAGACTTAAGTGTACTTTTAAAAGTTTTACTGATGTTGATTAATGTATTAATGCAACAAAACAATGCAATAACCTCACCTGAAAGTTGCATGCACCATTTCACATTCTCTCTTGTTTATTTTTTTAATGAACATAAATTTATTTTCCTGCTTACGATCCATACCCCATTGAAAAAAGAGAAAAGAAAACAAATTCATTGTAACAATTGTGGATAGTCAAGTAAAACACATTTTTCTTATTGGCTGTATACAAAAATAAGTATGTCTTATTCTGCATCCTAAATCAATCACCTCTCTGTCAGTAGATGGATAATATTTTATATCATCAAGCATTAGAATCACAGATGGTCATTAAGTTGATCATCGTTCTTAGAGCTTTCAAAATTGCTTATCTTTACAATGTTGCTACAGTTGTTCTATAAATTCTTCTGGTCTGCTTATTTCATTCTTCATTAGCTTTCAAGAATCTTGAAAACTGTTCATTTTCATAATATTAACATTAGAATCTAAATTGTTCTTCTGGTTCTTCTTATATCACTCCATTTTCATTAATGTGTCTTCAAAAGAATGTATTTGCTCATTTTTCTGTCTCATTTCTATGTCTTTTAAAAATAACTTATTGCTCGTTTCTTACAGCACAACACTAGTCCATTCCACAATTTATACATCTAATCCTCAATTGCTACACATCTCTTTACTTTCTAGTTTGTTTGCCTTTTGTGTGGTCACCACAAATAAGTCTGGTATAAATATTTTTGTTTGCATATCATATTTTACTATTTTTCTGATTTCTTTTGGCTCTAGGTCTGAAAGTGATATAGTTAGGTCAAAAGACATATACAATGTAGCAATGTTTTCTGTATAGTTATAAATTGCTTTCTAGAACATTTTTACTGATTCACAATTAATGTGTGCCTATTTTCCCACAGCCCCTCCAGCATTCACCATTTTCCCTTCTTGTCATTTTCAACAATAAAATTGTTCTAAAGTAGTAATTTTTCTAATTAGAAGTGATTTAGAGTATTTTTTTTAAAAATGTTTACAAATTATCTGGGTTTCTTCCCTGGATATTTTCCTTTTTATAATAGACCATTTATCAAATGGGTAATGGTTCTCATTCTTATATATTTAAATTAGTTTATTATATGAGATAGTTATTGGAAAAAATTTCTGCAAATATTTTTCTCTAATTATTTCCCTTTTGAGTTTAGCTTAATTGGACTTGTTCCTGGGGGATGTGGGGAAACTTTTTAAAAAGAAGTTACATAATCAAAATAATCCATGTTGAGTTTTTTTTATCCTCTCTATCTCTTGTTTTTTACCTACTATCTCTATATCTGATAGCTAATGTCCCTCCATAGTTCTCTTTGTTTACATCAGGACCTTTCATACCTAGGTCACATCTCCATTTGGAGCTTATCTTGGTCTAAGGTTTGAGGTCTTGATCTAAATATAATTTATTTCACATTGCTGTCCAGTTTTACCAACAGTCTTTGTTTAGCTGGGTTTTTGTTTTGTTTTGTTAATAGTAATCCCTTACATCAGTGACTGCGGCATTTGTGTCTATCAAATTCTAGGGTACTAAATGTATGTTGTGTATTGAATCTGTTTTACAGTTCAGTCTCTTTTTAACCAGTACTCAAATAATTTGTCATTTATTATTTTATACTATAGTTTTAAGATGTGACATTGCTAGACCCTGTTTGTTTCCACTTGTTATCATTTTGCTTAATATTCTTGAGATTTTTGGTAATATATTATATTTTTTTCTTTTTTGTAAGTTCTCTAAGTAATGATTTAGCACTTACATTGGTATGGCTTAGAAGAAGTAAATAACTGCAATAATATTTTAATTTTATTATATTGGCCCATCCTCTCTCTGAGAAATTAATGTTTTTTCTAATTGTTTAGGCCTCTATGTAAACACTGTTTTGAAGTTGTAATATATGCACATGTATGTGTGTGTATGTATTTCTCTTATTTACAAGGTAAACTCCCAAATACTTTATATGTTCTGTAGTAGTTTTTATTTATTTATTTATTTGTTTATTTGTTCATTCATTCATTTATCCATCCATTTATTTATTTATTCATCCATTTATGTATTCATCTATTTATTTATTTATCTATCTATCTATCTGTCTGTTTGTTTATTTATTTGTTTGTTTGTTTGTTTTTGCTTTTTGGAGGGGGGAAGGCAGGCCATTTGGGATTAAATTACTTGCCCAAAGGCACATGGCTAGGTTTTTGGGTTTTGGTTTTTTGGTTATTTTTTGGTGTGCGTCTGAGGCGAATTTGAACTCAGGTCCTCCTGACTCCAGGGCTGGTGCTCTATTTACTGCACCACCTAGCTGTCCCTCTAAAGTAATTTTAAATTGATTTTTTCTTTATATCTTTTCTTATTGCATTTTGTTGGTATTCAAGAGAAATTCTGATGATGTGTGTAGATTTATTTTATATCTCACTATCTGGCCCATATTTTCTTTAAATTGATTTTTATTTGTTTTTTTTTAGGTTAAGTACAACACATCATCTAACAACATCATTATATTGTTTTACCTTTTCATATATTTGTTCATTTAATTTCTTTTTCTTATTATTACAGCTAACATATTTAATACTATGTCAACAAAAGTAATAGTCAATAAACATGTATTAATCACCTACTATGTGCCAGGCACTGTGCTAAACAGTGTGGGTATGTAACATTAAGGGAATTTGAACATCTTCCTTGCCCCTTAAGAGACCCATGTGACCTGCTTTGATTTCTGACTCGGCCTACAGCTGAGTTACATGGAACCCATGGTGGGAGGAGCTTGCAAAATGGGTGGAGCAGGAAGAGAGAGGCAGAGTTGGCAGAGGGGGTGAGGTGTTGCTGAGGAGAGCAGCTAGTGAGAGTGAAAGAGTCAGGAACTTTGCCTAAGGAGCTTGTTTGTGGCAAAGACTAAGGAAGTGAAAGCTTGGGAATGATCATGCTTCCTAAATTGGTGATTTGTATGAACTTCTTTGTTACCGTGGTGGAATCAGCCTTCTGGTATCTGAATAAATATCTTGGTTTTATCTTTGAGGAAGAGAGTTTGTTATATTTTGTGATTCAAACCTGGAAATATGCCTGCATATTCTTAGCAGCTGCTATGGGTATTTCATTGGCAATGTAGGATACAAATAGGAAAAAAAAAATTGGCAGTGCCTGGCCTCAGGAAATTTACAATCTTTTAGGAGAAGACAGTCCAAGAAAAGGTTCTGAAAGGGAGTGAGAGTTCCTTGTTGAAAACTCAGAGAAGTTGCGGAATAGCTGGGCTAGTTAAGAAATGAGATGTTCTGAGCTACACTCCCTTCTTAAATGGATATTTAGAAGTTCCTGGCCTCCAGAGGAACAGAGAATGGTAATGAGGTGGCATCCCATGTCTGATGGGAGGATAATGTTTTCCCAAAAAAAGAGTTTCCTAGGGAATTGTAGAAAAGTTATAGAATTCCCAAAGTAGTTATGGCAAGTGAGAAATGAAATATATCAGTTATAAATGGTGATAATGGATGTATTTGTTTCATTCTTGATTTTATTAGGAAGGATTCTAATTTATCTTCATTATATATAATTGTAGCTTTTAGATTTAGATGCTCAATATTTATCCTTTTGTAATGGGAATCTGAAGCTCTTTCCTGCCCCTAGCCCCTTTGCTTAAGTGACTCCAAGAATGTTCACCTGGAGCCTGTGGGGAGAAGCTTGTTTTTTTTGGGGGGGGAATGGTCACACCTTGTTGCTTTGTAATTGGACAGTGGGTCAAGAGGGCTGACCCAGGAGAAGCCTATATATACACCCTGATGTGAGGTTTTGCTTTGGGGCTCACTTTGAGAAGAGTTGTGTGATTTGGCCAGATGAGACTCTGGGAAGCTGTTGAGCCCCCTGGCTTTGAAAAACCCAGATGTTGGTGCTTCTCTCTCTGGTAACTTGAATGGGTAATAGATGTGTTGGTCAGATGGTTGGAAGCCCATCTGCTGATCTGTTTCTTGCTCTGTTTGTA
>CM053598.1:177706271-177727803 GCA_028646575.1 Pseudocheirus occidentalis
GTAAATGATATGTTTGTTTGATTAAAGAAAGATTGTTAACCCATTTTGAGTTGCTTTCCTTTAGAAAAGCAGATCTAAGAACCTGTGCTAGCAGCTGCCCTGGGTATGCTAGGGTGCTTGCTGATACACCTTTTAAGGAAATGTCCATTTATTCTTATGTTTTCTAGAGATTTTAGTAGAAATATATGTTGTATTTTTTCTGAATCTATTGATATTATCATTGATTCTGTTGGCTTTCTGTTAATATAGTTATTTAAATTTATAGTTTTCCTAATAGTAAACCAACCCTGAATTCTTAATATGATTTCTACTTGATCATTATGTGTATTCTATCTGATATGTTGTGATGTTTCATGATATTTTATTTGAAAGTTTTGCCTAAGTGTTGGATAGGGCTACTTTTTTATAGTTTTCTTTTTCTATTTTAACTCTACCTGGTTTAAATATATTTTTAAAAAAAACTATATTTGTATCATAGAAGGAATTTGTTAGAATCCATTTTTTTCTATTTTGGGAAGTAATTGCATAGTATTGGATTAAAATTTCTCAGAATATTGGATAAAATTATTGTGAATTGTATCTGGTCCTAGAGTTTTGGTTCATTTTTCTTTCCCCCTGTGGAAATTCATTTATGCCTTTTTCAATTTCATTCTCTGAAATTGGGTTCCATTCATTCTCTATTTTTTGTGCAAATTGGAATGTAGCAAGATGTGTGTGGGTGGGGCGGGGAAATTCCTCCTGTTTACATTTTAACTTTTCTGTTTTCTTTTCTTAGCACACATCAGAGATTAGAATGTCTGAGAATAAACTTTTCATGGAAGTTTAGAGTTTCCTAAGAGATCTAGAGTTTCTGAGATTGAGAGTCAAGTATTGACCTCTTAGTGTGTGAGGAGTTCTTCAACACTATTACCTTTTGAGAAGAAGGAATACTTTATTGTACTATAGGGCCTAAAGCCACATCATAGGGAGCTAGAAGATATAAATCTTAACAACTGTCCTGGATACTGCTATAACTTATTGGGACAAAGGGAGTCTGAGTTGAATGGGCCATCTTTTTTCTGGAAGTCCCCTAAAGTGTCTTTACTTCCCTGTGGCATTCCAGGGCAATTTGAGCATGTTATGTTTTCGTAATTGTTCACTGGTTCTTGTGAATTCTTTGTATCTCCTGTGTTTTCTTGTGTGGAGGAGATAGGGTTGGAGAAGGGAATGAAAGTTATCCAATACCTTCTTTTCACTTTGAGTGATTATGTGGGATTTGAAGTATTTGTTACTAATTTTTAGGGAAACCTAAACATTAGCCATACTTAAATTTTATTTGGAGGTGATACTGGATTAATTCCAAGAGGCCGAGCAAGGAGCCAAAGTGAGATTGTCAACACTCCAAGATCATCTGAATCTGGTCTGTGTGAGCCCAGAATCCTTGGGGTGATGAGAGAGTCAGGGAGAAATAGGGTTGGGTCATTGGTGACATACAGTATACATCTATAGGTTCTATTAAGAAAGATCAGCATCCCTTCAATATGCCTTCTTTATCAAGCTTCAGAAAATAATTTGTATACATTGCAGAGGTTTTATACATATTCTCTGTTATATAACTTAGCCCTATTGTGAATTATAATTTTTCATTTGCTTACCTCATTGAATTTATTAGTATCCATTTATATTCTGGTTTATTGTATTCCTAGCATTTTAAAGTAATAAAAATGCATTTAAAAGCACATTCCATAATTCAGATATTTTTTCAGTAAGCCTGATTAGTCTCCTCATTATTCTGATTTGTTGAAATTTTACTATAAAATGTCCTCAATTCATTAGTCTCCAAACATTTTATTTGCAATGCCTATGTGAATAAGCTATTCTTAGTCATTTTACCTAGTCTCCTCTGTTAGGTTGTAAAGTTAGAAATACATGTATATCTCTAGATACAGGGGCCATGTTTCCTGACTTTATAGATCTGTAGTGCTAGGAACAGTTCACAGAAGAGGTACTCAATACATTTTGCTTATGTTGAGAATTCTTATGGTTATGTTTTGTTTTGTTTTCCCAATGCAATTTTTTGAAAGAAATACCTTCCAGTTCTCTGAAACCAGCCACACTCTTGTTCCTAAAGTACTAGTCAATATGGTTTCCTTTTTCAGATTCCTTCCTCCCTGCAGCAACCTTTCTTCCCACCCCCACAATCATTTACAATACCTGCTTCAGAGCATAATCAAGTCCAGGTATATTCCCCTCCTCCTCCATGCCTCTAAAACATCTTCATTCTTTCTCTTTATAATGCTATAATAGATACCATTTAGAAAATGCTACATTTTTAAGTTCTATTACTTGTTTTCAAATGAATTCAAGTCTTTTTAAATTTGCTTCTTGTCTTTCAGAATATTTTAGAAATATAAGTATAAATACCATTCATCCACATCAAATTCATTATGAAATCACACATGATACATCTTTCAAAAATGTTCTTTTCCAGACACAAATAGCTATATATGCACCCACCATGATGACTAATGTACAGCTATTATTCAGATGAAAGGATCTTTATGTGCACTGAAAAATTTATAAAGGGAAGTCCTTTTGACCACTATTTAATGATACTTTGCCTACAGCTGAAAATTTAATGGGTACAGTGGAAAAAAGCATTGGTTTTGAAGTAAGACAATCTTGGTTCAAACATCAGGTCTTCTATTTGGTACATGAATGAAATTGAATGTCATTTAACCCCTTCAGACCTCAGTTTCCTTATCTGTAAAAGGAAGCAGAGGAATAGAGTCAGTATATGAGCTTGGAGATCCCTTCTGTCTCTTAACCTATGATCCTAGATATTCAGGAATATTTAGTGAAAAATAAAAGACTAAGTTAACAATAACTAGCATTTACATTTGCGATTTGCAAAGTATGTTACATATTTGGTCACATTTGATCCTTTTATCAGTCCTATGTGGGGGGGGGAAACTATATATTTTTGTCTCCCTCTTATAGATGAGAAAATAGAGGCTCAACAAAGTTAAGGGACAGCTAATTACTCTGCTGAATAAGTGCCTTAGGTAGAATTTAACCAAGATTCACTTCCAGTATCCTGTATTCTGGGGTAGTTAGGGGGCACAGTGGATAGAATACTGGGCCTTGTTAACCACACAGTTGGTTCCAAGAAAGACAAAAATAATTAGATGGTATGTGTGATTTAATTCTGCAGGTGGCCGCAGGCCTTTGGGCTTAGGCTGCACATAGTATAAAGCTAGGTGGGAATGGCTATGTCATGGCCCAGTCAGGTTCTGCTACCATTCCTCATTCTGGTTTCCATTTCTCCAGAGATTCCATTCCACAGAAGTCAGGATATGCTGCAGGGTACATGGAACAAGGAAGAGAGTCAGGCTGGAAATCCCCCAGAGTTCTATTAGGGAGGGTGAGGCACTGGAATGCTCTAGCCACAGAGCTCAGATTTGGCCTTAAAGCAGGGGTCAGGGAAAACAAGGTTTAAAGCAACAGAACCTTACTCTACCTCAGAGTGGGAAGGGGAGTTCAAGTAGCCTTGGCTTGTTTGACCGGGGTCTCCCCCGTTTTCACAGTCTAAAGGCAGGAAGCTTCATTGTCCTGAATTCAAATTCAGACTCAGATACTTATTACCTAGATTTACTTGATGCTGGTCAAGTCACTTAACTGTTTGCCTCAGTTCCTCATCTGTTAAATGAGCTGGAGGAGGAAAGGGCAAACTACTTCCTTAGCTCTGCCAAGAAAACTCCAAATGGTATCACAGAGTTGGACATAACTGAAATGCCTGAACAGTAATAGTGATGTACCATATCCTATGTTACACTGTCTCTGTTAGTAATTAATTTTTTTTTCAGTTTCAGTATGGTCTCATAGATTCCCAAAGTGGGTGATACCACCCCCAGGAGGGTGCTAGACAGATTCAGGAGGGGTGGTAGTAGCCTTGGGTGCAACTGGGGGCAATGAATAAAAATAAGGGTTAACCTACCCTAACCCCAGGGGCTTTTGAGTGATTTTTTTTAAAGGGAGCAGTAGGCCAAATAAGTTTGGGAACCTCTAGTGAGTGGTTCTCAACCTGTGGGTCACGAACCCTTTGGGGCTCAAACCACCCCATCACAGGGATTACAGGGGTTGCCTAAGACCATAAGAAAACACATATTTCTGTTGGTTTTAGGAACTGAGACACTGCTCCTCTATTTATCTCTAGGTGGGTCTGCCCACATACAGATACACCCACATACAAGCATTAGGAAGGTTGAGAACCACTGCTGTAGTGGAAAACCACTGGCTTTTGAATAAAAGCTCCTAAATTAAAATCCCTCCTGGCCTCTACAACTTACTAGTACGATCCCATACACCATTCCCATAAACCAGACCCACACAACATAGGCCCTGCCAAAGGATTTCCTGTGGCCAGCAAAAAAGAAAAAAAATGTAGGGTTGCTACTGGGCAAGTGCTCCTGCTTGTCACATGACTCATGACCACCATCGGCCTGTCTCTAGTCTAAGCTATCTGCAGCCAGAAGAAGTTTATAAGTTGTGCAGGTCTTCCACAAGCCATTTAGCCTTCCCAGGACTTAAACTCTTTATCTACAATAAGGAATTGACTAGATCACCTTTATAGTCTCTAAGAGCTATAAACCCAATTATTAGTATTGTTGCTTTAGCACTTACATGTAGAACTGACTGAACATAATCCTAAGAATAAACCTTACTTAAGGTGGTACTGGATAAGAATTGTTAGGGAAACTCATAGGTGACAGAACTATTCACATATAATCTCTATAAAGAACTTAGGTGCTCACTGGGGTGACTTGATATCCCATGAGTAAATATGGAATAACTTCATGAAGAAGAGATCCAAGCTAAATATTTCACAATGCATATAGCTTTTCCTAATTCTACCCCTAAACACCTATCCTAGATGGGATTTTTCAGAATTCTAAATTTCCATAGTATTACATTCCCTTTTTCTTGTTGTTTTGGTTATTTTGTCACAGAGCAAGTCTACTTTCTTAAAGACAGATAGGTACATAATAGTTAAATAGATGTATATACGTATGTGTGTGTTGATGTACATCTAGATATATCTTTTTTTCTCCCTTCCTCATTAAGTGAATTATCCCTTATACCAAAATATATTTTAAAATGAAGGAAAAAGTCAGTTCAAAAAATTAATCAACCAATTACATCAATCAAGTTTGACATAGGACGTGTTTCACACCTAGAGACCCCAAACACTGCAAAGAAAGAAAATGGAAATGGGTTTGTATCTCCCTTTTCCTCCTTATCTCAATATTCATTTAAGTGCATATTTTATTATGTTCTTACCTTGTTCTCTTCCTACCTTTCTGTAATGATAATGGGATTTGAAGATCTTCCATGTCCCTTGGACTTGCTGACCTAGCAGGAAGGAGTGGAGCAAGAGGAAGCCAGAACCAAGCTAGAGCCCGTGCTGTGGTAACTAGAAGCAGCAGCAGCTGCAGCAGCTGTGGTTGTGGTACAAACTTCTTTCTTGTTGAGCCAGCCAGAATCTCTGCTAAAGACTCCTGATGAAGACTGCCAGGGACGAGAACTGTGGAGGGGCTGGAGCTGCTAGGAGCAAGCTACCTGGATGCTGAGCAGTTGTGAATGAGGAGAGAAGTATCTTTGCCTGAGGTAGCCTGTCCTGTTTTGAAGGCTTGAGAATGTGGGTGTTTAATACATAAACTACATGTGCCAACTTCATAACTATTGTGTTGGCTTTGACATTCTGGTTTGGGGACTCAGTTTTCTTGTATTTAAATAAATGTTCTAGCTATATTTCTCATGTAGAGAGCCTGTTACATTTTGTGATTAATAACCATATCAGTATACTTAAAGTTAATGTAGGCATTGTGAATACTGCATTGTTGATACACTTTCCAATCCCACTAAATTGTAAGCTTCTAGAAGGTAGAGGCCAAGTTTTATTTTTTTATGAATCCTTCCAAAACAATGGCTTGAACAAAACACGGCATCGATTAATAACTAGCTTGAATGAAAATAAAATGAGTCCAATCCTATGTTAGGAAGGACCCCAAACTTCAGGTAAGATATGTTCATATCTTTATCCACAAATACAATCAGAGCTACTGGCATAGTGAATGCTGACTGTGACTCACCTCCCAAACCTCTCCATCCACCACCTAACCATTCACATGAATAAGAGGTATTTAATGAAAAGGCTTGCTGAAAAATCTGTAATCATTGATTATACCATTGTGGTAATTATGGGAGGTGCCTTAAATGACTGAGAGACAGCACTAGAGCAGAAATCAGGCCAGCAATATAGGCTTAGTAAATGTGCTGATTGATTGATTGACTGACTACATCTGGAAAATTCAGACCACAGTGGGTTTTTCCTTCAGTCAGACAGATTGATAGATAGATAGATGAATAGATAGATAGATAGATAGATAGATAGATAGATAGATAGATAGATAGTGTATATACCACATACACAAACACATATGTTCACACACAACAAACATATACATACGTATATACCCATATAGAAGCAAGCACATATATAAACACATATATAACCATATCCACATGTATATACATATACACAAATATACATACTTATTTACATATACATATCTATATCTGTCTATCTATCTATCTATCTATCCATCTATCTATCATCTATTTATTTATCTATCTATCTGTCTTGCCCATACCTGGAGTCCAGAATACTTGAGTTCAAATCTGGTCTCAGAGACTAACTCTGCCAAAAAAATCACAAAATAGGGTAATGGAGAGTCAGACACAAATGAAAAATGTCTGAACAGTAACAATAATGCCAGAATATTGGAGAGAAAAATTCATGCTTTTAATACCAGTATATTAGTTTGACAAAAATGTGGTAATTATCTTTTACTGGATAAGTAAATACTTCATGATTATAAAACACTTGCATTTTGAAGATTAGAAAAATTAACAGGAGAAAAATGTTTCAGCAAATCAACCTTACCTTCATAATTTTTTTTGTTGTTGTTTCATTATACTTCAACATCAAACTGATTTCAGAAAATTATGTAAACAAGTGGTTGTTAGTTATATTTTCAAATATTTCTTGACAGTTTTCACTCCCTTTTAAAATGTTTGAGGAAGGTTGCTTTGAAGATTGACATGTTCAAACCCACTCTGACCCTAATTTCATTGTCAAGTAAATTACTCATTCCAAAGGTTAAAGAGATGATCTCCATATTCAGGAATGTTTTGAAATGTATCAGAGGTGAAATCTAAGGAAATGACAAGGACAAATTATAAAAAAACAAAGGAAAACATAGATGGGGAGGGAGGTGATAAAAGTCTCATTTCATAAGTTCACTGATTAGTCATTGTACAATTATCTTTTTGTAGATACAAAGAGTTAGTCATTCTTCACTATGTAAATCAGCCATTTTATATGTCCTTGTAAACAAAAGCACATGAGCAGCTAAAGAAATAAATTCTTTCCCAGTATTTTAAACTACCAGTCATTCCAAAAATTTGGTAGAGTATGTTGTTGCCCAGGTGATGCCAGGGGTCAGAGGGTTCAGGGAGTCCAGGAACCCCAATAACCATGGTCCCTAGAAAACAGTCTGGAATGATTATACAGACTCAGGCATTCTTTAAGTCAAGGTGATAAAGATGTATTGTTAAGCTATACAGTGGGCAAGAATGCTTAGAGAATTTGCAACCTTAGAGGGGGTACAGATAAAGTTTATATAGGATATTCTATAGTAAAACCTGTGCCAATTATGCTAACTAGGTGAGTGAGGATGAGATTAGGTAGCGGTTAAGGAGTGGTCAGTTCTTAAAGGAACATGTACTTTTAATATTTACAGATATATTACCCAGAATTCACTGGGAAATAACCTGGTGGGTTACATGGAGGGGGTGGTTTTAGGCTTGAAATTTCACGAAGTGAGCTAGTGGTCAGGGCTGACCAATCTGCCACCCATCAGTGTCATGTTTGACTAAATGGGAGTCTAGTATATCCCAAGCCTAAAGCATATATAAGGAGGGATTAAGGATGTATATAATGAGCTAGGGAGTATGTGTGTGTGTGTATGTGTGTGTGGTGCGCGTGTGCGTGCATGTGTGTATACATACATACATAGATACATACACACACGCATGCACACACACATATATGTGTGTGTGTGTATATATATATACACCTATCTTATGTATCCTAGACTCATTATGTATATATATAAAATACAGCCAGTGCACAGTTAGGTCAAACTACTAATTTCCATAGGTGCACCTGGCTGCTGTATCAGAAAGAGAGATCAATATTTTTGAGGGCATGCTGTCCTTGAGCTAGAGATAAAGTGCCTGAGACAGTGTTTTGAACCTAGGGAGATTTGAGGCCAGGGAGAAATGTGATTTTGAAACTAGATGTGATTTTACAAACCGAGGTTCAAGCAAAGGCACCTAAGCACCCTATCACAGTCAGGTCTGACTTTCTGTAAACCCCATTTGGGATTTTCTTCACCAAGACAGTAGCCTGGTTTGTCATTTCCTCCTCTAGCTCATTTTACAGATAAGGAAATTGAGACATAGAGAGTTAAATGATGGTCCCAGGGTCACACAAACAGATTTGAATTTAGGAAGATAAGTTATCCTGACTCCAGGCCCAGAACTCTATCCACCGCGGCACCTAGATGCCTTTGGTAGAGTTAGTGAAGCTTTAATGACTCAGAACTGAATTAAGACTTTTGAAATAGCCTTTCCCAACCATCCCCACTCTATATCCTCCACTGAGGCTTTAAGAAGCCTAGGGGACATAGGTGTATCAGCTCATCTACATTTATTAAGCACTTGTTATGATTTGAGTACTATACTAAATGGAAGGGAAACAAAGAGACAAAAGATAGTCCCTGACCTCAAGAAGCTCACAATCTGATGCAGGAGATACTGGGCCTCACATGTTGTAAGGGCTAATTCCCTGTCTGTAGCATGGTAGTGTCATTGTGTGATTTGAAGACAGGCAACATGAAGATCTCTAGCTTTTCTTCCCCTCCCACTTCTCCAAAGAAAACTTTAATTTCTCCAAAGAAAAGAAGCAGGTCAGGCCTAGAGGCCAACTCTCTTGCTCTTCTCAGAGAGGTGGTTGTACTAGGCTAGAGTTATATCTTTGTGTTACCTTATCTATTATTAGTCTATGGCATATGATCAGTCTCATTCTAACTTCTGAGACTAATGACTCTCTGTGTTGTTATTGGGGGAGGGGGAGGGGGAAGGAAGGGGGAAGGAGGTACCATGCTATATATTCAAGGCTTTATCTCTTTCCCAAGTAGGAAATAATTATCAGAGGGAAGGAAGTTGGAAGAAGAGTTGGAAAAGGCTTAGGTGGGTCTTAAAGGAAGACAGGGGAGTCAGTAGCTGGAGTTGAGAAAGGAGAACATTCCAAGCATGGGTACTAAGAGATAGACTGTCTTATTTGCCAAACAACCAGGTCAAAGAGTACATATTGGGGGCTTAGGAGGGGAGTGATCTGTGAGTTTTAAGAAGATTAAGAAGGTAGGAGGGACTAGGTTATAAAGGGCTTAGAATGGCATCCAAAGACAATATTTTGAATTTGCTCATGGGGACAATTGGGAGCAACTGGAATTTAGTGAGTGTGAGGAGTGGGAGGAGGTGAGAGGATCAGACTTAAGTTTTAGGACTATCATTCCAGTGATTGAATGGTGGGTGGATTAGGGTAGAGAAAGATGTCAGGCTGGCAGACCCGACAACAGGCTATTGCAATATTTTAAGCATGAGGGATTAATGACTGTATTAGTCCAGGCACGTACAACAGCAATTGATGAGATCAGAAGAGAAAAGGACATTGTATTCAAGAGATGTTTCAAAGGTGAATTCAACAGATTAAAGATTCACATAAACTGACAGCCTTAGAAGATGATGGTGCCCATCACAGTAGTAGAAAAGTTGTGTGTGGAGAAACAAGTAAAAAATCATTGGTTTGAACAAATGTTCCTATCTCATCTCTTTCACTTAGAAGTTACCTTAATCAAAGGCACTATTGGTCCAAAAAATGCAAAATTGAAAAAAGGCATTAGAGACTTTTCTCTTCTAATCTTTTTTTTTCCAAAGAGAATTTAAATGATTTGGTCAAGATTACATATGTAGTAAGGGGAAGAGACAGAATTCGAGCCCAGTGCCTCTGATTAAAAATCTACTGCTTTTCCACTACATCATTCTACCTTACTTTACTGATGCTGGATACATAATATATAGTAGGCACTTCATAAATGTCAGTTGACTATTTGAGACCTTTATTTGGTTTTCTTCAGTTACAAAATAAGAGCATTAATTTATGCAGTTGCTCACATTTCTTAAATTCTGTAATTCTAATGTGTTATGGTGGTTTTCAAAGGGCTCTCAGAGGTTACCTAGTACAATTTTATGCAAAAGACAACATGTCCTATTTCTTTTTTTTGGTGCAAAGTTTTTGAAATTTATTTTTAGTTTTCAACATTGATTTCCCAAAAATTTTGAACTATTAATTTTCTCCCCATCTCTCCCATACCCCCCACTACAAGATAGCAAGCATACTGAATACTCCTTCCCCAAATCTGTTCTCTTTTATATCCTCCCACACCCCACCGCTAACTTACTTGTAGGGCAAGATGGATTTCAATATCCCATTGCCTGTATATCTTATTTCACAGTTGCATGTAAAAAATAATTTTTTAACATTAAAAAAAACTTTGAGTTTCAGATTCTTTCCGTTCTTTCCTCTTCACTCGCCCCCACTGGGAAGACAAGCAATTCAATATAGGTTGTATATGTGTAGGTATGCAAAACATTTCCATAATAGTTATATTGTGAAGGACTAACTATATTTCCCTCCATCCTTTCCCACCTCCCACTTACTTTATTTTCTCCTTTTACACTGTCCCTTTTTCAAAGTTTTTGCTCCTAACTATGCTCTTCCCTAATCTGCCCTCCCTTCTATCATTCCCCCTTTTATCCTCTCCCTTCTACTTTCCTATAAAGTAATGTACCCAATTGAGTGTGTATTTTATTACCTTCTATAAGTTACCCTATTCTATCTCTCCCTTTCTCCTTCTCCCCAAATATAACTCTATCGCTTCTTAATTTTAATTTTTTAGATATCATCCCTTCATATTCAACTCATCCTGTGCCCTCTATGTATACATGTATATACATACACATGTATGTTTAAATATATATATACACAAACACATATGCCCTCCTATATCTACATATATATGCATAAATATGTACACACACAGATAGATAGAAAGATAAAAAGATAGATAGATAGATAGACAGACAGACAGATACATAGATAGATACATAAATTTCCTTCAACTATTCTCATACTGAGAAAATTTTCAAGAGTTACAATTTTCAACTTTAATAAGTTCCTTATGATTTCCTTTTCCTGTTTACCTTCTCATGCGTTTCTTGCTTCTTATATTTAAAAGACAAATTTTTTTTGTTCAGCTTTGTTTTTTCATCAAAAGTGCTTGAAAGTCCTCTATTTCATTGAATGAGCATATTTTACCCTACAGAATTATACTCAATTTTGCTGAGTATGTGGTTCATGGTTTTAATCCTAACTCATTTGACCTCCAGAATATCATATTCTAAGCCCTGCAATCCCTGAATGTAGAAGCTGCTAGGCGACAGATGGCTCAGCAGAAACTTGATCCACTAACTGCAAATGTCATTCCCAGGCCTATCATCACAGGGCTGAGATCTGCCAGAGCTGAGTAGGAGAAAAATGCATGGCCTACAGGACTGGCAGCATCTATTCTTGCAAATATAAACCCACAGCCTGAAAATTTAAAAAGCACCTTTCTGAACTTCCAGGTACCAGGATGGCAGAGTGAACCCCAACTGCTCCACCCCACCCCTGTAAACAGAGAAATTATTGCCCAAGAGCAAAATTTTAAAATACTGAAGGCTTGGGAGTCCTTGAGGAAGGGCATGGCTAAAGCCCTGCCTCAAAATAGGTCAAAGATAGATTGCAAAGACAAAGACTCCAGAATCCTATTATTGTGAGCTGGGCGAACCAAATTCAGAAGGAGACAGAACTGACTCCACACCAACAGCTGAAGCCTCAACAGGGAATATTAATTGATCTCAGGCTAAGGAAGCATTCTTAGAAGAGCTCAAGAAAGACTTTGAAAACCAAATTAGAGATGTAGAAGATAAAATGACTAATTCTTTTAAAATCAAAATTGCAAAAATAGAAAAACTTTTCAATGAAGAAAGCAGCTCCTTAAAAAGAAAAAACATGTGAACTAAAAATGAAATCTGAATATACGGAAAAGGAGCTTCAAAAACTAACTGAGGAAAATAAATTGCTAAAAATTAGAATCAACTAAATTGAAGCCAATGACTCTAGGAGACACCAAGAACCAGTCAAACAAAGCATCAAGACTGAAAAATTAGAAAAAAGAGATAAAATATGTCCATGGAAAAATGACTGACTTGGAAAACAGATCCAGGAGAGATAATCTGAGAACTATTGCTCTACTAGAAAATCATGATGAGAAAATGAGCCAGTACAACACATTCCAAGAGCTCATCAAGGAAAACTGCCCTGGGATCCTAGAACCAGAGGGTAAAATAGAAATCAAGAGAATCCACCATACACTCCCTGAAAGAGATCCCAAATTGAAAACTCTGCAAAATATTGTAGCCAAATTCCAGAGCTATCAAATAAAGGAGAAAATACTGCCAGAAAGAAACAATTAATACATCACAGAAGTACACTGAGCATCACACAGGATTTGGCAGCTTCTACACTGAAAGACTGAAGGGACTGGATATTTCACAAGGCAAAAGAGCTTGGGTTACAACCAAGGATCAGCTATTCACTGAAACTGAGCATAATCTTTCAGGCATGAAAATGGTCATTCAATGATCTAGGGGATTTCCTGACCTTCCTGATCAAAAAGCCAGAATTCAATGGAAAATTCAATCTCCAATTACAAGAGTCAAGAGAGACATAGAAAGGTAAATAGGAAACGTGCGCACGTGCATGCACACACACACACACACACACATGCACACACTTTGTTATTAAATAAGAGCAAACGATTTACATCCCTATATGGGAAGCTGATACCTCTTAATATTGAGAATTGTATACTTATTGCTATGTTTAAAAAGGATGTAGATACATAGAGGGGGGAGGTACAAATTAAACAAAATGATGATTAAAATAACCTTGTTAAGGCGTACATGAGGACCACAATGGAAGAAGAGAAAAAAATGAAGCATAAAAGGGTAAATTATGCCATAAAATAGGCATAAAAACATATAGTAGAGGGAAAGAAGGAAGGGAGATGAAGATTATATGATCTTTGCTGTCAGTGGTTATAGTGTAAGGAAGGAATAACATAATCAGTTAAGTATAGAGCTCTATCAAGAAGAGATATTAAACCTATTATAATAGAGGAGAGGAGGATGGGAGAGGAACACTGCATGAGGTATATTCTTGTCAATCTTGGTTCAAGGAAGAAATAACATACTACAGTAAGCATAAAAATATATCGTACCTTACAGGCAGTAGTGGGGGAAAGGCTAAGAAAATGGGGAGAGTAGAAGAGGGAGGGGGGCTGATAAGGAGGGAATAGCGAGGGAGGTGGTGCTCAAAAGGAAAACTCAAAAGGAGGGGAAGGGAGAAGGGGAAAAATAAAAGCATAAACAGAGGAAGGAATAGGATGGAGGGAAAGACAGAGATAGTAATCAGAAATGTGAACGTGAATGGGATGAACTCTCCTATTAAAGGGAGGCAGATAGCAGAATGGATTAAAAGCCATAATCGTGCAATATGCTGTTTACAAGAAACATCTGAAACAGGGGGATACAAACAGAGTAAAAGTAAAAGGCTGTAGTAAAATATATCATGCCTCAGCTAAAGAACAAAAAAGCAGGAGTAGCCATGCTTACCTCAGACAAAGCAAAAGCAAAAATAGATCTAATTAAAAGAGATAAGGAAACTATATTCTACTAAAAGGCACCATCAAAAATGAAGCAATATCATTATTAAACATTTATGCACCAAGCATTACACCATCCAAATTCCTAGAGGAAAACTTAATGAAGTTAGAAGAAATAGACAGCAAAACTACACAAATGGGGGACCTCAAACTCCCCCTCTCTGAATTTGATAAATCTAACCTCAAAATAAACAAGATAGAAGTTAAGGAGGTAAATAGAATCTTAGAAAAGAGAGATATGGTAGATATCTGGAAAAAATTGAATGGGGATAAAAAGGAATGTACCTTCTTGTTGGCAGTGCATGGCACATACACAAAAATTGACAATGTACTAGGGCATACAAACCTCACAATTCAGAAATATTAAATGCATCCTTCTAAAATCATGATGCAACAAAAATTATATGTATAAAGGAATATGGAAAGATAGACTAAAATCTAACTGGAAACTAAATAATGTAAACCTAAAGAACAAGTGGGTCAAACAAGAAAGTATAGAAACATTCAGTAATATCATTCAAGAGAACCACAATAATGAGACAACATACCAAAACTTGTGGGATGCAGCAAAAGCAGTTCTTAGTACTTTATAACCCTGAATGCATACAGGAATAAATTACAGAAAATAGAAGTCAATATATTGGGCATGCAACTGAAAAAGCTAGAAAAAGAACAAATTGAAAATCCTCAATTAAATACTAAATTAGAAATAATTAAAACCAAAGAAGAGATTAATAAAATTGAATGTAAGAAAACTATTGAAGTAATAAATAAAACTAAAGGCTGGTTTTATGAAAAAAAACCCTATAAGATTGATAGGCCTTTAGCCAATATGATAAAAAAAAGGAAGCTAAATTATGAGTTTCAAAAATGAAAAGGGTGAAACTACCTCCAATGAAGAGGAAATTAAAACAATAATTAGGAATCATTTTGCCCAATTGCATGAAAATAAATTTGACGATTAGTGAAATGGATAAATATTTAAAAAATATAAATTACCCAGATTAATTGTAGAGGAAGTAAATTACTTAAATAACCCCATCTCAGAACAGGAAATTGAACAAGACATCAATGAACTCTCTAGGAAAAAATTTCCCGGGACAGATGGGTCTAATATTGAATTCTATCAAACATTTTTTTCATGAGTTATTTTATTTATTTTCTTGTTTACATCATGCATTTCCTCAACGTTTTGAGTTACAAAACTTTCTCCCCATCTTTCCCCCACCCACAAACCCCAACAGCAATCTCACTGTAAAGCCCCTACCCCAATCTGCTCTCTCCTATGTCTTCTTCCATTGCCCCTCTAAATTTCTGGTAGGGCAGGATGGGTCTCCCTACCCGAGTGCCTGTATATCTTAATTCCCAGTTGCATGTAGTTAATAATAATAATGATAATAATAACAACAATAATATAATATGTGTGTATATATATTTTAACATTTTATAGTAGAACTTTAAATTCTAGATTCTTTCCCTTCCTCCCTTGTTACCTACCCTCAATGGAAGGACAAGCAATTCCATAGAGACAGTACATGTGTAATTATGCAGAACATCTCCACAGTGGACATATTGTGAGAGATTGATTATATGTCCCTCCTTCCTATCCTGTTCCCCCACCCCATTCTATTCTCTACTCTGTCCCTGACCCTTTACAGAAGTGTGTGCTTCCAGCAGTCCTTCCCCCCCCCCATCCTGCTCTCCCCTGCATCATCCCACCTTTCATCCCCATTCCCCCTACAGTCCTGTGTGGACTGTTTAGACAGTTTAGAGTTTATGTCATTCCTTCCCTAAGCCAAATTCAATGAGAGTAAAGTTGACCCTTTCTTTTTTGCCTTCCTGTTCTTCCCCTCCATTGTAACAATTATCCCTTGCCCCTTCTATATGGGATGATTAACCTCATTTTGTCTCTCCTTGTGTCCTCTCATTCTAATCCTCTCCCACCTCAGAAATTCACCTTTTAAAGTATCATCCCTTCTTATTCAAATGATCCTGTGCCCTCTATGAACTCATATACACACATACTCAGATATGTATTCATATGCATATATACCCCTCCATATAGACATATGTGTATGTATATGTATAAATACATTTGCAGTCCCTTCACCTATCCTCATACTGAGAAAAGTTTCATAAGTTACTATTATCATTTCTCCATATGAGCATGTAAATAGTTCAAATTTGATAAGTTTCTTATGATTTCTTTCCCCTGTTTACCTTCTCATGCTTCTTGTGTTTGAGTGTCAGATTTTCTGTTCAGTTCTGGTTTTTTCAGCAAGAATGCTTGAAAGTCCTCCACCACACTGAATGACCATATTTTCCCTTCAAACATTATACTCAGTTTTTCTGGGTAGGTGATTCTTGGTTTTAATCCTAGCTCCCTTGATCTCTGCATTATCATATTTCAGGCCCTTTGATCCCTCCATGTAGAAGCTGCCAGATCCTGGGTTATCCTAATTGTGTTTCCACAGTATTCAAATTGCTTTCTCTTGGCAGACTGTAATAGGTTCTCCTTGATCTGGGAACTCTGGAGCCTGGCTATAATATTTGTAGGAGTTTTCTTTTGTGGATCTTTTTCAAGAGGTGATCAGTGAATTCTTGCAAGTTCTATTTTGTCCTCTCATTCTAAAATATCAGTGCAATTTTCCTTGAGAATTTTTTTGAGGGATGCTTTCTAAATTCTTTTTTGATCATGGCTTTCAGGTAGTCCAATAATTTTTAAATTGTCTCTCCTGGATCTATTTTCCAGATCAGTGTTTTTTTTCAAGGAGATATTTCACATTGCTTTTCATTTTTTCATTTGTTTCGATCTGTTTAATAGTATCTTGGTTTCTCATAAAGTCATTTGCTTCCATTTGCTCCACTCTAATTCTGAAGGAATTATTCTCTTCAGAATGCTTTTGAGATTCTTTTTCCATCTGGCAAATTCATTTTTTTAAGGCATTTTTCTCCTCATTGGCTTTTTGGGCCTCTTTTGCCATTTGAGTTAATCCATTTTTAAGGTGTTATTCTCTTCAGTCAGGTTGTTGACTCTTTCTTACATCATTCCCATTTCTCCTCCCGATTTTTCTTCCACTTCTTTTATTTGGTTTTCAAAGTCCTTTTTAAGGTGATCTATGACTTGTAGGCAATCTTCATGTTTCTTGGAAGCATTTGGTGTGGGAGTTCTGACTGTGTTGTCTTCCATTCCATGCTTTGATCCTTTTTGTCCCCAAAAAAGGATTCCAGGGTTTGGTTACTATTCTTACTTTGCTTCCTTTTCATACTCATAATGCAATTAAATTATTTTTGTTTTTGGCTCTGTGGAGCTTTGCTTCCAGGGGGGAGAGCTCTGTCCCAAATTGCTGGGGTTTTCACAGCTTCTGGAGCTATTAGGGGGCTGTTGCCATCTCCACCAGCTTTGGCTCTCTGAAAATGCACACCAGGACCACTACCCAAGACCACAATCAGGATCCCTGATGCTCAATGCAAGAGCACTTGGCCTCTGAACAATAGGTTGACACCCCCCTGCTGTCTGCAGGCTGGGAACTCTGAAGCAACAGGGTGGAGGCAGCTGCTGCTTCCATTGCTTCCTACCCCTGGGGGCAGTTTGGCCGGGCTGCTTTTCTCCCCCAAATTTAGCTGAATTCCACTGACCTTTCTCTTAGTCCTTATTTCTCCTGGCTTGATAAATGTGGAAACTGCCACAGCTGTTGCTGATCCACTCTCCTGAAGACACCAGCTGCAGTTCCTCTCGACTCCCTGGGACCAGGCCGTGTTTTCAGGCTCTGTTGGTTTTGGCTCCCAGCTTGCTGTGATGAGCCCCACCTGCTGAGATGCCTTCAGCAAGAGATGTGTTTTCTGTATTTTTGTGAGTTTTGAAGTCCTTAAATTTATTTAGAGTCATATTTTATGGATATTTGAGGTGGCTATATATGAGCTGCAAAACCTTGCTGCTTCTACACTGCCATCTTGGCTCCACCACCCCCACATCTTATCATACATTTAAAGAACAAATTGATTGCAATACTCTACAAACTATTTGGGAAAATATGTGAAGAAGGAGTACTACAAAATTTTTTATGACACAAATGTGGTATTGACAACTAAATAAGAAAGAGACAAAATGGAGAAAGAAAATTATACACCAGTTTCCCTCATGAATATAGATACAACAATTTTAAATAAATATCAGCAAAATGACTACAGCAACTTATCATGAGAATAATACAGTTTGATCAGGTAGGATTTATTCCAGGAATGCAAAGATGGTTCAATATTAGGAAAACCATCAGTATCAATGATCATATCAACAATAAAACTAGCAGAAACCCTGTGATTATCTCAACAGATGCAGAAAAGGCTTTTGGCAAAATACAACATCCATTCCTATTAAACACACTAGAAAATATAGGAATAAATGGATTCTTCCTTAAAATAATAGGTAGCATCTATTTAAAGCCTTCAGCAAATATTAGATGTAATGGGATAAGTTAGGAACATTTCCAATAAGATCAGGGTTAAAATAAGAATGTCCTCTGTCACACCTCTTAATCAGTCAGGTACTAGAAATGAGTAGCAATTAGGAAAGAAAAAGAAATCAAAGGAACCAAATTAGGCAAAGAAGAGACTAAGTTATCACTATTTGCAGATAATATGATGATATACTAGGAAAATCCAAAAAAAAACCTACCTGAGATAATAAATTTGCCAAAATTGCAGCATATAAAATAAACTCAAATAAATCCTTAGCATTTCTATATACTTCTAACAAATACCAACAACAAGAGACTGAAAGAGAAATCCCATTTAAAGTTACTGTAGACAATATAAAATATTTAGGAATCTACCAGTCAAAACAAACCCAGTTCTTTTATGAACACAACTACAAAACATTTTTTTCTCACAAATAAAGTCAGATCTAACTAATTAGAAAAACATAATTGCTTGTGCCTGGGTGGAGCTGTTATAATAAAAATGACAATTTTACCTAAATTAAATTACATATTTATTGCCATACCAATCTAATAAAAACTACAGACCTAGAAAAATAAACTAACAAAATTCATTTGGAAGAACAAAAGGTCCAAAATGTCAAGGGAATTAATGAAAAGAAATGCTTGGGAAAGTGGCCTATCCATACCAGATTTTAATCTGTATTATAAAGCAGCAGCCATCAAAACTACTTGGAAACTGGCTGATGAATAGAATAATGGATCAATGGAATAGATTGGGTACATGAGACTCAGCAATTTATGACTATAGTAATCTACTGTTTGATAAAGCTAAAGACACCAGTTTTTTGGAAAAAAAACTCAGTATTTGACAAAAACTGCTAGGAAAACTGGGATGTAGTATGGCAGAAACTGGGCAAAGACCATCATCTAACACTGTATATGAAAATCAATTCTAAATGAGTTGATGATCTAAGTATAAAGGCTGATACTGTAAGCAGTTTGCTAAAGCAAGGAATAGTGTGCCTGCCAGATTTATGGAGAAGGTAGAATTTTATGACCAAACAAGAGTTAGAGGGCATTATAAAATGCAAAATGGATAATTTTGATTGCATTAAATTGAAAAGTTTCTGCACAAAGCCAATGTAAACAAGATTAATAGGGAAGTGGAAAAATGGGAAAAAATTTTACAACCAATATCTCTGATTAAGGCCTCATTACTAAAATATGCAGAGAACTCAGTCAAATGTAGAAGAATACAAGCAATTCCCAAATTGATAAATGGTCAAAGGATATGAATAGGCAGTTTTCAGAAGAAGAAATTGAAGATACCTATAAGCATATGAAAAAAAATGTTCTAAATCACTAGTAATTAGAGAAATGCAAATCAAAACACCTCTGAGGTACCACATCTTACCAGTCAGATTGGCTAAGATGACAAAACAGGAAAATGATAAATACTGGAGTAGATGTGGATAAATTGGTACACTAACACATTTTTGATGGAGTTGTGAAGTGATTCAGCAATTCTGGAGAGCAATCTGGAACTATGCCCAAAAGGCTATAAATAAGTCCATACCCTTTGACACAGCAATACCAATTCTATGGTAGTTTCTGAAAGAGATCATACAAGTAGGCTGAAGATCTGTATATACAAAATATTTATAGCTGCTCTTTTTGTGGTGGCAAAGAATTGGAAATTATGGGGATGCTCATCAATTGAAGAATGGCTAAATAAGTTGTGGTATATCAATGTAATGGAATATTTTTGTGCTATAAGAAATGAGGAAAAGACAGACTTCATAATAACTTGGAGAGACTTATATAAAACGACACTGAGTGTATCAATAATGAGATATTCACAACACCCATGGCGGTTATGAATATGCTGGTATAGTTTTGGATCACAAAATGTAGCAAACTCTCCACATGGAAGGCAGAACCAAGGTCTTTATTCAGAAACCATAACACTGAGTCCCAATACCAGAAGGACAAGTCCCAAAACCAGAAAGCCAAAGTCATTATAGTGGTCACAAAGTTAATACACATAGTTAATGCAGTGGACACCCACATTCCTAAGCCTTCACAAATAGAACAGGATCCCTCAAGCAGGGATCCCTCTCAGACTCACGACAGTTTCTCAGCCTGGTCCTTAGAAGTTCTCAGTAGAAGCTGTAGAAGGAGGATCTCAGGAAAAGGTGCAATCTCCAGGTGGTGACTGGAAAAAGAGCTCAAGGTCCTCCTGGTTCTGTCCTTATATACAGTATAGCTCCTCCCTGTTCAGCCCCTTCCTGTTAAGGTGTTGTAAAGCCAATCAACAGTAGATTTCTGAGAGAAGCTACTGTGAGGAACTTTTAAGGTTCGGATTACACAGTATTAGTGAACACTCTATTCCATTAAAAATCTTTATTCAGTACAATGTTCACAGTTTCAACAGTTCACAATATTATATACAATCTTCAGAACAAGGAAAGTCTCTATATTATATATTATTTCAGAAAGACAATATTTAGAACAAGGAACAAAAGAAGAATCAGCTTGTTTCCCTAAGGAGAAACCAGCTTAACACTTAAAGATTCAATCAATCAAATTACAGATCCCATCAGTCACTTAACAAAAGAATGACCTAGTTTCCCTAGGAGGGAGTTGATTCAATCAACAATTCACAATATACTGATCTGCCACTCCTGGGGTAACCATTAACTTTAGTTTCCAAATAAAGTTCTTAGACAGCCACACAAATCCTTCCACCCCTTGATTTCCAACAAACCTCAGTTTATTCCAAGGGGAGGCCTTTTCTCCACTTTGTCTCTGGGTGGTCTCTATGATTCCCTGGATCCCCTTCCCTGGTCCCAGCTCCCTCCTGAACCTGCCAGACAATCACCTAGATTCAGGAGCTGAAAGCTTACAGGTTCTCCTCCAGTCCTCAGGGATGAACAGCTCCCAGGTCCTTGTCCAGTCCTCAAGGCAATCCCTCCGCACACACTGAAGTTCACAAGGTTCAGCACACCTCAGACCCTTCAGGACTTCTCTTGCCTGGAACTCAAGGATCAGCCAGGCCACCAACAACCAAAGTCCCATCCTGTTCATATCTTCAGTCAG
>CM053598.1:177728303-177777384 GCA_028646575.1 Pseudocheirus occidentalis
TTGCAGATCCTATACATGATTGTATGCCACCATGGGAGGGTTGGGTGGGGGATGGGGAGAAAGGGAAGAAAAATCTATAACTGAAGTGACTATGGAACAGAATCTTGTAACCTAAAAGTGAACAAACAAGTTAACTTTAAAAAATAATAATAATAAAATTAAATTAAAAAAAAAGAAGTTACTTTACATCAGTGTTTTCTAGAGATGTGGTATTTATTTTTTCTGTACCCTGATAATAAGTTATGGATGACATAAATAGACCCCCTTGGATCACTACCTTCCCTCTTGGATCACTGTCTTTTCATGGCATCGGGGCTTGGGTAGCTTAATGAAACTAAAGCAGTGTTTCTCAAACTTCCTAATACTGCGACACTTTAATACTCGTATGTGGACATATCTGCATGTGGGCAGACCTGCCTGGAGATGGATGGAGGAGTGGTGTCTCAGTTCCTAAGAACATCAGAAATACGTGTTTCCTGATGGTCTTAGGCAACCACTGTGACCACTGTGAAAGGGTTGTTTGAACCCCAAACAGGTGGTGACACACAGGTTGAGAACCATTGCACTAAAAGGGTTACCCAAGATGAACAGGTCATAGTAGAGAGCTCTGATGAAAGTTTATCCATTAGAGAAAGAAATGACAGACCACTCTAGTATTTTTTCCAAGAATCCCCATGGAAAGTAGTAAAATGATAAAAAATATGAAGCTGGGAGATGAGCTACTCTGATTGGGAGGTATCCAATATGCTACTGGGGAAGAGCAGAGGAAAACTACAAGTAGCACCAGTACTAATGAAGTGACTGGGCCAAAGCCAAAAGGAGACTCAGCTGCAAATATGTCTGGTAATCAAAAGAAATCTGATATTGGAAAGATCAATATTGCATAGGAACCTGGAATGTAAGATCTATGAACCAAGGTAAGCAGAATATGTTCAAACAGAATGTGGAAGAATTAAACATTAATATCTTAGGTGTCAGTGAACTTAAATGGATAGAAAATGTAAATTTAATTCAGGTGATCAGTATATTCTACTGTGGGCAAGAAGCTCTTAGGGAAAGAAAAATAGCCCTCATAGTCAATAAAGGAATGAGAAAACTCGGGTATGATCTCAAAAAAGGCAGAATCCAAGGTAAACTCTTAAAAATCACAGTAATGCAAATCTATGTTACAACTACTGATGATGAAAATGCCAAATATGATCAATTCTATAAGATATACAACATCTTATAGAAGTAACACTCCAAAAGACGTTACATTCTTCATAGGGGATTAGAATGCTAAAGCAGGAAATCAAAAGATGACTGAAATGATAGACAATTTGACCTTGGAGTATAAAATGAGGCAGGATAGAGGCTGACTGAGTTTTGTTCAGATAACTCATTGGTCATAGTTAAGTCTTAAGTCTTTCAACAACCCAAAAGGCAATGAACTCAACACAATGAATTCATCAGACAGTCAACATCAAAATCAGATTGATTATATAGTTTGAAGCCAAAGATGAAGAAGCTCTATACAATCAGATAAAATAAGACCCGGGACTGGCTGTGGCTCAGTTTGTGAGCTTCTTATTGCAAAATTAAGATTTTAATTAAAGAAAGTAGGTATGACCTTTATGAATATGAAATGGAAGTGATTTAAAAGACTAGATCTAGTAGATAGAGTACCTGAAGAGCTATGGAGATAGGTTTACAATATTGTGTAGGAGGGGGCTACAAAAAAACATTACAATGAAAAAGAAAATGAAGAAAGCAAAATAGCTACCTGAAGAGACTTTACAAATAGCTGAGGAAAGAAGGAAAGTAGAGAAGGGAAAAATATCCTAAACTGAATGCCAGTTTTCAGAGAACATAAGAGATGAGGTTTTTTTTCCTTAAATAATGCAAAGAAATAGGATAAATGCAGTTGGAGAAATAAGAGACCTCTTTAAGAAAATTAGAGCTATCAAGGGAATGCCCCAAAATGGGGGTGATAAAAGATGAAAATGGACTTAACAGAAACATAAGAGGTCAAGAAGAATTAGCAAGTATATATAGAAGAACTATACAAGAAATATAGATAACCACAAGGGTGCAATTACTGATCTGGACTCAGATATCTTGGAGAATTAAGTCAAGTGGACCTCAGGAAGCATCACTAACAATAAGGCTAGTGGGGGTGATGAAATTTTAGCCAAACTATTTGAAACCCTAAAAGGTGATGCTGTTAAATGCTCCACTCAATATGCCAGCAACTTTGGAAACTTCAACTGTGGCTCTTGCTCATTTCACAGACCAGCAAGGTTGTGCTTAAGATTCTGCAAACTAGGCTTCAGCAATATGTGAACCAAGAATTATCAAAAGAACAGGCTGATTTTTAAGGAGCAGAGAAACTAGAAACCAAATTACCAGCATTTGTTGAATTATGGAAAAAGCAAGGGAGTTCCAGAAAAGCATCTACTTCTGTTTTATTGACTGTACTAAAGCCTTTAATTGTATGGATCACAACAAACTGTGCCAAGTCCTCAAAGAGGTGGGAATATCACATCAGGTTACTTGTCTTGATGAAACTGTATGAAGGCCAGGAAGCAACATTTAGAACCAAACATGGAACAAAGGATTGGATTCAGATTGGAAAAGAAGTACGACAATTCCATACATTGTCATATTATTTACTTAATGTATATATGGAGTACCTCAGTATGAAATGCCAGGCTGGACAAAGTTGCCAGGAGAAATATCAACATTCTCAAGTATGCAGTTAATAACTCTGATGTCAAAAAATGAAGAACAATTAAGAAGTCTCTTGATGAAGGTGAAAGAGGAGACTGTAAAAGCTGGCATGAAGCTTAACATAAAAATAAAATAAAATAAAATAAGACTAAGTTATTGGCTACTTCTCCTCTAACTTCCTGGAAAATAGAGTAAGAAGAAAGGAAAAGAGTGTCAAATTTTATATTCTTGGGTTAAAAGATCATTGCAAATGGCAACTGCAGCCATGATATTAATAGACACCAGCTCCTTGGAAGGGAAGATATGGCAAATCTGGATAGTATACTAAAAAAGCGAAGGCAACATCTTGCTGACAAAGGTCTGTATAGTCAATGCTATGGTTTTTCCAGTAGCAATCTATGGCTGTGTGAATTGGACTGTTAGGAAAACTAAGTGATGCAGAAAGAGTGCTTTGAAATTTTGGTGCTAGAGAAAACTTTTGAGAGTCCCCAAGGAGAACAAATAAGTTAATACCTAAAGAAATTAATTCAGACTATTTACTAGAAGGTGAAATACTGAATCTGAAGTTTAAATACTTTGGCTACATAATGAGAAGACAGGATTCATTGGAAAAGACCTTGATGTTGAGAAAAATTGAAGGCAAAAGGAAAATGGGGTGGCAGAAACTGAGACAGGATCATGGAAGTAATGAACATGGGCTTGGAGACACTTCAAGACAGGAGGATAGAAGGGCCATATGGTCCATGGCATAATGAAGAGTTGAGCATGATTGAACAACTAAACAACAATGAAAATGGATGCTTATAGCTATTTAGACCAATACAAAAACTGTTATCAGCCAACTCCTTTATGTAAGACCTTACTAGGTACTGTCTAAGAGACCAGGAAGTATAATATGTGCTTCCTATCATTAAGAAATGTGCTGCCTAGTTAGGGAGAAGAGAGGAGAAAGAAAAAATGAAAGAGAAAGAAGAGGAAGGAAAAAAGGAGGAGATGAAGAAGAAGGAAGAGGACTAAGAGGAAGACTAGGAGTAGGTGGAAGAAAAGAAGAAGAACAACACCTGTAAAATTTTGCCTAGGATTTTTCACAGAGTATAACATTTGCTCTCTGGTATTACTCTGAGATAACCAACAGTATATGAATAGGTATAATTATCTCCAATTTACAGATTCTGAGCAAATAGGAGAAAAAATGTGTAATAGTTGTTCTGAGGAGGGAACTAAAGTTGGGCAAGGAAGATGCACTTTCTCTAGTAAATTATGACAGATTTATTCAGGAGCATGAACTGAGAAAGGCTGAAATTGGGGCAGGGAAACATTATTTGATTTATAGTTGATAATAACTGTATGTGTCAATCAGAATACCCCATTATATTAAAGGAAGACGGTCCTGTTCTTAAAAAGTGTTCCCAGAGTGTTTTAAAAATGTAAATATTTGATTCTTTTATTTCTGTTTTTCTTTCCTTTAAACAAAAATAAACCAAATACTGTGGAATTTTAATGATCAAGTTTAGCACCCAAGAAGTATGAAAAGAAAGCACTATGTTTTCCCCAAACCCCCCAGTTCTTTGTAAAGCAAAGATTTGTGATTATGGAATAACAAAGGTAATGTGATCTTTGCTACCATATTATTTAGTTACAGGAAGTCTTTTGTTTCCATTCATTAAGAAACATGCAAATGCATACACACACACACACACACACACTTTTGTTTTCATTCATTAGGAAATGCATACATACATGCATACACATGGCTTCCTCCTCTCTCTTTTATAGAATAAATTCTTATTTTAAAAAAGGAAAGGGAAAGCATTTTAGTAGAACTAACCAACACTTTCATCAAGTGCAAGAGCAAACACTGTATTCCACTTCAATACTGTCAAACCTCTGTGAAAAAGGAAGAGAAGAGGCAAAGCCAAGGTGGCAGAGTAGAAGCAGAAACTTGGCATTGGCTCTGGCTCCAAACAATTCCAATACCTGTAAAAAATGACTCTAAACAAATTTTAAAGCTACAGACCCCACAAAGTGACAGAGAGAAACAAATATCCCACTAAAGACAGTTTGCAGGCCAACAAGAAAGGTCTTTTGAAGCATGCTGGGAACCAAGCACAGTCCCATAGGAGCCTTGTGGTTCCAGCCCATGGGTGGCCCTGACCAGCAGCTGCCAGAGCGGACTTCAAGAGAGTGAATAACCAGCAGATGTGGAAGGTTTTAGACTTCTCAACCCATAAATGCCAAAGACAAATTAAAAGGTCAGTGTGGAATTTTGTTGGAACAGGAGGGAATGCAACAGCATGGTTGAACTGCTGCCCTGGGGTGAGAAGTGGCCAAGGGCTGGCAGCTATGCCGTATGGCTGCCTCAGGAGCTCCTGGCCTGCAGAATGTAGGGGGACCAAGTGACTATTCAGAGGGTAATTGTTCTTGCTTTAACCTACTTGGATATGGATCACAGTCTTGGGTGGGGTTCTAGGGTGTGTGACCAGTGAGCCAGAGTTTGTGGGAGCTGTGGAGAAAGCACCTTCCTAATACCTCTGGCAGCTGCAAAAACATCAGTGATTTGGGACAAAGCTCTCTCCATTCTGGAATCAGATTCCTACAATGTCAAAGAGTTCAGGGGTCAAGAAATTGGCTGGCAATGTGAGCAAGCACAGGACACACAAACAGATCATAGAATCCATTTCTGGGGACAAAAGGATCAAGACATGGAGCAGGAGGAAGACAATGAAGCCAATCTCCTATGTCAAAAGCCTCCAAGAAAAATATGAACTGGTTATAGGCTATGGAGGGGCTCCTGAAGGATTTTGAAAATCAAGTAAGAAAAGTAGAGGAAAAATTGGGGAGAGACATGAGAATGATGCAGGAAAATCATGAAAAGTGAATCAACAGCCTGCTAAAAGAGACTCAAAAATACACTGAAGAAAATAACACCTTAAAAATAGAGTAACTCGGGGCGGCTAGGTGGCGCAGTGAATAGAGCACCGGCCGTGGAGTCAGGAGGACACAGCTCCAGATACTTAACTCGTACTAGCCATGTAACCTTGGCAAGTGACTTACTCTGAACTGACCTGCCTTCCCCCCTTGAAAAAGGAAAACAAGCTGAATTTTCCAGATGGAAAAGAAATTTCAAAAATTCACTGAAGAGAATAACTCCTTCAAAATTATAATGGAGCAATTGGAAGCTATTGACTTTATGAAAAACAAGATACTCTAAAACAAGAGCCAAACAAATGAAAAATATATAAATAAAAGACAATTTTAAATATCTCTTTAGAAAAACAACTGACCTGGAAAATAGATCCAGAAGAGATCAGTTTAACATTGTTGGACTACCTGAAAGCCATGATTTAAAACAACAACAACAACAAACCTAAACACCATCTGTATCAGCAAGCACCCTAGCATATCCAGGGAAGCTGCTAGCACAGGTTCTTAGATCTGCTTTTCTAAAGGAAAGCCACTCAAAATGGCTTGGCAATCTTTCTTTACTCAAGTAAACATATCATTTATCTAACTCAGGGAAAAAGCCAGCACCCTGAAGTCCAGAGAATACAAACCCAAGTTACAGGCACAATTTACAAACATAAGTTACAAGCAAGTTACAAGAAACAAATCAGCAGATGGGCTTCCAATCATCTAACCATCACATCCATTACCTATTCAAGATGCCAGAGAGGGAAGCATAATCATCTGGGATTTTCAAAGCCGGGGAGCTCAACAGCTTCCCAGAGTCTCATCTGGTCAAATCACACAACTCTTCTCAAAGTGAGCCCCAAAGCAAAGCCTCACATCAGGGCGTATATATAGGCTTCTCTTGGGTCAGCCCTCTTCACCCACTGTCCAATTACAAAGTAACAAGGTGTGGCCATTCCCAAAAAGACGAGCCTCTTGCCATGGGCACCATGTGACCACCAGATCAGGGAACATTCTCAGAGCCACTTAAAGAAAGGGGCTAGTGGCAGGAAAGAGCCTCAGATTCCCATTACATTCTTCCCCAAGACCTTTCATGCCCTTTACATAGTCAACTTAAATCTGAATTAGGATTAAAATCTCTTAAGTACAACATAATCCCCACAAAATAGAGACATCACATTGGCAAGACACATAGCATAGCAAGTCATTACCAGCAATCCAAAACAAAAATGTCCAAATAAAGTTCTCATGGTGGCAGAGGGTGTCCTTCCCCCTCCACTGCCCTTGCAGTCTTCCTCCCAGCACTCTCAGGTGCCGGCTCTAATGAACCAAGTTCCAGTCTTAACATTGCTCCAGCCCCTGCTTCCAAGTGCTGAGGGATGACTGGGCAACAAAACCAACAGGGTGGGGTCCTTGGGGGTCCATAGCACTTTACCCCATAACTCTATCCTCCCCCCTGGGTCCCAAACTGTAGGGCACAGCAGGAAAATACATTCAGTGCTCCTGCTTTGGTGCACAGTCCTTATCTGAATTCTGAACTCCTGAGTTCCTCTTCCTCCTGCAGGACGCAGCCACTCCTGCCTTCTGTCCTGGTCCCGATGCAGGCAGCTCATCATTCTCGCTCTCACCTCAGTGAAGTGGACAGGCAGGCAGCTCTCCATCCCAATTCCATGGTTCCACAGAGTCACAGCTATCACAACTTGGAAACAAACAATTATCCCAACCCCAATACTTTCCTTTTACTTCGCAGATCCTGCCGATGACGCCATTTTGTATCAGCAAGCTCCCTAGCATACCCAGGGTGGCTGCTAACACAGGTTCTTAGATTTGCTTTTCTAAAGGAAAGCAACTCAAAATCAGTTAACAATCTTTCTTTAATCAAACAAACATATCATTTATTTAGTTCAGGGGGAAAAGCCAGCACCCTGACTCCAGAGAATACAAACCCAAGTTACAGGCACAATTTACAAACATAAGTTACAAGCAAGTAACAAGAAACAGATAAGCCAATGGGCTTCCAACCATCTGACCATCACATCCATAACCTATTCAAGTTACCAGAAAGGGAAGCATCAACATCTGTGTTTTTCAAAGCCCAGGGCCTCAACGGCTTCCAGAGTCTCATCTGGCCAAATCACACCACTCCTCTCAAAGTGAGCCCCAAAGCAAAGCCTCACATCAGGGCATATATATAGGCTTCTCCTGGATCAGCCCTCTTGACCCACTGTCCAATTACAAAGCAACAAGGTGTGGCCATTCCCCCCAAAAAAACAAGCTTCTCCCCACTGGCTCGACATGAACATTCTCAGAGCCACTTAAGCAAAGGGGCTAGGGGCAGGAAAGAGCTTTAGATTCCCATTACACCATCTTCCAAGAAATCATCAGGCAAAATTACCCTGATATTCTAGAACATGAGGGTGAAATAGAAATTGAAAGAATTCATCAATTGCCTCTTGAAAAAGATCCCAAAAAGAAAACTCCTAGGAATATTGTAGCCCAATTCTAGAGCCCCCAGGTCAAGGATAAAACACTGCAAGAAGTCAGGAAGAAACAATGTGAGTATTGTAGAAATGCAATAAGGATAACACAAGACCAAGCAGCTTCTACATTAAAAGATCACAGGCTTGGAACATGATATTCTGGATGACAGAGGAGCTAGGAATAAAACCAAGAATCATCTACCCAGAAAAACTGAGGATAATGCTTCAAGGGAAAACATGACCGTTAAAATTGAAATAGGATTTTCAAACAACTTGATGAAAAGAAAACAGCTGAACAGAAAATTTGACTTTCAAATAAAAGAAGCAAGAGAAGTGTAAGAAGGTAAACAGGAAAAAGAAATCATAAGGAACTTATTAAAGTTGAACTTTTTACATCTCTACATGGAAAAAACAATAATTGCAAGATTTTTCTCAATATGAGGATAATTGAAGGGAATATGTATATATACACACACATATGTATACATACATATACACATATGTGTATATGAATATATATGTACACATACATATACATGTATTTATAGGAGGGTATATGTATATATAAATACATTTGTGAGTGTGGGCATATGTATATTCATGTATCCATGGACAGAGGGCACAAGATCAGGGGAATATGAAGGGATGATATCTAAAAAAAATTAAGAGGGAGAGAGGAATTTATTGGGAGAAGGAGAAAGGGAGAGATAGAATAGGGTAAATTATCTCATATAAAAGAGGCAAGAGAAAACTTACAGTGGAGTGGAAGAGCAGAAAGGTGAAAGGGAATGGGATAACCTTACTCTTATTGAACTTGGCTTAAGGAGGGAATAATGTACACACTGAATTGGGTATCTCACCCTACAGGAAAATAGGGGGACAAAGGATAAGAGGGGGGATGATAGAAGGGGGGACAGATTGGGGGAGGTTCGGTAGTCAGGAGCACAAACTTTTGTAAGGGGATAGGGTCAAAGAAGAAAATAGAATAAGTGGGGGCTGGGATGGGATGGAGGGAAATATAGTTAGTCTTTCACCATATAACAATTTTGTAAATGACTTGTGTAACCACACATGTACAAATTATCTTGAATTGCTTTTCTTCCTAGTAGGGGCGAGTGAGGAGGGAAGAACAGAAAATATCTGAAACTCAAAGTTTTAAATACAAATTTAAAAAAATGTTCTTTTACATGCAACTGGGAAATAAGTTATACAGACACTGGGGTATGGAAATCTGTCTTGCTCTACTAAAAAGTTAGGGCAGGTTATGGGGGAAGATAAAAGAGGGAACATATTGGGACAAGGGATATTCAATAGGCTTACTATTTTGGTATTAGGGTAGGGGAAAGATGGAGAGGAAAAATTGTAACTCAAAATTTTATGGTAATAAATGTTGAAAACTAAAAATAAATAAATAAATTTAAAAAAAGAAAAAGGGAGAGATCCACTTATCTTTGTTTGAGCTAAATTTGGTTATAATAATGATGTGATCTTCTGAGCAGATTTAACAACTAGCATTATAAAATACAATATACTGTACTTTAAAGTTTACAAGGTGATTTAGAGAAATCTTCACAACAATTTGGGAGGTAGGTGTTATTATTGTCCCCATTTTACAAATAAGGAAACTGAGGCAGACCAAAATTGAGTGATTTTCACACACACACACATACACACATGTACATACATTCATGTGTGCACATATTTCCTATTTCTACTTATTTCTCTTTGCAATAATTTATGTCTCCCAATGAGTTTTTTTATTGTTCCTTGGGGAGTAATAATATTCTATCACATTTCAAACTTTTTAGTCCTCTTTAATCAGTGGATATAGACTATTTATACTAGATTATTTCTAGCTATACAGTACTATAAAATTCTGTTAAAGTATTTTTAATTATTTTAGATATTTTTATTTTTCATCTCTTTGGAGTGTAAGTTAATGGGATACGTAATATAGGGAGTGTATGTAATGGGATCTCTTTTTCAAAAGGTATAGGTATTTTTTCCTTTCTTAGGACAATTCCATATTACTCTCCAGAACAGTTGGCACAATTCATAGCTCCATCAATAGTACATTAGAGAGTCTGACTTTCCAGTGCCCAGTAAAAAATGATTCTTCCCATAATTTGTGATTTTTGAGAGTTTTCTTAGCATGAGAGGAAACTTTGGAATTGTTTTGATTTGAATTTTCCTAATTATCATTCATTTGAATTATTCTTTCAGATTGTTGCTAATAACATAATTCTTTTGAGAATTATTGGCTAATATCTCTTAACCAATGAGGGATGACTTTCGGTGTTTTATATTTATCTTAGTTCCCCATACATCTTGGCTATTATTATTATTATTATTTAATATTCATAAAGATCTTACCACATTCCAGGTACTGTGCTAATGACTACAATAATTATCTTATTTGATGCCCACAACAGCCCTATAAGATAGGTGTTATAATTATCCATCCGTTTTTTACTGACCAGGAAACTGAGACAAACAGATTGAATGACTTGTCTAGGATCACACAGCTAATAAGTGTCTGAGGCCAAGTTTTAACTGAGGCCTTCCTGATTCCAGACCTGCCACTCTATCCACTGTTTCATCTAGTTGTACTATTCAGAAACATTTGATTCATTTCTTCCCCTAAAACCACCACTTCTCATTTTCTTAGTTGCATTGATTTTTTCAAGTGTGAAAGCTTTTCAGTTTCATATTATTGAAATCATTTGTTAAATATTTTTGATAACCACTGTCCCTTAATTGACTAAGTATTGCTTAACCCAGTCATTGAAAGATATCTGATATTATTCTGGTAAACTTAAAAAAATTCTGATGTGATCTCTATATTCAGCTTACATATCTATTTTGACCTATTTATATGATATATAGTATAAAAAGTTTGTTTAAACAAGCCTCTTTCAATTTTTGTTTATGCTTCTTTTCAGACAGGGAGTTCTTTGGAAGTACTTAATATCATCAAGGTTATCATATATTAGACTGATAAGTTTGCTTGTTTTTGACCCATCCTTATCGAATCTATTTCACCTGATATTTTTTAACCAATAACACCATTAAACTGAAGATGCTGATTCTGCTGTACCTGAAATATAGGACAAGAAGGGAAGGAGAAACTAAAGGCCTTAAAACCTACCATTGCAGGCAATTGTCGAGGGTCTGAGAGAAAGTTCATGACAAACCAAAATGTGCCTATTCCCCTGCCCTGGATGTTATTTAGGACAAGGAACAAGCAAGAAACTCTTATGTCTCCTGTCTTCAGAGGCTGAGGAAACACTTTAGTTCAAATTCTGAGCATCTGTTATGTCAGTATAATAGTAGAGATCAGAGAGTAGGCGATTAAGAATATAATAAAAATCATTTAATAAATAAATAGTATATTTATGTATTTTATTACATGTTATATTCAGATATAATATATAATAAAACCAAAAATTATCAAGACAAAAGAGGGTCTAGTAGATAAATAAATCAATAGCAAGAATACTTATCAAAACAAAGAATGAATAAAACCAAAATAAAAAGCATAAATACTATTAGTAAATATTACAAAATAATGGAAATTAATCAATAATACCTGATGAAAGACAAAAATCCTACAAATCCCTCAGAGATGATGAATAGCAACAACCAAAATCTCATAATCAATCAGTTTCAGGCAGTCAAGAAACATTTATTAATCATTAATATGTGCCAGACAGCGTACCAAGTAAGGACAGAAAGAAAAGCAAAAGACTATTCCTGCTCTCAAGTACCTATCATTCTAATGGGGGTGGCATCATGCAAATGACTGCAAAAATAGGATATTTATAGGCTCAATTGGAGATAATCTAAAGAGAAAGAAACTAGAATGGGGGGGGGAAGAGGAAAGTCTCCCTACTTAAAGTAGGATTTTAGCTGGGAATGAAGGAAGCTCAGGAAGCCAAAAGAAGAGAAAAGAGAAAATTCTAAGCATGGAGTGAAAGCAAGTTAAATAAAATTCATTTAAAAAATGAAAAAAAAATAATTTAAGTAAAAAATAGAGAACTCTAAATTCAGAAAATTATGTTCAACAAATAATTCAAAACAATTAATTTTTCCATGATGGGCAGTGAAGAAGTTAAAGATGCTTGAAACATAAAAACACTAACAGTGGAAAATTTGGTCAAAGACAATAAAAGGCAAAGAATAAACCTCTAAAAGAATATATACCAAAACAAAGCATCTTGAAGACAGGATGTACAGACACAGTATAAAGATCATGTCTTTCAAAAGAACATGATTAGACCACAACCACAACAAAATCCTTGATATCACAATGTAAGAAATACTGCAAGAAAATTATCAGAATTTCTAAATACAGAGAAAGCCTCAATTAATAGAACTGACAGATACCTGTAAGAAACAAAAAACAAAAACAAACTGATTGTCAAACTCTTATAGGTAAAGTCACTAATCTGAATGAGTTCAGTAACAATCAATACATTCTGCTTTTGACCAAAAGAAAGACCAGAAGACCTTCAAATATGAGAGAAAGGCAATTTGAAAATAAGGATTGTATTTTTTCCGGTTTCATTTTATTTTTTAAGAATTATTTTCTAGGTAGGAAGAAAGACAAATATATTGGAGATTGCAAACGTTGTAAAAACAAAAGAAATCAATAAAACATATTCAACTCTCATATAAACGGCACCTTGTAATTCTGTCCTTTATGTAGTGAATGAGAAAGCATGCTCAGTTACATGGTAACTGAGTAAAAGGAGCACTTGCTTTGCAATATGATGTTGGCTTCTTTATTTGAGGAAGTCATTTACACCTCCCTTGGTCTCAGTATCTGTTAAGTGAGAGCATTGGAATAGAGGGCTTCTGAGGTCCTTTTCAGCTATATATCTCTAATGCTGTGAAAGGCAGTTATTCTTCACCTCTTCCTTTCCCTCTAATTTCTCTTCTACATAAGTATTTTAGGATTCTTTGATTTCTCTGTGCTCATGCATCTCAGTGACCATACTCAGACAAAAATTGTGGAGAATTCATGTAGAAGGTGGTTAAAGATGATCACAATGATCTTTCAATGGACCTCTGATTTCAATGCTATAGACACTTTTTCAATGAATTGCAGCCCATCAATGATTCATTTTTAGGTCTTATCATAAAATCTCCAAAGAGTATCTAACTTGCTTACTGGGAGCTGTCACTTAGGTCCTTTAATGTATCATACACACATAACTTCCTGAATTGTTTCTGCTCATATGTGTCTTGAAAATGTTTTTTTTTTTCTGTTACTTCTCACATTCAAGTAAATGCAGTAACCCATCATCATAAGAATCATAGGATGGTCTGAAAGGTAAATGTAGAGAATAAAATAGTCCACTGTTTATTATTTCTTGTTTACAAAAAGAAATCAAAAAAATAAAAAGTGATAGAATTGAGTAAAATATAACCTTAAAGTTTTTTTCAACATACTTCCTTCTACACATATTTTAGGTGACAACAAATAGATAACTAGTTTAAACACAGAATTCATGAAGTGATGAGGGTGTAACAAAACTGAGAAGGCATATTGAAGCCAGATTGTAAAAGGTATTCAATGTCAAAATAATGGATTTATATTTTTTTCTTAAAAGCAATAGGGATCCACTCATTATTTTTGGGAACGTAAGTGATGTGGTCAAATCTGCACAGAAGAGGAAAAAATCACATGTGATCAAAGTATGATGAAAATAGCAAAATAATGTTCATAATAGCAATAATGACCACTGTTAGCAGCAGCAGCAACAGCAACAGCTGATACTGATGCTGCTCCTACAATTATATATTTACAATTATATATATTTAATATATATTATATATATTTAAAAGCTGTGCAGTGCTTATATGCAGTCTCATTTATAATTTCATTTGTCATCTCATTTTATATACTCAGTGATGAGTCTGGCTTATTGCTTGCTCATTTCCCCAGAAGGGTTATACACAAGGCTGGCCCTAGGCAACTTCATGACATAGTTAAAAGTTTACTCAATTGCTTTCTTTTCCCCTTCCATCCTCTTTGCCCTCTTCTTTCTTACTCCTATACCTTCTCAGGCATTCAATAATGTGTCTCTAGAACTCTAATAATATGAAAAATGACTAGCTAAATGTTTCATGTTTCAACCAATGGTGATTATTTTGACTAAACTGCTTTTTGGTCAAACCCCAAATTTAGAAATCTATCAATCAATTGAGTTGATCTGAATGGCCTCTTATTTCCTTATTAAAATTCAATTGAATAGCTAATTCAGTTTTTATGTGTCAAGATGAAATCTAAATGTTTATTATTATTATAATTATAATTATTATTATTTGCTTTTTGGAGGAAGGAATGTAAGGCAGTTGGGGTTAAGTGAGTTGTCCAAGGTCACATAGCTAGTTTTTTTGTATTGTGCTTGAGGCCGAATTTGAACTCAGGTCCTCCTGACTCCAGGGCTGATGCTCTATTCATTGTGCCACCTAGCCACCTCCTAAATGTTATTTTTTGTTTGTTTGGTTTTTTGCTTTTTGGAGGGCAGTTGGGGTTAAGTGACTTGCCCAAGGTCACACGGCTAGTTTTTTTGTGTTAAGTGTCTGAGGCCGGATTCCCCTAAATGTTATTTTGAAGAGTAAATACTTCAAGTAAAATATTTGCATTTAACAGTACATATTTCCCAGTCATTTTAAAAATATGTCATAATTTCATAGTACTAAGAAGTATACATTTAGCCTGGTATTTGTAGGTTGAGTCAACATAATAAAATGGAAAGTATATTCCTTTTATTGTTAGAGGACTCAAGTTCCAATCCAGAATCTGCTATATAATTATCTATCTCTTTGTACATGTCATTTAACCTTTCTCTGTCTCATCTTCTTTATCTGTAAAGTGAAGAGGTTGGACTCTATAAACTTCCAAAATCCTCCCAGTGCCATAATTCATGACTTCTTTCATATTATATCAACCAATTCTAAGGGACACATGTCCCTTATTTGACATTAAATATTGAGGGTGATACAAAGGAAGAGTAATTTATTTCTTCTGATTTAGCTACTCCATAATTTTAGACCAGGATAGAGAAATGAACTGGACTTGGAACCTTCTAAGTTTAGGGAACTCCTGGGTAAGGTAACTCCTTCCCTCAATACAAGTTGGCACTGTTTCTGCAAATTATAGTTTTATTGAGTTGCCTAGAGCGCTGAGAGGCAACTCTCAGTGATTCTGAGCCTTAATGACTCAGCCAGTCTCACACAGCCAATGTGTCACAGGCAATACAAGAAAGCAGGTCTTCCTAACTTCAAGGCCAGCTGTCAATCCACTGTGCCACAGTTGTACAATAAATTGGCCATATCATCTACCCAGCTGGGTGTTTGTGGTAAAAACATTCACTACAAGTCAGCCCATCATCTGCTATTCACATCAATATTTAGTACATGATCAGCATTTGAGATTTTTCTCTTATTTGTAATTATGCAGCTAGCACCAATATGTGTGTGTCCTAGAGAAGTAAATCATTAACTACAAGATTCAGAGAGAAATTAGAGGAGTCTTAATTATAACTGTGGTACATATTTCCGTTGCGCAATTTATTCCAGGTCTACACAGTTGCAATTTAAAGAGGTATAGCTTAGAAGAGAACATTTTTTTTATTTGGTTGTGGTGGATCTGGGCAGAAATCTGGTCCCTGCCACTTAGTACTTCTGTGACCTTGGGCAAATTCCTTAACTTCTTTGTGATTCGGGTTCCAGGCCGACTAAATGAAGTGGTTGGATCTGAGGAACCTTAAAAGTTCCTTCCAACTTTATGAATGGAATCCAAAGTATAAAATGTTTTATCTGTTTGACATAAATGATATAGCTATTCAAAAGTGGTAATCAGATAAAAATATACATCATTTTCAATAGTTTGGTAATTGAAGGGGCAGTGTGTTGTAGTAGAAATAATATTGAATTCAGTATCAGAAGACCTGGATTTAAATGCCAACTTTGCCATTTACTACTAACAAAAATTTTGGTTTTCCTCTTCTGTATAATTAATAAATTGGCCTGGATGAATCTCATATTTCATATATCTTGGAATCTATGATGAGAGTGAGGCTCAGTGAAAATTGTTAGCATCAGGAAAGGGTCTAGCTGTGTAAAGAAATCACTTAAAATATAAAGGCTCAATTTCCCCCTCTGTAGAATGAGGATAATTCCTGTATTACCTGGTTCCTATATCTATGCGGATAAATGTATATGTATATATGTATGTATACGTATCTGTGTATCTCTATCTATCCATCTATCTATCTATCTATCTATCTATCTATCTATCTATCTATCTATCTTTTTAGTCTTTAAATCTGTGTTAGTTGTTATTATGCACCTTATCATAAACATCTGTGTAGCTTTAGAAACATGTGTATATGATTTCTTAATAGATCTTTCCTTATAGACAAGTCAAAATGTCCAGGAAACACAACTAACTTTTTAAATCAAATAACCTCAACAAAAGCAAAAACCTTTAACCTTCCTTCTCAGCCAAGTGATTTTTTTTGACAAATATCCACCAGGGGGCACTCACCCATTGAAAGTGTAAAATGCAAAACATTTGGCAGTACCATCAGGTCAAAAAAAATTGTTTTTTTCAGCCACAAGTCTAAGATTCCATTCACTTATGAAAAATTTAATGGGGGATTTCATACTCCCATTTTCTTAAAGTACTTATATATTTTTAAAATGACCATTCACATATATTTTCTCTCTTTAATAATAACACTAATATTTATATAATACTTAACATATTGTAATATGCTTTACAAAAATTTATTTAATTTTAGCTCCACAACATCCTTTTGAAGTGGGTACTATAGATGATATTATGCACATGAGGAAACTGAGGGGTTAAGTGACTTTTCATCATCCACAAAGTTCATGTCAGCTAGTATTAGATGCATGATTTGAACTCATGGCTTCCTGGTTTCAAATCTAGCATACTACACATGATGCGAACTTCTTTCTCCAAAGAATGTTATTCCAAAGACATCTGTTTTCTTAAGAAACTCATGAGTAAAAAAAATAATGAAAATAAAATATTTTATTCAAAGCAATTTGGGAAGATAAAGGCTATGAACAGCTCAGTCCCACTTCTAAAGTACACACTTATGACAACAAATGGAGACATAAATGTGTGTGAAATATGTCTTCTTATGGTATACCTAATGATGTTTTTGTGGAGAGTCAACTTTTGAACTCGACTTGATGGTCCCTGACTTCCTTTCTACTTCTAAATCAAACAGTCTATGATCTTGTGTATGGAAGAAAACTTAGGGGTACAACATGATACTAAGTAGACTGTAGCAAACAATGTAAAGTAGAAAAAAGTGTTAAGAAATGGAAACTGCTGAAGAAGGAAGTCATATTTCAAGAAGATGATAATCAAGTTGCTGGAATTATGTCCTTATTTTAGAATGACAAGACTGAGATTATTTACTTAGCATTTTAAAATATAAATTCAGTCTAAAACCCAATCATGCCTGTAAAAGGTATCACCAAACTGGCATTTTGGAGACAAAATAGTCTCATGACTGACTGAATTTTCAGATAGTTATGCTGATATAGTATTTAAAAATCCATGGAATATTCAGAAATCTTCTCTTTGGGTCACCTCCGTATGACAGATTCTTCAGTAGCTCTAGTTTTCCCCAAAACTAAAGTGTTTGATCGAGAAAGTAACTTTCTCCTCTTATAACCTATGATAATCCTTGAAGGAAAGCAGTGTAGGGGCCTTAGAAGTGCTGCCTTGAATTAGATGCATGGTTCATTAAGATCAATGCTTTGTTTCTAGAAAGGGCTAGGAATTACTGGGGGGATATTGAATAAAGTGATTTTCCTCCATAATAACAACTTCCAAAAAACATGTCTTGCTGTGATAACAAAGGAATACAGAGAAGCATGGAAAGAGTTCTATTAACTGCTAATAAGCAGAACCAGAAAGACAATGTACAGAATGACTACAATACAAATTTAAAGGACCACAACAAATGAAAATGATTCCTTTAAAATTATAATGACTATGATTTGCCCATAGTAATTGATATTCAGTTAAAATTCTTATGTAGTTTATATAAATACATACATATATGTATATATGTGTGAATGTGTATACATATATATTTATACACACACACACATTAGGAATTAGGTAGCACTGAAGGATTTCTTTTTCTTTTTGAATATGTGAAGAGAGTAGGTTACTAAGTTGTGGATAAAGAAGCAAAATCAAAGTATAAGGAAATGAGATAGCTTAGTATGGACTTGCTCTGTGAGAGCACCTTTAAATGGCCTAGCACCCCACGTGGCGAACTTGGACTTTCAATAAACTTTACTTTTTCCTTGGCTGAGAAGACTTGAGTGGAATTCTTTCAGCAGGACCCGGCATGTTGGTATTTTGGGGTTTCAGGCAGCCCTAACCCTCTTTGGGCTCTTCTTCATTTTTATGGTTTAGAGGTCAAGTTATAAAGATCTTTAAATGAAAAATATAGGCCTTTGTAATTAATGCTGAAGAGAACAGAAAACCACTGACATTGATTAAGAAGACAGGCTGCTTCTTATCAAGCCTACTCATGAGGAAAATCACCTTGAAAGTTGAGTCAAGTAGAGACTGAAGTGAGAAATGACTTGAGACAGATAAAAAAAGTGAAGAGGCTATAATGTATAACTGATGAGGACCTTAAATTTGGGTGGTAGTTGTGGGAAGGAAGAGAAGGGGATATAATGGAGAAATGTTATGAAATGGAAACATGAAGATTTGGCAACAGTTTAGATATGTAATGTGAATGACAATTGAGGAATTGAGGATGATACTTAGGTTAAGAAACTGGGTGTCTTGGAGGATGTTGGTGACTAGGGAAGTTCAGAAGAGGGAAGAGTTTTGGGGAAAAGACAATGATTTCTGTTTTGGAAATATTGTATTTGAGGTGATAATGGGGCATAGATTTTGAAATTTCTAACAGATACTTGGTGATGCAAGAATGGAGGTAAGGAGAGAGGATATTATTTTTATATATAGATCTAGGAATTTTCTGATGATTGTTGAATTTGTAGGAGTTGATGAGATAGCTAAGTGAAAAATTTGAGAAAAGAATCAGGAGAAAGAGGACAAAGAGGAAGATGACTGATTGATCATTTTTAGCTGGTATAATAGTTGAAAATCCAGTATAGGAGATTGAGATGGAGTGGTTGGACAGATAAGAGGAGAATCAAGTGGGTGCAGTGTTGGGTCAGAAGAGAATAGTTAGAAAGCGAAGAAGATCAACAGTGACAAAAGCTGTGGAGAACTGAAGTTGTGTGAGAATTGAGAAAAAGCTATTAGACTTGGCAACTGTTTATCTCTTTTCTTCTTGATTGCCAAATCTCCATGAATACCCAGCAAACTGTGTCCTCATTACATACCCTCTCTGCAACACCTTTCATCTTACACCACTTTCCTAAAACAAAATTCTCCAATGTCACTCTAGATCTCCATTTCAAACAAACAAACAAAATGGTCTTGCTTTTATCTTATCTTGAAATCTCTATGGCATTGAGAACTTGATAATTAAATACATGTGCATGCAGAAAGAGAGACAGAGACAGAGACAGAGGCAGAGAGAGAGACAGAGATAGAGACAGAGAGAGAGACAGAGACAGAGAGAGACAGAGACAGAGACAGAGAAAGAGACAGAAACACAGAGACCGAGACCGAGACCGAGACTGAGACAGAAAGATGGGGAAGAATTTTGTGTGTGCGTGCATGTGTGTGTGTGTGTGCATGTGCATGTGTGCATATGTAGAAAGAGAAAAGAAATGTCTTTGATTTATGCCAACAATTATGGGATAAAATAGATATAGGGTAATGATTTTAGAAGGTTATATTACCACTTTTAAAGGGCAGACGAGATCTAGTCATGTTAGTAAATGTAAGGTAACATGCCCCTTTAAGATGACATACTATAGAGCAATTTAGTAGTGAAAGGGACAGGGAAATGTCTTTCACGTTAAAAAAAAGTATCAACTGTCAAAACTTGAGATACTGTTGCAATTTTACATGAATCTTGTGATGCCCCAAAGAAGAAAATGATTTTGTTTAAATAAAAATTGCCAAAGTACACTAACAAAGATGTGATATAAGCAACTTCAGACAGAAAATGAACCATGCCATAAATATACCCTTTGGATGAGTATATATTTTTATCTATCTTTTATCTATCAGTCTGCCTATTCACTACCATCTATTTCATCTTCTTATCTTCTATTTTTCTATTCATTCATCTCTCTGTTTCTCTTTCTGTCTCTCTCCCTCTCTATTTCTAACTCTCCTTCATCTATCATCTATTTTTTTTGTTACTAGCAATTGTTATTTTTTTTACATAAATGGAGCGTTCAAGATTTAGTTCCAGTTCTGCTGTAAAACAATATATTTCTGCGTGATCATAGGTAAGTCAAATAGTTTTTCATTACGTGTAGGCAACTATCTGTAACCATTAGTCATTGACAAGTTGTCAATCTATGTCTGTGGAAGAGATTCTCAAACCTATAATTTGTAACATTCCTAAAATCAAAGATCTGGATCAAAATAAGAAAACAGAAAAATAAGCAAACTAAGAAATCACTTTCTACTGGAAGTCAGTTTGGCAGAAACAAGGTATAGAACAACATCTCACATCATAAGCCAAGATAAGGTCAAAAAGAATAAATAATTTAGCCATAAAGGTAATATCATAAGCAAATTAAGGGATCATTGGAAATTAGCTCTATGGATAAGGGAAGGATTTATGACCAAAAAGGAGATAAAGAGGATTACAGGAAATATAATGAATACTCTCAATTACATGAAATTAAAAAAGATTTCACCCAAAGATAAGCAGTGCAGCTAAAATTGGGAAAGCAGGAAATTGGGAAAACATTTTTTACAGTAATTATCTCTGATAAAGCTCTCATTTCTCAGCAATATAGTGAATGGAGTCAGATTTATAAAAATAAGATCCATTCTCCAATTGGTCAAAGAATATGAATAGGTAGCTTTCAGAAAAAAAGTAATTAAAGATATGTATAGTCATATAAAAATGGACTAATTCACTATTGATTAGAGAAATGAACATTAAAACAACTCTGAGGTACCACCTTATATTGGATTGACTATCATGACAACAAAGGAAAATAAATTCTGGAAGTGGTGTAAAAAAAAAAAGGAAACTTAAGCACCATTGGTGAAGTTGTAGACTAAGCCAAATATTCTGCAGACAATTTTACTATGCCCAAAGGCCTATCAAGGTGTACGTACCCCTTGATTCAGCAATACTGTTGCTAGGTCTGTATCCCAAAGATATCAGAGAAAAAGGAAGAGGACATATATGTACAAAAATATTAATAGCAACTTTTTTTCCTTTATAGTGGTGGCAAAGAATTAGAAACTGAGGGGATTCTCATCACTTGGGGAGTGGCTGAAGAAGATGCAGTATATGATTGTGATATAGTACTATTGTGCATAAAAATGATCAATGAGATCATTTCAGAAAAAAAACAGAATATCTATATGAACAGATATCTATAGCTATGTGGAGTGAAATGCACAAAACCAGGAGACCATATACATAGTAACAGCAATATTGTAATGACAATCAACTGTGAAAGACCTAACTATTCTGATCAAGACAATGATCCAAGATAATTCCAAAGGAAATATGATGAAAAATGCTGTCTACCTCCAGAGAGAAAACTGATAAACTCTGAGTGCAAACTGAAGTGTATTATGTTCACTTTATTTTCTGTAACATGGCTAACATGGAAATAATGTTTTAGATTATTTCATATATATATATATACAAATATATATGTAATTTATGTGAACTCAACATTTATTGGAACTCAATACTAAAAAACAAGAATGTTAAGAAAAATAAAGCATTTTTAAAAGAAAGATTATTTTGATTTTCCCTCTTCCCTACTTCTACTTATTTTATCTTTCCTTGAAGTACAAATAACATTGCTGTGTCCTAAAAGCATGAAAATTTTGTTTCTATCAAATAATGTTTTCTTTTCAGTGGTACTTGATTACTTTTCTTATGTCTCTTTTCTTCTGTTTAAATGAAAAAAAAATGTTTTGTTTTCCTCTGGTTCCTTTTAAAAGAATGTCTAAAATTCTTTCCTTTTTTCTCTAGAAACCATATTAGTACATGACATGAGTTATTTGTAAATGCAGCATCACCCTTTAGAAAATATGATATTCTAATGTTTCCTTTGATTTCTCATACAAGTTAGTTTCAGTTGATTCCTGGATCTGAATTTTAATTGCATTTACTTCATTATCCTTCCTGTCATGTCTCACCACCTCCACCCCAACCTCCCCCCCCCACAAAATCTTTCCTCAGTAGACAAGAGAGTTCCTGAGAGAAAGTATGTGTCATATCTATTATTTTATCATCTTGCCCTACAGTTATCACAATGCCTTGGATATAGTATCTGAAATGCACAGGGCTCCTTGGACACAAAACTTTATTCCAAGTGTGAAATATTGCTGGCAGCAACAGAACTCTAGCTTGGCATGAGCTATTGACTAAAGAGGGGTTGTGATCTCAAAGGCACAGTGCTGTGAGTGTTTTACCCTTCAGAATAAGACATGAAAAATGAAGAAGAGTTGGGTGATACTGTTTAGTGTTCAATTTTAAACTGACTTGTGGACATCATCTAGGTGGTTTTAATTTTCATTGTTGTTTATGGTTGGGGGTGTGAGTGGAAAGAGGTGATAGATAATAGGAACTGGGCATGGAATAAAGTGGTGACTATCTGTCCAAAAGGGGCGTGGCTGGAACAGACAAATTTTTTTTGAACTTTTGTCTCTGGGAGATCTGACAAAGGATGGTTTTGTACTCGGTCTCTTCTCGTTAAGTTTGTTCACAATTCCTGATTTAATTAGTGCTTTTAATGCTGCCTGACTCTAAATAAAATATGATCAGTCATAGCAACTTTATTAAAGTGTTTCATTACTTGTAGATAGGGAGTTTCATAAAAAAAAGATTGCTGATTGGCCTTTGTACATAAGCAAAAATGAATTGAAATACTGTAATAACTGGAGGCTCAGGAGTGATGTGAGAGAAAATGATATTGATTTATTAATTTTAATAAATATGTCAAAGTTAGTAAAGCTGAGTCTGGGGCCTTTGCCTTTGACAGACAGTGAGTTGATTGTTATTGTTGTCTGAGAAGAGACAAAGCTAGCAGGTAATGCTGCCTTTTTATTAGACAGACAGATTTTTGTGGAAGGAAGAAAAAATAAAAACATTTATTTAGTGCCCACTCTTTGTGAGATACTGTGCTGATCATTTTAAAACTCCCATCTCATTTGATTCTCATAACAATGTTGGGTGGTAGATGTGATTATTATTCCCATTTTACATTAGATGTAATTGAGGCAGTGACTTGACCACTGTGACGCAAGTGTTAGAAGTCTGAAGAGGGACGTACTCAGACCTTACTGTCTCCTTGCCCAGTGACCAATCTACCATGCCACCTAGTTGCCATTAGGGAATGCTTTTAATTTTAGACATGATAAATTAAAATGTCTACTTGAATTCACTCTGAAATGTCTAGCAATCAATTGGAGACATGTAATTAGAGTTTACGATAGGAAATTGAGATAGATATGTAGATTTCAAAGTTATCCATAAGAAGATGTAAGAGAATTAGAACACTAATGCATTGCTGGTAGACTTGTTAACTGATCCAACAATTCTAGAGAACAAATTGGAACTATGCACAAAGGGGTATATAACTATAAAACCTTTTGATCCAGAAATATTACTACCAGGTCTGTATCAAAAAGAGATCATTAAAAAGAGAAAAGGCCCCACAAATAAAAAAATATATAGCAGCCATCTTTGTGGTGGCAAACAATTGGAAATTAAGGGAATGTCCATCAACTGGGGCATGACTGAACAAGTTATGGTATATGAATGTGTAAAGTCAATCACATTTAGCTCTCTTGAGGACTGCTGCTGGGTCTAATTGGATAATAGTGAACTCTATATTTCTTCAGCCATAAACTAAAGCATAACATTCAAGAAACTAAAGCACAAAATCCACAACAGTATAACATAACAACTTATTACTAAAATGGCCATATAATCGTAAACATCCACCCTATGTCACAGTAAGTCACAATCTCCTCAGTCAATCAGAGAGTGTAAGTAAAGTTTTCTGTCACTTTGACTTGAAGCTGGCTTCCAAACCCCATGGCTCCTCCTCCACAGGATGAGTGCTGCCGGCTTCTTGCCTAGTTTCACATCATATGCAGCTCTCCACTATGGTTCTTTATCTCAGCTTACAGAAACTACTCGACTCTCAAGTTCTTCACAGTTGCTGTTTCTAGCAAGGCAAAGCTTAACAGAGCTACAACAATATTTAAACATATTATTGGTACTATCAGCTCAGTTCACTGTGTGTGTGACAAAGTTACGCAAATCAACAGAAAAGGCTTTTGTCTGAGAAATGAAACACAAATCAACAGTTATATAACAATAATACAATCCTCTTCCAGACCTTTAGTCTAATAACAGCAGATAGGATACTTCTGTAGGACAGAACAACAGACAAGGCTTTTGTCTGACAGAAAAAGAGTGCTACAGAGTACCAACATCTCTCTCTCAGAAAATAACACAAATCAACAGGGCACTGAAATGACAAGTATTCTCTCTCCTGGTTTTCCTCAAGCTTTTCTCTTTTCTTCTCCTCCCTTCCACCCTTCCTGTCCCACCCTTCCTTTTCCACTCTTTCAGCAAACTCCTCCCACCATGGGCCCCATGTGGTTATGTTAGGCCAATTCAGGGCAGAAAAGGTCTTCAAACTCCCTTAGGCCTATTAAGGGCAACACAATGTATACTGTTTCCAACAAAGACTCTTGATACAATCAAAGTTGAGGCTCAATGGCACTTGAATAGCTGAAACAAGCAGTAAAATATTACTTTACTTGCCTTTACAGAATATAATAGAATACTATTGTGCTATAAGATATGATAAGCACAGGTGGATTTCAGAAAAAACCTGGAAAGATTTACATGAACTGATGTTGAGTAAAGTAAGCAGAACAAGAGAATACTGTATACAGTAATAGCAACATTGTGCGGTGATCAAATTTGTTAGACTTAGCTCGTTCCAGCAATCAAAAAAAATTCCAAAAGACTCATGAGGGAAAATATTATCCACACCCAGAGAAAGAAATATGGAGCTTGATGCCAAATGAGGTATGCTATTTTCTTTTTCTTTCTCATGTTTTTCCCTTTTGTTCTGATTCTTCTTTTATAACATGACTGATGTGGAAATATATTTAATATGATTGTACATGTAGGGCCAATATCATGTTGCTTGTCATCTAGGGGAAGGGAGTTTGGGAGGGGCAAGAGGAGGTAGGGAGGGAGAAAAAATATGTAATTTAAAATTCTATAAAAGTGAATGTTAAAAAACTATATACATAATTGGAAAAAATAAAATAAGTGGGGAAAAAGACAATAATTGTTTCTCCATTACATTGCATCTTATTGGTTTCCTTCCATTTTATTTCTTTGACTTTTCTTTTGTGATAGAACTCATTTAATTCATTTCAACCATTATTAATCACCTATTTCATGCAACATATTGGCCCAATGTCTGTAGAAATAGTCTACACTGAGATTTATTTCTTTTTTACTCTAGTCACATATGAGTGTCCATTATCCTGCACCACTGCCCTATCAGAGTGTGGATTTGACCCTGTATTTCTAAAGACTATATCCCTGGAAGTCAAGTTCAGAAAGATTCTATCAAGCTATAAGTGATCTTAAATACGTTTCCATTGATTTCACTTGCTGTCCAAGAGCCACCATAGCTAACAAAGTCTAGAGAAAGTCATTATTGCTTGATTGGCAACTAGACAAAAATTCTTTCGCATGAATAATTTGGATTATTTGTGTATTTCTTTACTGAGTGTCATTTGACACTTTTTAAAAATTAATCATAAAGTTGCAGAATAGCCTATAAATTCTCTCCATTGGCTTAACATTTTACTCCTCAAAGATAATTTAATGTTATTTGAAGATTTGGAGATATCCCTGTGCCGTCCCTCTTCCATACAACTTTAAAAATTGTTAAATTTGATCTTTAAAAAATGACAGTAAACCCAAGGAGAAAGGACTACCTCTTTTCAAGGGTAAGGTTAGTGAAATTTTCCCTAATATATGCCACAGTAAGAGAATTTTAAAACCTCACCTATTTGTGCATCATGAAGCTTTTGATGTATTTACATTTGGAGGACTGTCAGTTATTATACGACAGATATTTGTTGAGTGCTTATTACATGTAAATCACCATACTAGGTATTAATCAAAGTCAGTGACATTTTTTTAACTCTTTAAAATAGGAGAGAATTCAGCATTCACAATATATTCATGTCTCATAATATGGTGTTACATTATACAAATTAGAGGTCACCAACCAGTGTACTCTGTTCTGCTCTATAAAGCCCCACTTAGTATTTGTCTTGGTGGACTGGCTCCTTTACATCTCCCTTCTCCACCCTGAACTTTCATCTACAGAGTTTTCAAGTATTAAAAATAGGGAGTGTCAGTAGTGCCTTTTTCTCTACTTTGCTTAAACATCAGTATCTGTAGCCTTTCTTCTTACCCCTTCCTCACTGTTATCATTCCCCTTTGTTTTTACTACAATGAGCTAAGGGCTTAAAAATTGAGTCTGCTGAGATATGCCATGATTACGGGCATGCAATAGCAAAGCATAGATATGCTGAAGCCACTTTTTACAGTCTCATGAGACCTGACTGTAGAATTTTCAGCATAAGCATTTATGTCAGCTAAGTGGATAGGATAAAGTACTGGGCCTGAAGTCAGGAACACTCACCTTGCCAAGTTCAATTTTGGACTCAGAATAGCTGTGGACTCACACTAGCTGTGTGACCCTGGACAAGTCACTTAACTTTGTTACCCTCACTTTCCTCATCTGTAAAATGAGCTGGAGAAAGAAATGGCAAACCATTCCAATATTCTTGCCAAGAAAACCCCAAAAGGGGTCACAAAAAGTCATACATGACTGAAAATAATTGAACAAGTTGAGCATTTATACTTCAGAACCTGGAAATGTTACAATTCAGTGCTTAACTACTGAGTTGTTTGTCTAGACTAAATAAAGTATGGGAGAAAATGTTAATGATTCAGGTAAAATATAAGTGAATCTTGGTGAGATAGAGCCAAGACGTTGGAGTAAAAGCAGGAATTTGCTTGACCTCTCACTCCAACCACCTCCAATACCTGTAAAAGATGGCTCTAAACAAATTTTGGAGGTTCAGAACCCACAATGTGGCAGAGAAAAATAAATCTCCTGCTGAAAGCAGCCTGGGTGGAAGACAGGAAGCATCTATTGCACTAGGGTGGGAGGAGAGCACTGTTCTGCATAAGTGGCAAAGGCCCAGACCCAAGGTGGCACAGACAAGTGGCAGAGAGAGGTAGGACCAGACTTCAGGAGAGTGAATCATTGGCAGCTCTGGTGGTTTCCAAACTTCTCAATCCAAAGAGAAAAGACTAAAGAGAAAGTAAAAGGTCAGTAGGGAATTCTGTCGGAACTGAGTGAGAGAAGAGTACAATCTGACCCCTCTTCCTGGGGTGGGAGAGGTGAGAGCAGCAGCTGCAGCTGCAGCTACTGCCCCATGGCTGCCTCCTGATATCCAAGCCTACAGATTTTAGGGGGACCATGCGATCATTTAGACAAGAATTGTTCTTGTATTGACCTGCTTGGATCTGGGTTGCAGTCTTGAGTGGAGGTCCTGAGATAAGGAGCTCTAGCATGGCAAAGCTTGTGGTAGCTGCAGCGAGGGTGCCCTCCCAATAGATCTGACAACAACTCTGACAACAGTTACACAAAATCCCAGAAATTTGGGACACAGTACTCTTCACTCTGGAATCAGAGTTCCACCATGGCAAAGAGCTCAAAAGTCAAGTGATTGGCTGGAAAGTTGAGCAAACAGAGGAAGCCCAATCAGACTATAGAATCTTTTGGGGGTGGAAAAGAGGAACAAAACATAGAACAAGAAGAAGACAACAAAGTCAAAACTCCTGAATCAAAAGCCTCTAAGAAAAATATGAACTGGCTACAGGCCATGGAGGAGCTCAAGAAGGGGTTTGAAAATCTAGTAGAAGTAGAGGAAAAATTGGGAATAAAAATGAGAATGATTCAAGAAAATCATGAAGATGGAGCCAAGATGGTGGTGTAGAAGCAACAAGGTTCTGCAGCACCCACATAGCCACTTCAAATACCCATAAATTATGACTCTAAACAAATTTTAGGGCTCCAAAATTGACAGCAGAAAAACACGTCTCCCGCTGAAGGCATCTTGGCAGGAAGGGCTCATTGCAGTGTGCTGGTAGCTGAAACCAGCCCAGGCTGAAACCATGGCTTGGTTGATATTCCAGAGATCAAGGGAGCTAGGATTAAAACCAAGAATCACCTACCTAGCAAAACTGAGTATAATGTTGCAGGGGAAAATATGGTCATTCAGTGAGGTGGAGGACTTTGAAGCATTCTTGCTGAAAAAAAAAACAGAACTGAAAAGAAAATTTGACATTCAAATACAAGAAGGATGAGAAGGTAAACATGGAAAAGAAACCATAAGGAACTTACCAAAGTTGAACTATTTACATGCAAACAGAGAAAAACAATAATTGTAACTTATGAAACTTTTCTCACTATGAGGATGGGTGAAAGTAATACAAATGTATAGACAGGTATACATACACATATGTCTATATAATAGGAGATATATATGCATATGAATACGTATCTGAGTATGTGCATATACATGTACATAGAGGGCACAGGATCAATTGAATAGGAAGGGACAATACTTTAGAAGGTGAAATTTTGAGGTTGGTGAGGATTAGAATGAGAGAAGATAGGGAGAGACAGAATGGGGTTAATCATCTCATATAGAAGAGGCTAGGGATAATTGTTACAATGGAAGGGAAGAACAGGAAGGTAAAATGGAATTGGTCAACCTTACTCTCATTAAATTTGCCTTAGGGAGAGAATGACATAAACTCTAAACTGGGTATCTTGCCACACAGGAGAGTAGGGGGGATGGGGATGACAGGTGGGATGACAGAGGGTAGGGCAGGGTGGGGGAAGGTGGCTGGAAGTACACACTTATGTAAAGGGAAAAGGACAGGGTAGAGAATAGAAGAAGGATGGGGGCAGGATAGGAACAAGGGGCATACAATCAGTCTCTCACGATATGTCCAATTTGGGTAGAAGCAGGAAAATACCACAGCTTGCACACAGCCACCTCAAATATCCATAAATTATTACCCTAAACAAATTTTAGGGCTCCAAAACTCACACAAAAATACAGAAAACACATTCCCCACTGAAGGCAAGTTGGCAGGAAGGGCTCATCACAGTGCTGGGAGTCGAAACCAGCACAGTCTGAAACCCTGGCTTGGCACCAGGGCAACCAGGACACACCACAGCTGGAATCTTCAGGAGAGTGGATGAATGGCAGCTGTGGCAGTTTCCAGATTTATTAATCCAGAAGAAATAAGGACTAAGTGAAAGGTCAGTGGAACTCAGCTAAATTTAGGGGAGAAAAACAGTCTAGCCAAACTGCCTCCAGGGCAAGGAAGCAACAGAAGCAGTGGCCCTGCAGCAGCCTCCACCTTACTGCTTCAGAGCTCCTGTTCTGTAGACTGCAGGGGGCCCAAGCAATTGTTCAGAGGCTAAGTGTGCTTGCATTGAGTGGCCTAGATCCAGATCATGGTCTTGGGTGGTGGTCCTGAGGTGCATTCTTATTGAGCCAAAGACGGTGGGGGCTGCAGCACCCTCCTAATAGCTCTGGCAGCTGTGAAAACCCCGGCGATTTCAAACAGAGCTTTTCCCTCTGAAAGCAAAGTTCCACAGACCTAAAAAGATGAGAAATTCACTGGCAAAATGAATAGGCAAAGGAAGCAAAGTAAGAGCAGCATTCAAACTCTAGAATCCTTTTTTGGGGACAAAAAGAATCAAAGAATGGAATGGGAAGAAGACAATACAGTCAGAACTCCCACAACAAAAACTTCCAAGAAATGTGAAGACTGCCTACTAGTCACAGATCAGCTTAACAAGGATTTTGAAAATCAAGTAAGAGAAGTGGAGGAAAATTGAGAAGAGAAATGAGAATGATGCAAGGAAAGTATGAAAAGAGAGTCAACAACCTGACTGAAGAAAATAACACCTTAAAAAACAGATTAACTCAAATGACAAAAGAGGCCCAAAAAGCCAATGAGAAGAATAGTCCCATAAAAAATCAAATTTGCCAGATGGAAAAAGAATCTTAAAAACTTTCTGAAGAGAATAATTCCTTCAGAATTAGAGTGGAGCAAATGGAAGCAAATGAATTTATGAGAAATCAAGATACTATCAAACATGTCCAAACAAATGTAAAAAATAGAAGGCAAGGTGAAATATCTCCTTGAAAAAACCACTGACTTGGACAATAGATCCAGAAGAGATAACTTAAAAATTATTGGACTACCTGAAAGCCATGATCAAAAAAAGAACTTAGAAAGCATCCTTCAAGAAATTCTCAAGTAAAATTGTGCTGATATTTTAGAACCAGAATTCAAAATAGAACTTGAAAGAATTCACGAAGCACCTCTTGAAAAAGATCCTCAAAAGAAAACTACAAATGTCATAGCAAGGTTCCAACGTCCCCAGATTAAGGAGAAAATATTACAAGCTGCCAAGATGAAGCAATTTGAATACTATGGAAACACAATTAGGATAACCCAGTATCTGGCAGCTTCTACATTGAAAGATCAAAAGGGCCTGGAGTATAATATTCTGGAGACCAAAGGAGCCAGAATTAATACCAGGAATCACCTACCCAGAAAAATAGAGCATAATGTTTTAGGGGAAAATATCGTCCTTCAGTGAGGTGAATGATTTTCAAACATTCTTGCTGAAAAAAAAACCAGAACTGAAAAGAAAATCTGACACTCAAATACAAGAAGCATGAGAAGGTAAACATGGGAAAAATCATAAGGAACTTATCAAAGTTGAACTATTTACATGCAAACTTGGAAAAATAATAATAGTAACTTATGAGATGCTTCTCAGTATGAGGATAGGGGAAGGGAATACAAACGAATATATATGTATACCTACACATATGTCTATATAGGAGGGTGTATATGCATATGAGTACATATCTGAGTATGTGTGTATATGAGTTCATAGAGGACACAGGATCAATTGAATAGGAAGGCATTATACTTTAAAAGGTTAAATGTTGAGGTGAGAGAGGATTAGAATGTGAGGAGACAGGGAGAGACAGAATGGGGTTAATCATCTCATATAGAAGAGGCAAGGGATAATTGTTACAAAGGAGGGGAAGAACAGGAAGGCAAAAGGGAAAGGGTCAACTTCACTCTTATTGAATTTGGTTTATGGAAGGGATGAAATAAACTCTAAACTGGGTATCTTGCCCCACAGAAAAGTAGGTGGGATTGGGATGAGAGGTGGGTTGATGGAGGGGAGGCTGGGGTTGGGGAGAGAGTTGCTGGAAGCACACACTTATGTAAAGGGACAGGAACAGGGTAGAGAATAGAACAAGGGGTTGGGGAATAGGAAGGAGGGACATATAATCAGTCTCTCACAATATGTCCACTGTGGAGATGTTCTGCATAATTACACATATACTGCCTGTATTGAGTTGTTTGTCCTTCCAGTAGGGGTGGGTGATGAGGGGGGAAGGGAAAGAATCTAGAATTTAAAGTCCTATAATAAAATGTTAAAAAAATATGTATATGTATATGTATGTGTGTGTGTATGTATACACACACACATACATATACATATACATATATACATATACATAAACACATGTATATATAAAATCATTGTTAACTACACGCAACTGGGAATTAAGATATACTGGCACTGGGGTAGGGAGACCCATCCTGCCATATTGGAAAGTCAGAGGGGTTGGGGGAGGACATAGGAGAGAGCAGATGGGGGGAGGGGCTTTATGGTGGGATCACTGCTTTGGGCTTGTGGGTAGAGGAAAGATGGGGAGAAAATTGGTAACTCAAAATCTCATGGATATGAATGATGTAAACAATAATATAGTTAAATAAATTTAAAAAATTAAAACAAAAGAAGCAATCCAGGCAAAATAACAATCCTAGGACAAAACTGAGATGGAGCAACAGTTCCTGGATACTTCACTGTTTATGTGGTGGAGAGACTCTAAGAATAAAAGTTTAAAAACCCAAGCTGTAACAACAGCAAAAAATTTTTAAAAAATCATGAAAATGCATCCGCAGCCTGACTAAAGAAAAAGACACCTTAAAAATAAACTAACTTAAATGACAAAAGAGGTCCAAAAAGCCAATTAAGAGAAGTCTGCCTTAAAAAGTAGATTTGGACAGATGGATAAGAAATTTCAAAAACTCACTGAAGCAAAGAATTCCTTCAAAATTATTTTTTTAGCAAATGGAAGCCAATGACTTAATGAAAAATCAAGACACTATAAAAGAAATCCAAACAAATGAAAAAAATAGAAGGCAATGAGAAATATCTCATAGGAAAAACCACTGACCCAGAAAATAGATTCAGGAGAGACAATTTTTAAAAATTACTGCACCACCTGAAAGCCATGATAAAAAATAAAGAGCCTAGACATCATCTTTCAAGAAATTCTTAAGGAAAATTGCCCTGATGTTCAAGAAACAAAGGGCAAAATAGAAACTTAAAGAATTCATAGTTTGCCTCTTAAAACATCCCAAAATGTAAACTCCTAGAGATATTATAGCCAAATGCCAGAGTTCCCAGGTCAAGGAGAAAATATTACAAGCAGTGGTGAAGAAAAAATTTGAGTATTGTGGAAATACAATCAGTATAACACAAGACCTAGCAGCTTCTACATTAAGGGTTCAAAGGCCTTGTAATATGATATTCCAGAGGTCAAAGGAGCTAGGATTAAAACCAAAAATCACCTACCAGGCAAAACTGAATATAATACTTCAGGGGTATTATATATTCAGAATATATGTTCAGGGGAAAATATGAACATTCAATGAAATGGAAGATTTTTCAAGCATTCTTGATCCAGAGCTGAACAGAATATTTAACTTTTAAATACAAGAAGCAATAAAAGCATGGGAAGGTAATGCAGAAAAAGAAGTCATAAGGAACTTATTAAAGTTGAAGTATTTGCATTCTTACATGGAAAAATAGTCATTGTAACTCATGAGACTTTTCTCACTATAGATAGTTTAAGGGAATATATGCATGCATGTGTATATGTCTAGGAGGGTGTATATGTGCATTATATATATATATATATATATATAATACATATATGTATGTATTGGAGGATATATGTATGTGTGTACAAATGTATGTATATATTCATATGTGTGTGTTTGTGTGTACATGTATACATAAACAGAGGGCATAGGATGAGTTGAATATGAAGTGAAAATATCTAAAAATAAAATTAAGATGTGAGAGAGGAATATATTGGGAGAAGGAGAAAGGGAGAGATAAAATAGGGTTAATGGTCTCACTTAAAAGAGGCAAGAGAAAACAAGAGACAAGTGTAACAATGGAGGGTAAGAGCAGGAAAGTGAAAAGGAACCTTACTCTCATTGAATTCGGCTTATGGAGAGGATAACATACACACTCAAATAGGTATCTTACCCTACAGGAAAGCAGGGGGGAAAGGGATAAGAGGGGGAATGATAGAAGGGAGGGCAGATTAGGGGAGAGGATAGAGAGGATAGTTTAGAAACCAATCCTTTTGAAAAGGGACAAGATCAAAGGAAAAAATAGAATAAATGGTGGCCAGGATAGAATGGAGGGAAATATAGTTAGTCTTTCTCAATATAATTACTATGGAAATATTTTGTGTAACTATACATGTACAACCTATATTGAATTGCTTGTATTCTCGGTAGGGGGGGTGTGAAGAGGAAAGAGGGGAAAGGATCTGGAAATCAAAGTTTTAAAAGCAAATGTTAAAATTGCAACTGGGAAGTAAGAAATAGAGGCAATGGGGTATAGAAATTTATCTTGCCCTACAAGAAAGTAAGGGGCAGGGGAATTTGGGAGGACATAAAAGAGAACAGATTGGGGGAAGGGGTATTCAGTATGCTTGCTATCTTGGATTGGGGGCTAGGAGGGAAAAGGCGAAAAAATTTGTAACTCAAAATCTTCTAGACATGAATGTTGAAAATTAAAAAATAAATAGAGAAATTTATTTTTAATGTATTTTGGTTTTTAAATAGCTCATCATTAAGCATTTATTAGTATGCCTTTGAACAAGGGTGGGTATGAAAGATAGTCTGTGATATGATGGACAGATGACAAATGTTAATGAGCAAAATTTCCCTGAGCCACTTTCTAATTTGATGAATAGACACAGAAAGAGATGATGCTCTCCACTTAAAACCAGTAAGTCTTATTTATTCATAAATTAACCTTTGGAGTTAGTGACAACTAGCTGGAACAGTGGGTAGAGTGCTGGACCTGTTGTCATGAAGAACTTATTTCAAATTTGGCCTCAGACATTTATTAACTTGTAACCCTGGACAAATAATTTAACACCTTCTGCTTCTTTTTTTAATATGTAAAATGGGAATAATTATAGTACCTATCTCCTAGGTTTGTTGTGAGAATCAAATGTAAGAATATTTGTAAAACACTTAAAATATTATGTAAATGATTGCTATTAGTTGTAGTGATAGCAGCAGCAGCAGTAGCAATAGCAGTTTTCCTATTACTAGTAGTAGTACCAGTAGTGATGGTAAGTGGTAGAGGTAGTAGGAGTAGTTGTACTAGGAAAACTGACAGTTATAAATAAATATTCTACTGCACTATTTGGTCAGCCAATTCAATCAGTTTTTTTTAATCAGTGAAATTATCTTATCTGCCCAGATATAGTCATTCATTTTCTCTGGGATGCTTTGGTGGACATAGAGTATATGATCACAAGAGTTAATATCCAAGTTCATTTAATTATATTTTGTTCTTCTGTTTAAAATAAGGTAGAAGTTATTTATTTAAACCTTGATAGGCATTATCACTTTTTGCACCTTGGTTGACACTAACTTTTCAGTGTACCCAATGTATATATCTGGAGCATACTTGGTTTGTTCAGTTATAGGCAATGTAATATAATTATAATTCTAAGAGAATGCATTGCCTTTAGAGTTACTGGTAATGTAAGATAATGTCATCTTGCAAGAAGATATAGTGGAGGCTGTATCAGCACTTCCACCAAAAACCCCAATTTTCAGTCGTTTATAACATTGGCAAATGGGACTTCAACAGGCCTAATACCATCTGTTGTTATTAAGAGTGACATTGCCGAAGGTTAGGCCAGCCTTACACCAACTTTTTCATCTTTAGTGTTCATTGCTTCTCTTCAATTTAGTCTGAACTTGTCTAGTTAACTTGATGAAAAATATGCAAAGAAGCGGGGCGGAGCCAAGATGGCAGCATAGCAGCAGCAAAGTTTCACAGCTCCCACACAGCCACCTTAAATACCCATAAAATACAACTCTAAACAAATTTTAGGGCTCCAAAACTCTCAAAAATACAGAAAACATATCTCTTGCTGAAGGCAGCTCGGCAGGTGGGGCTCATTGCGGCAGGATAGGAGCAGAGGCAAGCCCAGCCCCAAATGTGAGCCTGGCCCCAGGGCAGTCAGGAGGAGCCACAGCTGGAGTAGACAGAAGAGCAGATCAGTGACACTGGGTCTGTATCCATATTTATCAAGCCAGGAGAAATAAGGCTAAGAGAAAGGTCAGTGGAATTTTCCTAAATTTGGGGGAGAAAAACAGCCTGGCCAACTGCTCCCAGGACAAGAAAGCAACAGTAAGCAGCTGTAGTGGCAGGAATGGCTGCAAATGGCAACTCCCTCCACTGGGTTGCTTAAGAGCCCCTGGCCTACAGACAGCAGGAGGGACCGAGGTGATTGATAAGGGCCAAGGACTCCTGCGTTGAGCAGCCTGGATCCGGATTGTGGTCTTGGGTGGTCCTAGGGGTGCACTTTCAGAGAGATTAAGCTTGGGGGGGGGGCTGCCACACCCCACCTAATAGCTCTGGCAGCTGTGGAAACCCCAGTGATTTGGGACAGAGCTTTCCCTCCCTGGAAGCAGAGTTCTACAGAACTAAAAAACCAAGCAATTAATTGACTGGCCAAAATGAATAGAAAAAGGAAGCAAAGGAAGAACAGCAATCAAACTCTAGAATCCTTTTTTGGGGACAAAAAGGATCAAAGCATGGAATGGGAGGAAGACAGCACAGTCAGAATTCCCATACCAAATGCTTCCAAGAAACGTGAAGATTGCCTACAAGCTATAGATCAACTTAAAAAGGACTTTGAAAACCAAATAAGAGAAGTGGAGGAAAAATTGAGAAGAGAAATGAGAATTATGCAAGAAAATAATGAAAAGAGAGTCAATAACTTGACTGAAGAAAATAACACCTTAAAGAACAAATTAACTCAAATGGCAAAAGAAGCCCAAAAAGCCAATTAGGAGAAGAATGCCTTAAAAGTCAAATTTTCCAGATGGAAAAAGAATCTGAAAAGCATTTTGAAGAAACTAATTCCTTCAGAATTAGAGTGGAGCAAGTGGAAGCAAATGACTATGAGAAACCCATATACTATTGAATAATTACAAATTAAAAAATAGAAATCAATATGAAATATCTCCTTAAAAAAATCACTGACCTGCAAAATAGATCAAGGAAAGACAATTTGAAAATTATTTGGACTACCTGAAAGTCTTGATCAAAAAAGAACTGAATCAAACAAATAAAATATTCATTTAACAACCCTTGTGCTCATTGCCAACCCCCCTCTCCCCACCGGCTCCACTGTGATAGCATCAAACAATGACACAAGAGTCTAAATTGTATAATTAAAGCAGGTCAGGTTTTTTTTATTTGTTTTATGGAGCAAGAAGTTACCTTTGAGAGTTGCTATCACTTAATTTGTGATTGGGGATTTAAAAAAAGCTTGAAAAAAGGATTCAGAAATTTGGGGGGAAAAGTGAGAAATATGAATATAATGCCAAGAGCATACAAAGAAAGAAAATGTTTAATGCACTAGAAAAATCACCGGGGGGGGGGGGAGTCAACATGGTGGCGTAGAAGCAGGAGAGCTCTGTGGCTCCCACCATAACCACCTGAAATACCTATAAAATATGGCTCTAAACAAATTTTAGAGCTCCAGACCTCATAAAATGACCAAGAAACAAGGCTCCGGCTGAAGACAAACCACCAGAGGGACAGAAAGGGCTCATTGCATTCACAGAGTTCAGCCCCATGTGGTTTTAGCCCGAGGTCTTCCTGCAGAAGTCCTGGCTGGAGCTTTCAAGAGAGCAGGTCACCAGCAACTGTGGCAGTTTCTAGAATTACAAACCCATAAGAGCCAAGGATAAACCAAAAAGGTGTGTGGAATTCAGCTAAATTTGGGGGAGAGGGTCTGGCTGACTGTCTCCAGAGCCAAAAGCAATCTGAAGTGGCAGCCATGCAGCCAGAGCTCCAGAGCTTCACAGTGTGCAGATTGCAGGGGTGCCAAGTGATCATTCAGAGGCTAAGTGCTCTTTCCTTGAGCTTCCTGCATCAGGACTGCAGTCTTGGGTGGTGGTCCTGAGGTGTATTGTGTTTTCAGTGAGCCAAAGCTGGTGTGGACTGCAGAAACATCAGCCTCCTAATAGCTCTGGCAGCTGTGAAAATCTCAGTGATTTGGAACACAGCTCTCCTCTCTGAAAGCAGAGTTCTACAGAACCCAAAAGCCAAGACTGAGAACATGAAGCAGTAAAGGAAGCAAAGCAAGCCCAGCAATCCAACTTTAGATTCCTTTTTTGTGGACAAAAAGGATGAAAGCATGGAATGGAAGAAAGATGACACAGTCAGAACTCCCATAACAAAAGCTACCAAGAAAAATACAAACTGGATACATGCCATAGAGGAGCTTAAAATGGATTTTGGAAACCAAATAAGAGAAGTGGAGGAAAAATTGGGAAGAGAAAAGAGAATGGTGCAAGAAAATCATGATAAGAGAGTCAAAAACATGTGATGAAAATAACACCTTAAAAATAAATAAACTCAAATGGCAAAGGAGGCCCAAAAAGCCAATGAAGAGAAGAATGCCTTAAAAACTCGAAATTGCCAGACAGAAAAATAATCTAAAAATCTCTCTTGTTTTGCCTGCTTGGATCTATGTCACAGTCTTGGGTAGCAGTCTTGGGGTGAGGAGGAGAGCTGGCATGGCAGAGCTTGTGGAAGCTATGGAGAGTAAGTTCTTTTCATAGTTTTGAGGCATGTTATGGTCAATCACAGACGAAAACACAGGCCATATCACTTAAAACAACCAAAAATTTACAGGTGGCTAGAAATAACTCTGACAACAACTATACAAAACCCCAGAAACTTAGGACAGAACACTTTCCTCTAGGGAAGTAGAGTACTATCTTAGCAAAGATCTCAAAAGTCAACTAATTGAATGGGAAAATGAGCAAAGAGTGAAAAAATCAGACTGTAGAATCTTACTTTTGTGATAAAAAAGAATAAAACACACAGCCAGAAGAAGACAGCGGAGTCAAAATTCCTCCATCAATAGCCTCCAAGACAAATATGAATTATTTGCAGGCCATGAAAGAGCTCCGAAAGGATTTTTAAAATTAAATAAGAGAAGTAAAGGAAAAATTGGAGAGAGAAACAAGTCAAGAACCTGCTAAAGGAGAGAACCCCCTCCCCAAATATGGAAGAAATTATCACCTTAAAATTAGACTAAAGTAATTGGCAAAAAGGTCCAAAAAGCCAATGAGAAGAATGTCTTAAAAAGTAGTATTAGCCAAATGGAAAAGGAAGTCCAAAAGGTCATGGAAGAATATAATTCTTTCAAAATTAGAAGGGAAACTAATAGCTTTATGAGAAATGAAGATCTTATAAAACAAATCCAAAAGATTTAAAGAAGAATGTATTATGAAATATCTCATTGGAAGAACCATTTACCTGAAAAACAGATCCACAAGAGATAATCTTAAAATTATTGGACTACATGAAAGCCAATATAAAAAAAGACCCTGCATATCATCTTTCAAGAAATTATCAAGGAAAACTGCCCTGATATTCTAGAACTAGAGGGCAACATCAAAATTGAACGAATCCACCAATTGCCTCTTTAAAAAAAATCAAAAGAGAAAACTCGCAGGAATATTGTAACCAAATTCAGGAGTTCCCAGGTCAAGAAGAAAATTTTACACTCAGAAAGAAATAATTTGAGTATTGTGGAAACAAAATCATAACACAAGATGTAGTAGCTTCTACATTAAGGGACTGAAGGTCTTAGAATATGATATTCTATAGGTCAAAGGAGCTAGGATGAAAACCAAGAATCACCTACGCAGAATAAAATGAGTAAAAACTGTAGAGGAAAAATTGACATTCAATGAAATAGAACATATGTAAGCATTCTTGATGAAAAGACAAGAACTGAACAGAAAATTTAACTTTCAAATACAAGAATCAAGAGAAGCTTGAAAAAGCAAAGAAGAAAGAGAAATCATAAGGGACTTATTTAAGTTGAACTGTTTGCATTTCCCCCTGGGAAGACAATATTTGTAATTCATAAGACTTTTCTCACTATTATGATACTGTGTATATGTGTAGACAGAGAGCACAGGGTGAGATGAATATGAAAGAATAATATCTAAAACTTAAAATTAAGGGGTGATAGAGGAATATATTGGAAAAAAGAATAAAGGGAGGGATGGAATAGGCTAAATTATCTCACTTAAGCAAGAGAAAGCTGTTACAATTAAGGACAAGAATGGGGACATGAAAGGGAATGAGTCAATCTTACTCTCATTGGGTTTCCCTTAAGGAGGGAATAATACACACTCAACTGGTATCTTGGCCAACAGGAAAGTAGGGGGGAAGAGAATGAAGGGGATGATACATGTGAGAGCAGTTTGGGGGAGGTAGCAAACACTTCTGAAAAGGGACAGGTCCAAGGAGAAAATATAATAAATGGAGGGCAGAATTGGATGGAGGAAAATATAATTATGTTTTCACAGTATGGCTACTATGTAAAAGTTTTGTGTAGGTATGCATGTGTAGCCTATATTGCATTCCTTGTCTTCTCAGTAGGGGTGGGTGAGAAGGGAAGAAAATGAGAGAATCCAAAGCACAAAGTTTTAAAAACAAATGTTAAAAAAAATTTGTTAAAAACAAATATAAAAAAATGCAAACAGGAAATAAGACATATAGGCAATGGGGTACAAAAATCTATTTTGCCCTCAATGAAAGTAAGGGTAATAGAGGTAAAATGGGGGGGGGATATAAGAGTGGCAGACTGGAGGAAGCAATAATCAATAAGCATGCCATCTTGGGGTGAGGGTAGGGGAGAGATGGGGAGGAAATTTAGAATTCAAAATTTTGTGGAAATGAATGCTGAAAAAGAAAAAAAAGTAAATAAATTCTGGAAAAATGAAAAGAAAAGCTGTTAGTAGCAATAACTCTTCTGGGCTCCAAATAGGACGCATGTTTTAAGCAAAATACATATATTTCCACTTTTATATCATGATTTTATTTCATCCAGAAAAGAGAAAAGCTAGTTGTCCATGTGAGTGCATGTCACTTGGCCCAGATAAACTACCTTCCTAGTTACTGAAAAGTGGTAAAACTTGATTGCTAAGCTACTATCAGTGATATTTGAAAGATCATGGAGGAATTCCCCTTCGAGGAGCTAACATGACAGACTAAGAAGTAAGTCCCTTATTGACATATGAAAGTCAAGAAAATATCACCTCAAGAAAAATGTAAAACAACTGGGCCAATAGAAAGATAGCATACAAAAATCCTGGAAGCTTAGGGGAAAGGCCCCTCTCACTCTAGGGGAGTGGAAGCAGTACAGGCCAGGAGGTGCTCCATCAAACTAATGCAAGTCCCATGTCAGCAAACAAGGAGTGATTCTGAGCCCCAGGGTGGTGGAGCAGTCAACTGCCAACAGAAAGACACCTGAGTGTCACAGGCAGGAAAATCAGGAGACACCACCTTACTCCAGCAGCCAAATTTCCTGGCACTTCAGCATAATTTCAGGAGGGACAGCTCCATCCTGGCAGACATTTTTCTGCAGCCAAATCTTTGACTGCTTTAAAGAAGCCTAGCTGAGTAGGTATCTTCCAGGGATCAGACTCCCCACCTCCACTCTGAAAGCTCCAGTGTTGCTGACCTCAACTCAGCACCAGGTAAGCTGCCAGAAGCCTACAGCTACAGCTGTCAGCATCTGAGGCCCCAGCAGACAAAAGCAGTGACCATGTCCTGAACTCCCAGCACAAGAAGCTTGGGTCAGTGCCCTGTGTGTTCCACAAGGAGAGCTCAACTTTAAAAGACAAGAAATAGCCAAATAAGATGAGCAAAAACCAAAATTAACATTGACCATAGAGAGCTACTATGGTTAGAGGGAAGATCAAATCACAAACTCTGAAGAGTACAGCATTGCCAAAATACTTATACCTGAAACCTCAAAAAGGAATATGAATTGGTCCCAAGCCCAAAAAGCCTCCTTGGAGGAACTGAAAAAGGATTTTAAAAGTCAAATAAGAGAAGAAGAAGAAAAATTGGGAAAGGAAATATGAAGTATGTAAGAGAGAGTCATTAGCTTGGGAAAGGAAAGACAAAAATTGACCACAGGAAACAGATCCTTAAAAAATACTATACCCCAAAATAGGGGACAAAGATATACTGAAGAAAGCAACTTCTTAAAAAGTTGCATTGGTCAAATGGAAAAGAAGGCACAAAATCTCACTAAAGAGAAAAACTCCTTTAAAAGTAAAATGGACCAAATGGGAAAGGAGGTACAAAAGCTAATAGAATGAAACAGTTCATTAAAAATTAGAATTTGTCAAGTGAAAGCTAATGACTTTATGAGATTTCAAGAATTAGTTAAACAGAAAGAAAAGAATTTAAAAAAAATAGAAGAAAACAAAATACCTCATTGGTAAAGTAACTTACCTGGATAGTTCCAGGAGAGATATTTTACAAATCATTGATCTACCTGAAAACCATGATTTAAAAAAAGAGGCTGGGTTGCATCTTTCAGGAAAACGTCAAGAAAAGCTTCCTGGAGGTGCAAAATAGTCATTGAATGAATGCATCAATTACCTCCTGAGACTGAAAATTCATGGGAACATTATAGCCAAATTCTAGGAATAGTCAGGTCGAGAAGAAAATACTACAAGGAGCAAAAAAGAAGCAATTTAAATATCATGGACCCACAGTTATTTTTTTTCAGGTCCTTGCAGCTTCTACCTTAAAAGATCAGAGGACATGGAATACAATATTCCATAAGGCCAAGGAGCTTGGTTTAAAACCAAGGATCAACTATCCAGCAAAACTGAGCATTATCTTTTGGTAGAGAATATGGATATTCAGTGAAATAGGGGAATTCCAAGCCTTCCTGACTAAAAAGCCAGAGCTCAACAAAAAATTTTATCTTCAAATAAAAGACTCAAGGGACACATAAAAATGTAAACAGGAAAGAACTGTTTACCGTCTTCAAGAGTCACATTTGTAACTCTTGAGGACTATATCCTTATTATGACATATAGAAGGGGTATACAGAGACAGAGAATGTCAGTATAAGTTGACTTTGTTGTGATGACAAAAAAAATCTAATTAAGTGGTGAAAAGGCATTGTACTGGGAGAAGAGGAAAGAAGGAGGCAGATAAAGGTAAATTACATCACATGAAAAGGCACAAAAACCTATTACAGTACAGGGGAAAAGGGATGGAGATGAGTATTGTTTGAGCCTCACTCCCATCAGATTTGTCTCAAGAGTGAAAACATAATCAGTTAGGTATAAAAATCTAAGTTATCCAATAGAAAATAGGAGGGGGAAGGAGAAAAAAAGAAAGGGGTGAATTGAAATGGAGGAAAGAAGTAGTAAGGGGAAAGGGGAAGAAAAGGTAGGTGGCTGATAGAAGGGAAAGGAGTTTGAGAGAAGATGTGTTGGAAAGCAAAACTGTAGTGAGGAGGGAAAAGGAGAAAGGGGAAAGAAAAGCATAAATGGAGGAAAATAAGAAGGAGAGAAAGACACAGATAGTAGTCATAACTATAAATGTGAATGGGATGAACTCTCCCACAAAGCAGAACTTGATAGAAGAGTAGAAAAAAAATCACAATCCTTCAATGTGTTGTTTACAAGAAACACATTTGGAGCAGAGGGATGCAAACAGAATAAAAGTAAAAGGCTGGAGCAGAATATATTAGGCTTCAACTGAAGCAAAATAAAAAACAGGGGTAATAATCCTGCTATCAGACAAAGCAAAAAGAAAAATAGTTCTAATTAAAAGAGATAAGGAAGGGAACTAAATACTGCTTTAAAAAGTACCATAAACAGTGAAGTTATATCATTACTTAATATGTATGCACCAAGAGATATAGCATCCAAATTCTTAGAGGAGAAGTTAAGGGAGTTACAGGAAAAAAAATGGACAACAAAACTACACTAGCAGGGTACCACAGTTTTGCCTCTCAGAACTAGATAAATCTAACCACAAAATAAAGAAGAAAGAATTTAAGGAGATGAATCAACTTTGCATAACAGTAGATATGGTTGAGCTCTGGAGAAAATTGAGTGGAGGTAGAAAGGACTTTTTTTTCTAAGTAGTACATAGCATATACACAAAAATTCACCATGTATTAGGGCACAAAACCTAGCAATCCAGTGCAGAAAGGTGGAAATAGTAAATGCATTCTTTTCAGATCATGATTCAATAAAACTACATGTTATAAAAGACCATGGAATGATAGATTAAAAAATAATTGGAAACTAAATAATCTAGTCCTAAAGAATGAGTGAGTCCAACAACAATCATGGAAACAACAACTTCATCCAAGAGAATGACAATAAGGAGGCAATATACCAAAACCTATGGGATGTAACAAAGTTTTACATCTCCAAATGCTTATGTGAATAAAATGGAAAAAGATGAGCTCAATGAATTTGACATGCAACTAAAAAAGCTAGAAAAAGAACAAATACAATTCCCAATATTAAATATCAAATTAGAAATACAAATTAAGAAAACTGTTGAACTAACAAAACTAAATGCTGCTTTAAAAAAAAGATTCATTTAAGGTATAACCTCCTATATGGCTTCTTTACCAGTCTCCCTAGTCATCCTCCATCCTCCCTTTCCCAGTCCTTCAGTACTAAGGGATCCTCAAGTCACCTACCTTATATGTGCACTCAACCTCAGCCACCTCTACGGCTCTTTGGGAAACTCCTGGATACGACAGACTAGTTGGCGATGTCCTGCTGAAGTAGCAAAGGTCTCTTTATTCTATCCCATTGTGTGCCATTGTGTGCCCCATTTCCCTCAGCTCCCTTTGCCTTTTTTTGACTATTTGTCTGCCTCCTGTCCTGTGCCTTAGCAACAAGGACCTGACTGGCAGAGAGTGCTCCTCCATTTATGGTGCATGATCAATGCCTACATGCCCTTTGTCTCCCAAAGCACTCATTTCAGTGACAAACAGAATACTAAGGTCTTGGTAAACAGGATGTGTGGCCCGAGGCAGAGTATACACATGGATGCCTCTGAGACCCACACCAGGTTCTCCCGTGTTTGCAAGGACACGCTGACCAAGGTCAGACATCTGGTCGCGCAGGGCTTGAAGGCTTAAAGGAACCATACACTCCCTCTCTCAAAATTTATTTGTAAAATTTGTACACAATCACAGACACATCATATGTGTGACTACCTTCCTTGATAAACTGAACTCTTCTCAGCAACACACAGCTATGAGACAATTCTACAAGTCTCAGGATGGAAGGAGATACCTACATTCAGAGAAAGATTAAGAAAGAACAGTTTAAATAGAGGCTGAAGCAATCTACATGCTATCACTCTTTTCCATGTTTGGTTTTATTTCCTTTTTCCCATTGTTCACTCCATTGGTTACAACCCTTCTATACAACCAGACTAATGTCCAATGAGAAAATATTTGTGGATTCTATACTTGACTCCATGATGCCATGGGGGGTTAGGGGTGGGAAGAGGGAGGGGAGAAATCTTGAAACTCAAGGGACTCTGGAACTAATTCTTGTAAACTAAAAGTAAATAAATAAATCAATAAAAAATAAAAATAAAAAATTTATTTGTACATATTTTGCATATATTATTAAATTGGGTTGACTTAGATTTGAAATCAGATGTAAGTTCTACTCCCACCTCAGTCACTTAATAGTTAAGCCTATACAAGTAAATTCATTTGCCATTTGAGTTTAAATGTTTTCATTTGTTAAAAAAATATCATTGAGATTACTAAGGGAGCAGAGCCAAGATGACAAAGTAGAGTGAACAATCAAATTGAACTTCCCCAATATTCTTCTCAAAAAAATTTAAAATAGGATATCACATTAAATTCTGAAGCAGCACAATCAACCAAAGATAAGGGTAAGATTTTTTTTTCCCTCCAGCCTAAGACAATATTGGATGTCATTTGGAAACTTTGGTGACTTGGGATGTAGGCTAGGCTGGAATACAACTTGGTAATTACATTAGTCATGGGCCTTGAAGGCTATACAACAGCAACAATTACAGTAGCAGCAGCAAAAGTATTGCCTTCAAGAACTCTTACCAACCAGAGATCATAAGGGGGTTTGATAATTGCTAAGAAAGAGATTAGAGCAAACCCTTGTTTTGACACTAGAAAAATGGCCAGACACTATTTGACAGCTCCACTATTTATCACACAGTTCAAAGATGAAGTTCCAAGGCTGAGAAGGGGACGAAAGCAGTGTCTTTGGTCACAATTTCAGGGTAAAGAGAAATGCTAGAGTTTGTGGTGTCAAGGTAGAAGTTACTGTTACTTGGATAACGGAGGACCACAGGCTAGGAGAGTGCTGTTGATACTTCTCTTTGTAACAAACAAACTTGGAAATGGTGAAAACTTACAAACCCTCAGAACTAGAACAAAACCCCTCAAAACAGTAGGGCAAAAAACCTGAATAGGGCCCATATTCCAGTTAAGCAGAGTCCAACTCTGCCATAAAGGTCAAAGTCAAGAAATATATTTGGGCGAAAATGAGCAAATGACAAAAAAAGAACCTTGTCATAAGCACAAAACACAAATTCAGGAGAAAATAATGATATGAAAATATCTACAAGCAAAACCTCTCAGAAAATACATATTAGACAAAAGCTCAAGAAAAGTTTATGGAACACCTAAAGAAAGAGTCAAAAAGAATAAAAAATAGGGGCGGCTAGGTGGCGCAGTAAATAGAGCACCGGCCCTGGAGTCAGGAGTACCTGAGTTCAAATCCAGCCTCAGACACTTAACACAAAAAACTGGCTGTGTGACCTTGGGCAAGTAACTTAACCCCAACTGCCCTCCAAAAAAAAAAGCAAAAAAAAAAGAATAAAAAATAATATTAAAATTCCAGTAAGGGAAGCAAAATAAAAATTGCAAAAGGATTTAGAGAAATGCTATAAAAGTATAAAACAGAATCAACAACTTGGTTTTTAAAAAAAGAGGCCCAAAAATACTGAAGAAAATATCATCTTAACAAAAAAATGGTGAAATGTTAAGAAAAATCCATTGAAGACAAAACTCCTTTTAAAGGAGAGCAGATAATATGTTTTAAGTACAAAACTTCACTGAAAATATAATTCTTAAAACTTAGTATCAGGGGGGTGGCTAGGTGGTACAGTGAATAGAGCACTGGCCCTGAAGTCAAGAGGAGTTGAGTTCAAATTTGGCCTCAGACACTTAATACTTACTAGCCATGTGACCTTGTGCAAGTCACTTAATGGCAATTACCCTGCCTTCCTCTATACCTCCCCCCAAAAAAAGATAAAAAAAAAAACAACTTAGTGTCAGTCAAGTGAGTCAAGTGAAAGGTGATAACTCCACAAGATAACAAGAACAATACAAGAATCAAAAGAATGGGAAAAAAATCCCTTTTGGTCTGTTTCTTCTTTTCTTCTTTCACAAGTATAACTAATGTGGAAAAATATTTTACATGATAGCACATGTATAAACTATATCAAATTGCCTACCATTTTCAGAGGAGGGGAGGGAAGGGATGGAGGGAGAAAAATTGGGGGCTCAAAACCTTGTAAAAATGAATGCTAAACGTTGTCTTGACATGTAATTAAAATACCATTTTATAATAATTTTTAAAAGGAAGAAAAATATGAAATCTAATTGGAAAAACAACTGACCTGGAAAATAGATCAAGGAGAAACACTAATAATTATTGGCTCTCCTGAAAGCCATCATTACAAAAAGAGCCAAGGAATTATTTTTCAATAAATTTTAAGGGAAAACTACCCCCCCCAATATCTTAGAATCAGAAAGCTAAATAGAAATGGAAAGAATCTACTCATTACCTCCTGAAAGATATTACAAAATGTATAATTTAAAGAATGTGATAACCAAATCCCAGGGGTCCCAGGTCAAGGAGAAAATACTAAAAGTAGACATCATTAAAAAACATTCAAATACCATAAAGCCACAGTTAGAATCGCACAATATTTAGAAGCTATTCTTTTAAAGGAGAGAAAGGATTGAAATATTATACTTTGGAAGGCAAAAGAGTAGGGATTACAACCAAGAATAACCTACCCAACAAAATGCATTATAGTCCTTTAGGGGGTGGATGGATATTTAATGAAATAGAAAACTTTCAAGCATTCTTGATGAAAAGACTGGAGCTGAATATAAAATGTGACATTCAAACACAATATTCAAGAAAATATTATAAAGTAATAAAAAGTAAAACATAAAAAGTAAAACATAAAGTAAACATGATGTAAAATAATATTGATAATACATATGAAGTAATTCAGTAATATCTTTATAGGGGAAGTTCCACTTAAATTCACTTGGATGAACCAGACTTTAACAGAAGAGATGAGGAAGGAGTTCATTTTGGTCATGGAGAAGAGCCTATAAAATTCACTTTTACAAGAATTGATGGGTTAAGATGACAGAAAATTAGTTAGCAGTTTGATTGAAATATTGATTACATGAAAAGGAGTACAACAAAATTAAACTGGATAGTTTAGGTGAAGCCAGACTGTGGAAGGAATTAAATGGACAAGAAGTGAGTTTTCATTATTTTATGGGCAATAGGGAGCCACTCAAAGTTTTTGAGGAATAGCATAACATGTTTAATTCCATTCTTTAGAAAGATTATTTCTGTCAGCTGTATTGAAGGAAGAAAAAGAAGGAAGTATGGAAAACAATTAGGTAACCAGTATAATAACAATCATGTGATGTACAAACTTCAGTATTGGGTGAATGGAAAGGGGTGTTTTCAAGAGATATTGTCAAAGTAGAATCAATAAGTCTAATTCTAGGATATGCGATACGAGGAAGAGACATTTTATTTTTTGGTAAATGGGAGAACACTGGGGTTGTTAAAAATAATGAAGTTGGGAGGAGGGAAAGGTGTATGGGAAAAGAAAATAAGTTTACTTTTGAGTTTGAGGTTATAATGGGATCTTCAGGTTGTGATATGCAAAGGATATCTTGAAATGAAGGTGAGAGCTAAATGAAGAAGTTGGGGCATATAAATTTAGTAGTTATCCAAATCTCCTTCTATTCTCAATAGAATAAAGGAAACATGGGCAACTGTCTTTAGCCAAAATACTTAAGATATGCCCACAAAAATTAGAAAATAGTTGGCTCCTTATATAAAGACATTGCTGACCCTATTTATGTGCATTGTTGCTTATATTAGAATAATGATAGAATATATAGAATCATTTTCCCTTTCTTTATTAGATCACATAGCACCCAAATATCCCATATTTCTGAAGTGACCACTGGGATTAAGAGTCTAATCAATGTTTACTTAAGAGAGTTTTGTCTTATTGTGACTCTTCTCCCTTAAAAAAAACATCATTGATCTTGGCGTCATTAC
>CM053598.1:177783193-177801895 GCA_028646575.1 Pseudocheirus occidentalis
CCACAAAAAAAGGATTCTAGAGTTTTATGGCTGTTTTTATTTTGCTTCCTTTTCCTCATGCTGTCTAGTCAATTAATTGGTTGGTTTTTTAGCTCTGTGAAACTTTGCTTCCAAGGGGGGAAGCTCTGTTCTAAATCGCTGGAGCTATTAGGGGGGTGTTTCAAGTCCCCCCAGCTTTGGGTTGCTGAAAGTGCAATCCAGGACCACCACCCAAGACCACGATCTGGATCCAGGCTGCTCAATATAAGAGCACTTGTCCCTTATCAATCGATTGAGCCCCCCCTCTTGAGTCCGCAGGCCAGGGGCTCTGAAGCAGCCTGGTAGGGGCCGCCACCGGTTCCAGCATTTCCCTTCCCCCACTGCTTCCCTGCCCTGGGGGCAGATTTGCCGAACTGCTTTATCACCCCCAAATTTATTTTCAAAGTTTCACTTTCACTAACCGTCTCTGATGATTTTAAGATTCCCTTAGGCAGGTGCTTTAGATTTTCTTTGAAGTAGACTCAAACCATGGTTTGGGAGGTTCTGCTCCTCGTGGCTACCTTGGGGCCTTGCCTGGCCGTGGCTGCACTTTTGGGCTGGCCGGGTCTCTGCTCTGATGTGGTGTGAGCTGCCCCTCTCCCATTCCTCACATCTTGGCCAATGTGGAGGCACTGGAGGCTGTAGATCTCTTCTGCAGACTGGCTGCGGGGCTCGGGTCAGCTCAACTCAGCTCAGCTCCTTCCCACCTTCCCAGGCCTGGCCACAGTCTCAGCTTCAGGCTGTTCCAGCCTCCATTCCAGCTACCATGATGAGCCCCTGCTGCCAAGCTGCCTTCAGCGAGAGATGAGTTTTCTGTATTTTTGTGAGTCTGAGAGTCCTAGACTTTATCTGGGCTCATAATTGTATGGGTGTTTAGGGTGGCGGTGTGGGAGCTTCAGGAACTTGTTGCTTCTAGGCTGCCATCTTGGCTCTGCCCCAAGGACACATATGTTAACTTCCCATATTTGAATGTAACCAGTTTATCTTTATTTAACCTTTATAGTAGTTCATTTTAAAGCTTATTTTATTTTAAAATAAACTTTATGTTTATTTTTAGTTCACAACATTTTCACAAGATTTTTAGTTATAAGTATTCTCCCCATCTGTTCCCCACTACTACCCCCAAACAGTTATCCCATTGAATACCCCCTCCTCCAATCTTCTCTCCACTATATCCCCCCCATCCGTCCTGTGACTTTCCAGTAGGGTAAGATGGATCTTCATATCCCAGTGCCGGTATATCTTATTTCCCCATTGCATGTAAAATAATAATAATAATAATAATAATAATAATAATAATAATAATAATAATTTTAAACATTTTATTTTAAAATATTGAATTCCACATTCTTTCCCTTCCTCCCATGTCAACCACCCTTACTGGGAAGATAAGCAACTCAATATTGGTTGTACATGTATAGTTACACAAACCATTTCCATAGTGGATATATTATGAAAGACTAACTTTATTTCCCTCCATCTTATTGTGCCCCCCAATTGTTTTATTTTCTACTTAGACCCTGTCCCTTTTGAAAGTGTGCACTTCTAACTTCCTTTCCCCTCAATCTTCCCTACCCTCCATCAACCTCCCTCTTACTCCCTTCCTCCTACTTTCCTGTAGGTTAAGGTACCCATTTGAGTGTGCATGTTGTTCCCTCCTTAAACTGAATTAAATGAAAGTAAGATTGACCTAATCCATTTTGCCTTCCTGTTCTTCCCCTCCATTGTATCAGTTTTCCCTTGCCTCTTTTATATGAGATAATTTACCCTATTCTGTTTCTCTCTATCCCCTCTAATTATATTCCTCTCTCACATCTTAATTTTATTTTTTAAATATCATCCCTTCCTATTCAATTGATCCTGTGTCCTCAGTCTATATATACCTGTACACATATATACACACACTCACATATGTATTCCTATGCACATATACCCTCCTATATAGACATATGTATGTATGTATGTACGTATGTGCATATACACACACATTTATATTCCCTTCAACTATCCTCATACTGAGAAAAGTGTCATAAGTTGCTATTATTATTTTTCAATGTAGGAATATAAATAGTTTAACTTTTATAAGTTCCTTATGAGTTCTTTTCTGGGTTTACCTTATCATACTTCTCCTGCTTCTTGTAGGTGAATGTCAGATTTTCTATTTATTTGTTCTTTGAAAGTCCTCTATTTCCTTGACTGACCATATTTGCCCCTGAAACATTATACTCAGGTTTTCTGGATTGGTAATTCTTGGTTTTAGCTCCTTTCACCTCTGGATTGTGATATACCAAGCTCTTCTATCCCATAATGTAGAAGCTGCTAGATTTTGAGTTATCCTTATTGTGTTTCCACAATATTTAAATGATTACTTCTTGTATGCTTGTAATATTTTCTTCTCGATCTGGGAACTCTGGAACCTGACTATAATGTTCCTAGGAGTTTTCCTTTTGGGATCTTTTTCAAGAGGTAATTGGTGAATTCTTTCCATTTCTATTTTGCCCTCTGGTTCTTTAATATCACATCAATTTTACTTGAGAGTTTATTGAAGGATAATTTCTAGGTTCTTTTTTTCAACATGGCTTCCAGGTAGTCCAATAATTTTTAAATGATCTCTCCTGGATCCATTTTCCATATCAATGGTTTTTCCAATGAGATATTTCACATTGCCTCCTATTTTTCAATTTGTTTGGATCTGTTTAATAGTATCTGGATTTCTCACAAAGTCATTAGCTTCCATTTGCTCCACTCTAATTCTGAAGGAATTATTATCTTCATTGAGCTTTTGAAATTGTTTTTCCATCTGACAAATTCGACTTTTTAAGACATTCTTCTCCTCATTTGCTTTTTGAGCCTCTTTTGCCACTTGAGTTAGTCTATTTTTAAGGTGTTATTGTCTTCAGTCAGGTTGTTGACTCTCTTTTTATGATTTTTTAGCATCATTCTCATTTCTCTTCCCAATTTTTCCTACACTTCTCTTACTTAATGTTCAGAATCCTTCTTGAGCTCCTCCATGGCCTCTAACTAGTTCATATTTTTCTTGGAAGCTTTTTATGCAGGAGTTCTGAATTCATTGTCTTCCTCCCATTCCAAGATTTGATCATTTTTGTCCTCCAAAAAGGAATCTAAAGTTTGATTAATGTGCTTGCTTTTCTTCCCTTGCCTGCTTATATTGCCACTCAATTATTTGACTTTTGTGTTCTTTGTCACAGTAGAACCCTGCTTCCAGAGAGGAGAAATTTTTCCCTAATTGCTGGGGTTTTCACAGCTGCCAAAGCTATTAATTGGGTGCCCTCTATATAGCCCCCCCCAATCTCTGGCTCACTATTCACACACCCTAAGACCTCCACCCAAGACGGGGAACCAGATCTAGGCAGGTTAAAGCAAGAGTAATTATGCTCTGAATGGTCATTTGGACCTCCTACAATCTGCAGGCCAGGAACTCGAAGCAGCCACGTGGAGACAGCTTCACAGAAGCAGGGCTACTTGTTGCCTTCTTACCCCCAGGGGCAGTGGCCAGACTTTGCTGTCCCCCTGTTCCCACAGCATTCACACTCACCTTTTACTTTGTCTTTGCCTTATATGGGTTGATAATTCTGGAAACCTCCACAGGTGCTCATGATCCACTCTCCTGAAGACCATTCCAGCTTCTGCTGGTTTGGGTCTCCCTGGAGCTAAAACCAGGAGCTCATGCTGGGCTGGGCTTGGCTCCCAGCATGTTATGATGAACCCTTCCTCCCCACCTGCCTGTCACTTTTTGGGTTCTTTAGCTCTAAAATTTGTTTAGAGTCATATTTTATAGGTATTTGTGGTGGTTATGGGAGGAGTTTATGGAGTTTTCCTGCTCCTAGGCCTCCATCTTGGCTCTTCCCCTTGAAGTCTCTTTAGCAGTTCATTTATGCTTACCTCTTTATACTTCTCTTCACTTCTAAGTTTAAATTTCAAAATTGTTCTGGCACTCTAGTGTTTTCATCAGGAATGCCATACCTTATTATACTAAAAGCTCTTGAAAGTTTTCTTCATAGATTTATTGAAATAGGATGTCCAGTCTCTTTTTTGGTTAATGGGTACAGATAGTTGCATGAATCACGTTTTTTCTCCTTGATCCCTTTTCCAGGTCAGTATGGTTTTCTCTGTGAGATATTTTATATTTTCTACTGTTTTTCAAACCTTTGGCTTTTAAAAATATATATTTCTTTTTGCCTCATAAAGACATCAGTTTCTATGTGGTACATTCAAATTTTCAAGAATTTTATTGCTTATGCAAGGTTTTGTGTTTCTTGTGCCAAACACTTAATTCCCCTTCTAATCCTTCTTCCACAGGCATAATTTCTTCTCTATCTTTTTCTCTCATTCTCATTACACACACACACACACACACACACATATCTGCATGTGTATATGTGTGGACAGACATATACATGCATGCATATACATACATGCACACATAGATGCATACACACATACGCATGTATACATACATATAAATACACTCTTCTTTCATCTCTTGTTGGGATTCTAGAGTATTTTCTCTAGCTGTGTTTTTCACTGAGGCATTGCTTATAGATGATTTGTAGGCATTCACTTTGTATGCATTTGTGTCTCAAGCATCGTTGCCACCATAACAGCTCATTATGGCATGATTTTTTTTCTGTTTGTAAATTCTTACAGCCTACTTCCTGACTTTGGACTTGATCTTATGGATATCTTCTGCCACATTTCTGGAGGAGAGGTCTGGGCTAATCTTGTCCAAAGTCAAACAGCTAACTAATAGAATAGACAAGATTAAAATCTAGTCTTTATTTTTCATGGCAGGGTTCTTCTCACTCGACTACTATATTGCCTCTTATAGAGGGAAAGAGGTCATACACTTTGAGGTAGATTTGGGGAGAAGGGAAATTAAACTTAGGAAAAATTATTTCACACAATGAGGTTTGTACAATTAGACATTTAAAAAATAAGGAGGAGGGAGAATGTTTATAGCTGACACTTGAATCTTACTGTCATCTGAAATGGATTTAGACACACAGAACTGGGTACAAATACATTTCACTCAAAAGCAAAATAAGGGACAGATTGTCAGACTGTAGCTAGATATTTCACTTTCTTGATCCAACTCACTATTTTTCTAACCCTCTCAGATTATTTTCTTACTAACTTAGAAACCAACAATTATTGGAGGACAAAATTTAACTTTGTGTAGCATTTGAGGTCTTCCAAGACTCAGACAGAAGCCTCCAAATTAGCAACTATCCTAAATTCAAACTATTCCATAAACTTATAGCTTCAAATAATGATTCACAATCTCCTTTTATTTTTTAGGGTTTTTTTTAAATATTTTTAATAATATTGTATTACTATTCTCGTTTTTACATCACCTCTATTTACCACTGCATGTTTTCATGAAAGCCTTCTTTTGTAGTAAAGATTAAAAGAGAGGAAACATTGTGCAAAACTATATAACAAAATATATTTACCTTTAATAATCACTCAGAGAACATAACTAGTTCAAAGCAAAGGCATTTAATATATATGTAGTGAGATAAGACTTTTTCCTAGAGAAATCCCTGACAGTATTTTCCTGCCCCACACACAGCTTGATTGGCTCCAGCTTCCCCAGTAAAGCTTCATATCCTACAGACATAAAAAGCCCTACATCCCAAGTCCCACTGATGGTGCCTCTCAGACTTGCAGGGTACCTGAGACTATACAAGTTACCAAACCCTGATGATATATTAACCAGATAAATTTTCAGAATGAAATGAAAAAGGTTGTTTCCAGAGAAGATAAGGATCATTGTATCCTTGCTATATATCTTTGCTGTGTTGGGACAAAATAAGCCATCTCTATCCAATGACTCATGAGTACCTAATTTTGTCCCAATATTTAATATGAGTGAAGAACATGTGGGGTCAGAACTGTGCCTACAAGAAGCAACAAAACATTTCCCCCCCCCATCATTATTAGTAGGAAGACTGCAAAAATGGATTGAACACATATGGATTATACACACAGGGAGCACATGACCAAGTTATAGACACAGAAAAAAATACTTCCAACATTACAGCATCACTGATATCTTCTAGTTCAGTATTGTCATCATGTTATTCTCATTGGCACACATAGAAGTCTTCCCTTTGTTTTATAGTCTCCAGTCACCACTGATTCACAATAATCTCTGACAGAGGCTACTTTAGTAAAGTCTTTAGCACTTCTACATTTTGGCTAAGCTGAAATCCTTGATGATTTCTTCCTTAGGAAACCGCAAGCATTATCATGCTTTCATGGACTAATGCCTAAACACAAATTTTTTCCCAGTTCTTTTTTTAGAAAAATCAGAAAAATAAAAATACTTCCCGTAGGATTATCAGAAAGTTTCCCTTACCTTGTTTCCTTATAGTCTTGGCTACTGCCAAGGTCTGTCATCTCCTTCCAGGAAAAGTCAGCCCCTCCAGTTAAGTTCCATAGAGGAAAAATGTAGAGTTATTTCAGCTAGCTAATTAATACATCTTTAACTCATGCTTTCTTCTGTACCTCTCTTCCTCATAAAGGAATTAGGTTCCCTGGACAGAGACCTCACCTTATAGTTTATGGTCACTATCCCCATGTACTTCCCATTTTTGCCTGTAGCGGTCATACTATACAACAGATCGAATTATTCACTAATAAGTATCAAACAATACTGTCATTCAAAACTATAACTCTCTCCCTTTTCCTATCAAGACCAGGAGGCAAGGCTTCCATTACACTTTCAACCACATTTCTGACCTATCATAGACATCTTTAGTCAATCAATGTCTGAAAAGGCTTTGCCTCATTAACTTGCAGCTTAGTAACAAAATGAATTAAGTTTTGTAATCACATCACTTTCCTGCTATGGGAAACCTTCATCCAGAAAAACACTTAGGGATTTTCTGAATTTTAAATAGGGGAATGATTTGATCAACTCTAGAGTTAAGCACTTCTGGGTCTCATGCAGCAGCCACTGTTCAGCTGTAAGCATTGTAAGGGTTTTAGAAAATTCTCAGAGCAAGAAAATAAACTGCAAGTTACAATCAGATTCACCAGGAGGACTACACTAATCCAAACAGTTCCATTTGGTCCACAGTGAGATTTTCAAGAGGCAGAGTGCCAAGTTCTCTTCCCTATAGACTCTGTCTCTATAATCAGATACTTATCTGTATGTTTGAATGGGACAGTGGCCCTTGACAGGCTGTCTATGAGAGCCTGCCAAGAAAGATGTTTTGATTAATGAATTACTAGGAACAGTCTCCTCAATGATTAGAATTGAGCATGAAGCCACTCTTGGACTATTTTGTCAGAGTGGTGTAAGCACCACTAACAGGTGCCTTGTCAGAGTGTGGGTCCTTTCATTTTGTGTTCTCATCAGTTCTCTCATTTTTAATGCTTCTGATTAGCCTCATTTGTGCATTTAGACAAATGACGGACATCATAAAACAGTGAGTCACATGTGAGAAAGGCTAAGGCATGCTATAATTTCAGTTACTTATACAGTTGTATGTCTTTTTCTTTTTCATGCTAAAATTATTTTTTCTTATGATCTTTTTATCCCCTGACATATTTGTTTTATTCTGTTTTGTGTGATGTTTTGAGGGTCATTACCAGTGACAATGTAATGTATCAGGAGAAAAAGCACAAAAACATGAGGTCAGAGGTTAGGGAAACTGAGTCAGTTATGTCAATATTTAGTGATCAGTCTTCCAAATTACTTAATATTGTGGGCCTTGGTTTTCAATGATATGTAATATATGAAACTTTTCTTAGATAAGCTTCATAGTTCTTCCTACCTCTGGATTGCTAGAACTAGTTTTTCTTTAAAAACACTGTATTTGTGATTCTGTAAAAACATAATGCTTGAAATAACTCAATCAATCACTCAAGAAAATAGAAATCTTATCATTTGTTAGTGAGAAATATAGTCATGAGATCCTTCTCAAAGAGTATGCTGAAGATGTGGATGCTAGAGTGTGGAAGATGTAATAGATAGGGCACATGGCTTGGCATCAAAAGAACTGGATTTTAATATTGAAGCTGCCACTTATTTGACACTGAGGCTCAAGATACTGTGATTTTTGGATACATTTCATACACACACACACACTCACACACACATATATACACATACACACAATAAAAGATATATATATATATATGCATTTACACACATATATACCAGATACCTATATATACACACATATACATATGCATACATACATTATATATGTATATAGAACACATTTTATTTTGTCATATCTTTTGACTATAGAATAATCTTGCATTATTCAAACATCCCATCCCTAATATTTATCCTGGCTGCTTGCCAGATTTGATGTTTGTCATTGAACAAGTTTAATTTAGTCACTCTGTACCTAGGGGTTTATAACACAGGGCTTTTATTTTATTATTTTTTTTTTCTGTTGTTTGTTTCTATTTTCTGGAGCTGCTCTTTTTTCTCTTAATTGGTGCTTTGTATTTAGAAGTTGTAGAAGGTTTTCTCATTATTTTCTTCTTAAGAGTATTAGGACATTTTGATTTATTATGATCCTCAGAAGGGAGAAACCTTTGAACTTTAAGTTGTCTCTAACCAATAGGTGGCACGGTAGAGAGAATTCCAGGCCTAGAGTCAGCAGGACTCATCGTCCTGAGTTCAAATTTGGCCTCAGACACTTAATAACTGTGTGACCCTGGGAAAGACACTTCATTCCATTTGTGCCAGTTTCTTCATCTGTAAAATGAGCTAGAGAAGGAAATGGCAAACCACTCAATGATCTTTGTCAAGAAAACCCCAAATGAAGTCACAAAGGATTTACATGACTAAAAACAACTAAATGTCAACTACAACCATCTTAAACATCAACTGATTTGACTTGGATAGAATCCTTGTATTCTTTTTATTTTATTGTCTTTTGCTTCGATTTTTTCAGTTTTTTTAATTCAGCATTTTTGTGTACCAAATCTATTCATCTCTCACTTAAGAGATATCCTCCACGGTGAATTCATTTTTCCTCAAGTTACATTGAGATGTCTAAGCTTTTATTCATATTTACACTAATTTTTATACATCTAAATTCCCTTTTGAACCATTTTATAGTTTCTTGTTATTCTACCTTTCTTGGGAATAATGGTATTTTTTATTTCATCTTAAATTTATTTAAAGCTTTGTATTCTCTTTGAGGTTTTATTATTCCTTTCAGGTTTTAGGATTCTCTGTTTATTTGCTTGTGCTCAGGGCTTTTTTTTGATGATTTTTCTCTAAATTTAGTGTTTCATCTTTTTGTTGTTCTTTCATCCCTCATTTTCTGCATTATTCTTCCCTTTGGTTGGAGGGTGTACTCCTGAGGCTGTATACGAGGCGACCTGAGCCTTTTTCACTTGGAGGTCATAGCATTGAATGTCTTAGTGATGCTTCCTTCAGAAGTTTTGGGAAGTAGGACTTGTCCCAGCTGTGTTTGTGTGCCCTTTCCTATGCATAGCCATGGGAGTTCCTAACCTAAGTTCTCCTTTGACTTGTCTTTCTACTTTGTGTCTGAGTTGAATCAGCTTCTCTCACCTTTTAAGGTGGAAGAGAAGGAAGGAACATATTTCTAGTAAGGTCCTTTTATTCACATGGCTCCAATTTAACTTAGGTTTTAGACTGAATCAGAAGCCAGCACCTTTCCAATCATTTTCCATTCTTCTTTATATGACTGGAAAAGAAGGTGGGGTAGAGTGTAAAGGGGAAATTTCTAGTGCAGTTTCTGCAGCAGGGGATGGAAGGGGATCTCCAAGTAAGTCAAGGAGCAAATTTCTGTGTTTGCACATATACTTGATTTGGTTTATGCAACTCAGTGGAGGAAGGGCAGTATTTTATGTATTAATTTTTTTTCAGTTTTGAATTTTACTTTTTCAGGACTATGTCTCCTTTGTCCTAGGGATTTAGGTGTAATTATTCCATTTCCAGTTCATGTAATTCCTTTTTTAGGAGGGCTGGAAGTTAAAGGTGTCAAGAGAAAGTAACAAATTAGCTATCTTGCTGTTCATAGTGAACCTGCCACTTGCTATCTATATGACTTTAGACAACACATTCATCCTTTATTTTTTCAGGAGCTCTACTTGCTCATCTGTAATATGAAGGAGTTAGTGAGATGCTCTCTAAGGATCTTTTTAACACTAGCCTTTTATGAGAGAAAATGATTCATTAAGCTTCAAGTAATAATCTTAAAAAATGGAACATTTCTGCAAATCAGTTAACAGATGCTATGTGGAAAGATGCAGTATTAGAATGAGCTGAGGTTCTGAAAACCATCTTGTTTGACTTCAGTTATATAGCCTTAGGGACGTTAAATTTTGAATTTCCTAAGATTTTTAATAAGTGCCTAGTAATTGTAGACCTGGGAACCAAAATCAAAGTCTTCTAACTTCTTTTAAAAAATGAAGATTGATCCAAGGAGTCAGAATGAGAGGACTGAGGGAGGCTGAGCTTTTCACACAATCAATATAATAAAGCATGGGAGGAAAAAAAACAAGCAAGGAAGGAAGAAAAAAAAAGGAAATAAGAAAGGACAGAATGAACGGAACAGAGGGATAAATGAACAAGTAAATGAATGAGTAGAGGAAAGAAAGGGGGAGGATGGAATAAACTGAAACATCAAATAAAAGAAAAGCAGTTTAACACACACACACACACACACACAAGTAAACACATGCACACACATCAAAATCGCTAAATCTCTCCCCACTGCTTTAAAATACAAATAGAGATATGATTTTAAAATAATATATAAAAACTGAAGCAGTTCAAATAACAGAGATAGAAAAAAACCAAACAATATATCATAAAAAGTGCTTTTTTTGGTGAATAAATGACATATTTAAAAATTGTTAAGCAAGAATCAGTAGTACTATTAAAACCACAGGACCATGTAAGATAAGAGTATAAAGAAAGAAGAACATCAGAAAAGGAAATCAAGCAGTTCTTAAGAAATAAAAAAAAAACATCAGAAATTAGGGAAAGAAATTAATAATATGGGGCATATAGTAAAAAAAAAAAACATCAACTGTTCCACAGAAACCATAAAGAGTAAACTTCAAATAGTGGAAAATGTAATTATATGCAATATAGAACAAATGTAAAGATAGGCATAATAAGTATGCTTTGATCACATTCTGCTAGATTGAGCCCTGGACCATCACTCTTCAGCCTACCCAGGTGTCTCTTTTTTAATACATTTGGCTCAAGTTCCCACTGCCTCTATAACCCTACTGCTACCTGTCAGTGATTTATACTCCAATTTTATTTAAACAGAAAGCATAAATTAGTTTTTATAAATGGATATTTACTTTAAAGAAATAGCAATAATAAAAGTATAAGCATTTCTGCTAAATAAATGAGGAAAACCTTCTACTGTACCCCACTTCTGTTCCTAGAGAGAGAAAAGTCACTCTTAGGACAAAACATAGCATTAGTCTCATTGAGTTCATGTCCAGACGTTCCATGACTACTGAAAGAATAATCATTCCAGCTACTTCTGAACTGACTCCTTGATGAATGAAAGCTGAGGTATCTAGGAAAGCCAAATGCCCTGGTGCTGGGGCACTTGGATGCCAAAACATCCTGAATGTTCCCCTATTGATATTTTAAATCTTAGAAGTGGGAGGGACAAAGCCAACATGGTGGAATAAAATCAAGGACTTGCTTGAGTTCTCTCGCAAAACCCTCCACATACCTGTAAAAAAATTAAACAAATTCTAGAGCAGCAGAAACTACAAAAAGATAGAGTTAAACAAATGTCCAGGCCAAGACAACCTGGAATGCCAATTAGAAAGGTCTGATGCACCAGGCTGGGAGAGGGGCACACTCCAGCACAAGTCACACCAGCATAGACCTGCCCAAGCAAACTCAGAGCTTGCCTCAGGGAACTGAATCACTGTTATCTGTAGTGCTTTCCAGACTTCTCAACACACAAAAACTAAAGACAACTTAGGTCAGTAGGAAAGATCTATTGGACCTGTGTGAGAGAGGAGTGTGGTCAGCGCTAGCCATGGGGCAGTGACAGCTATGGCTGCTGTCAGAGCTCTTGGCACACAGATGGTGGGAAGTTAGAGCTGCTAATCATGGGGGGTGTGTGTGTAGGGATATCTTTGCTTGTGCTGAGGTAGGATTCTCTTGCTTGGTAAACTGGAAAATTTGGCAGTTGGATCTGTCACAGTCTTAGGTGGAAGTCCTGGGGCAAGCAGGAACACAGGCATAGCGGAGTTTGTGTTGGCAGTGGGGAGGAAATCCTCTTCACAATTCCAAGTCAGACAAGAGTGCCAGAACCCTACCTTAACATAAAGTTAAATAGTCAAGTAATTAGTTGGGAAAATGAGCAACTGGGTTGGGGGGTGGGGGGGGGGGAAAGTTTGGTGATAAAGATCAAAACTTACAACCAGAAGAAAACAACAAATTCAAAGCATCTATATCTAAAGCCTCCAAAAGATATATGAATTGATCTCAGACCATAGAACAGCTCAAAAAGGCTTTTGAAAATCAAATAAGATAAGTAGAGAGAAAAAAGGAAGAGAAATGAGGGTGATGCAAGGAAATAATGAAAAATAAGTCAACAGTTTGCTAAAGGAGACACAAAACAATACTGAAGAAAATAACACCTTAAAATAGAGTAACATGAATGGCAAAAGAGGTCCAAAAAACCAATGAGGAGAAGACTGCCTTAAGAAGCAAAATTGTTCAAATGGGAAAGAAGTCTAAAAGCTCACTGAAGAAAATAATTCCTTAAAAATTAAAATGGAGCAAATAGAATCTAAAGATTCTAGGAGAAATCAAGAAATTATAAAACAAAACCAAAAGAATGAAAAAATAGTCGATAATGTGAAATATTATATTAGAAAAACAACTGACCTCAAAAATAGATTAAGGAGAGATAATTTTAAAATTATTGGACTACCTGAAAACAATGATCAGAAAAAGAGCTTAAAAATCTTCCTTCAAGTAATTATCAAGGAAAAATATTCTGATGTTCTGGAAACAGAAGGTAAAATACAAATAGAAGGAATACAATGATCACCTCCTGAAATAGATCCCCAAAGGAAAATTCCTAGGAATATTGTAGAGTTCCCAGGTCAAGCAGGAAATATTGCAAGCAGCAAGAAAGACACAATTCAAGTATTGTGGAAATACAATCAGGATAATGCAAGATTCTGCAGCTTCTATATTAAGGGATTGCAGGGCTTGGAATATGATATTATAAAGGTCAGAGGAGCTAGGATTACAACCAAGAATCACCAACCCATCAAAACTGAGTATAATTCTTCAGGGGAAAAATAGAAATTCAATGAAACAGGAGTTTCCAAGATTTTTTAATGAAAAATTGTATGCATGTTTTTAGTTTCCATCATTCATTTCTACAAGATTTTGAGTTACAAATTTTCTCCCCATCTTTCCACTACCCATCACCCCAAAATAATGATCCCACTATAAATCCCCTCCCCAATCTGCTCTCTTCCATATCCTCCACCATCCCTCCTCCCACTTTGTGGTAGAGCAAGATGGATCTCCATATCCCAGTGTCTTTATATCACATTTCGCAGTTACATGTAAATAATAATGATAATATTTAAACATTTGATTTTACAACTTTGAACTCCAGATTCTTTTCCTTCCTCCTTCATCAACCACTCTTGCTGGGAAGATAAGCAATTCAATGTAGGTTGTGCATGTGTAGTTACACAAAACATTTCCATGGTGGAACTATTGTGAAAGACTGACTATTATTTCCCTCCATCCTATCCCACTCCCCACTTATTATATTTTCTACTGAAACCCTTTACCTTTTCAAAAGTGTGTGCTTCTAACTACCCTCCCCACAACCTGCCCTCTCCTCTATCTTCCCCCGTCTCATCTCCTTCCCCCCTTCTCTCCTGTAGGGCAAGATACCCAATTTAGTGGCATATCATGCCCTCCCTAAGCCAAATTCAATGAGAGTAAGGTTAACCAATTCCCTTTTTCCTTCCTATTCTTCCCCTCCATTAGCAGTTAGCCATTGTCTCTTCTTCATGAGATAATTTACCCCATTCTGTCTCTCCCCATCTCCTCTCATTATATTCCTCTGTCACCTCTCAATTTCACCTTTTAAATATCATCCCTTCCTATTCAAATGAATACGTGCCCTCTGTCTATCTATACCTGTACATATACACTCACATATGTAATCATATGCGCATATACCCTCCTATATAAAAATATATGTGTGTATACATATGTATATATGTGTGTGTATACACACACATTTATATTTCCTTCAACTATACTCACAAAGAGAAAAGTTTCATAAGTTACAATGATCATTTTTCCATGTAGGCATGAAAATAGTTCAGCTTTGATAGGTTCCTTTTCATTTCTTTTCCCTGTTTACCATTTCATGCTTTTCTTCCTGTATTTGAGTGTCAAATTTTCCATTCAGTTCTGGTTTTTTTCATCATGAATGCTTGAAAAGTCCTCTATATTATTAAATGACCATATTTTCCCCTGAAACATTCCGCTGAAACAAAACTGAAACATCAGTTTTACTAGGTAGGTGATTCTTGGTTTTAGTTCTACCTCCTTTGACCCATGGATCCAAGCCCTGTGATCCCCTAATGTAGTAACTGCCAGATCCTGTATTTTCCTGAATATGTTTCCACAATATTCTAATTGTTTCTTGGCTGCTTGTAGTATTTTCTTCTTGATCTGGGAACTCTGGAAACTGGCTATAATATTCCTGGGAGTTTTCTTTGTGAGATCTTTTTCAAGAGGTATTCCGTGAATTCTTTTAATTTCTATTTTGCCCTCTGGTTCTAGAATGACAGGGCAATTTTCCTTGAGAATTTCTTGAAGGATGATTTTTAGTTTTTTTTTTAATTTTGTCTTTCAGGTAGTCCAATAATTTTCAGGTTATCTCTCCTGGATCTATTTTCCATGTCAGTGGTTTTTCCAATGAGATATTTCACATTGCCTTCTATTTTTCCATTTGTTTGGATCTGTTTAATAGTATCTTGATTTCTCATAAAGTCATTAACTTCCATTAGCTCCAATCTAATTCTGAAAGTATTATTCTCTTCAGTGAGCTTTTGAGATTCATTTTCCATCGGGCAAATTTGACTTTTTAAGGCATTCTTCATTTGACTTTTTAAGGCATTCTTCTCCTCACTGTTTTTTTTTTTGGACCTCTTTTGCCATTTGAGTTAATCATATTTTTCTTGGAAGCTTTTTTATGCAGGATTTCTGACTTCATTGTATTCCGTTCATTCCATGATTTTATCCTTTTTGTCCCCCCCAAAGGAATCCAAGCTTTGATTATTGTTCTTGTTTTGTTTCTTTTGCTTCCTCATTTTCTTAATCATTGACCTCTTTGCGACAGTAGAACTCTGCTTCCAAAGTGGAGAGCTTTGTCTCAAATCACTAGGGTTTACACAGCTACTAGAGCTATTAGAAGGGTGCTGTCTCTGAAGCCCCCACAAACTCTGGCTCACTGGTCACACATCTCAGGACCACCACTAAAGACTGCAATCCAGATCCAAGCAGGTTAAAGCTGGAGCAATTACCTTCTGAATGGCCACTTCCCCCCCACCCCCCCACACACACAGTCTGCAGGCCAGGAGTTATGTGGAGGCTGCTGCAGGGCTGCCACACCTCTGCCATTTCTAACTCCAGGGCTCCTCCATCCCTCCCCAGTTCCAGCAGGGTTCTGCACTGACCTCTCATTTTTTTCTTTGGTATTTATTGGTTGATAATTCATGAAACCTCCTCTGCTGCTTGTGTTCCACTCTCCCAAAGTCCACTGCAGCTGCTATTTGGGGCTTCCCTGGGGCTAAAACCATAGGTTCATGAAGGGCTGGGCTCAGTTCCCAGCATACTTTGATGAACCTTCCCTGTCAACCTACTGGGCTGCCTTCAGTGGGAGATCTGTTTCTCTCTGTCACTTTGTGGGTTCTATACCTCTAAAATTTGTTTAGAGTCATATTTCATAGTTATTTTACGTCCTTATTGGGGCAGCCATGGAATTTTCCTCTTTTACACCAGCCTCTTGGCTCCACTCCCACTTTCCAGCATTCTGGATGAAAAGACCAGAGATGAATAGAAAATTTGACTTTCTAATATAAGAATCAAGGAAAGCATGAAAAGGTAAACAAGAAAATGAAATCATCATTGACTTATTAAAGTTGATCTGTTCATATTACTCCATGGAAAGACAATTTTGGTAACCCACAAGATCTTTCTAAATATTAGAGAAGTTGGAGGGAATACACACACAAGTACATACATACATACTAACACACGCATATACACACACATATATGCATATATATACATTCACACATATGCACACACAAACATATGTGAATATATATGCACACATATATGTATGTCTACACACATGTAGACATACATATATGCATATATATTCAGAGAGAGAGGGAAAGAGAGATGGAGGGAGAGAGAGAGAGAGAGAGGGAGAGAGAGAGAGAGAAAGAGAGAGAGAGAGAGAGAGAGAGAGAGAGAGAGAGAGAGAGAGAGAGAGAGAGATACCACAGGGTGAGTTGAATATGAAAGGATGATACCTAAAAAATAAAATTAAGGAATGACAGAAAAATGTACTGGAAGAGGAAGAAAGGAGAAAGGAAGGATGGAGTAAATTATGTCACATAAAAGAGGCAAGAAACAGCTTTTACAGTAGAGGAGAAGAGGTGAAAGGTGAGAGGGAATGAGTGAACTTTACTCTCATTGGATTTGGCTCAAGGAGGGAAAAATCTACACACTTAATTGCATATGGAAACGTATCTTTCCCTATAGGAAACCATGGGGGAAGTGGATAATAGAGAGAATGATGATACAAGGGAGGGAAGATTTTGTGTGTATGTATGGGGGGGTGTTAATCAGAAACAAACACTTTTGAAGAGAGGCAGTGTCAAAAGCAAGAATAGAAAAAATTGGGGGTAGGAAAGGATGAAAGGAAATATAGTTATTCTTTCACAGCATACCTATTATGGAAGTGTTTTGCATGACTACACATATATAGCCTATATCAAATTGTTTGCCTTCTCAGTGAGGGTGGTTGGGGAGGGAGGAATGAAGAGAATTTGGAACTCAATGTTTAGAAATGAATGGTAAAATATTTTTACATGCAACTGAGAGACAAGATGCGCAGAAAATGGTATATAGAAAACTATCTTGCCCTATGAGAAAACAGGAGAAGGTGATAAGAGAAGGTGGGGGAGGGGGAGGTGATAGGAGGGAGGGAAGATGGAGGGAAGGGTTATAAGAATGCACATCATCATGTTGTGGGGGAAGGGGAAAGATGGGGAGAAAATTTGAAAGTTGGGAAAATTGAAAAATTTGAAAATTTTGTGGAGATGAATGTTGAAAACTAAAAATAAATAAATATTTTTTAAAGACACTAAAAAAAACAACTGGCAAACCTCCCTCCAGTTCCTTCATTGAGACTGAAAAAAAAATGCAAATGCAGACATTAAGGACCAAAACCCATTTCAAATGGGTACATTTGAGCATCAGTGAGAAGGACCCAAGTAACCTTTCCTTATATCACTCACTTTCACAGAAGTCAAGTCAAGAACAGATATTCTTATTACAGCGGGTGGGATTAACCCAGGTCACTTTATAAACCTCAGTCAGAGAGCCTCTGTTTCACCACATTCTTAACCAACAAGAAATATAAGAAAGTTCTACTACATGTCATCTCAATACTGACAGAAGTAGGCTCCTCTATTTCTCTATGTGGAGATGCAAGCACTATCAAAGTTTCTCAGCCCATATGACATCATCCATTACACTGGTCCAAGAAATCAAGAATTATGCACACTACTGAAAAATGTTAAGAGCTAAGTGATAATCCCATAGGAGAACTTATGTCATAGCAATCTTGACCTTTCTGACATTCAGGGGGAAAAGACTCTTGGCACTATATTTCTTGAATTAATCAAAGAAAATTAAATAGAGCTAGTGAACACTACTGAAAAATATAAATTAAAAGAATACATGGAATGGTCTTAAGGAAGAACCCAAGATTTCCCATATCTTGATCTGCCATTTCTATAGCTAAACTCACACACACACACACACACACACACACACACACACACACACACACTATAATTAGGATCCAACTGGATTTTTAAGGACTTAAAGGAGAATTGCAGAAACTGAAAAAATTACATTTGTAAAATTGAGAGATGTAGATTATGAACTGAGTCCTCTCTCCATGGGAACTCAGTATACTTTATAAATACAGGAGATAGTTACTTGAGAAACAAGTAGACTTTTTAGTTTGTCCTGAGATATACCTATTTAAAGAATATCTTCAACAACAACAAAGTCTTTTTTTGTTTGTTTGTTTGTTTTTTTGTTTTTTTTGTTTTTTATTTTTTAAATTAACTTGTTTGTTCACTTTTAGGCTACAAGATTCTGTTCCATAGTCACTTCAGTTATAGATTTTTCTCCCCTTCCTCCCCATCCCCCACCAGACCCCCCCCCATGGTGGCATACAATCATGCACAGGATCTGCAAACTCCTTCACATTGTACAATAGTCTGGTTGTATAGGTGTTATAGCTAATGGAGTGAACAATGAGAAAATAGAAACAAAAGCCGAACATCGAAAAGAATGACAGCATGCATTGCTTCAGTCTCCATTTA
>CM053598.1:177802395-177873630 GCA_028646575.1 Pseudocheirus occidentalis
CAGGACCACCACTCAAGACCATGATCCAGATCCAGGCCACTCAACGCAAGAGCCCTTGGCCTCGATGTGTCACGTCAGCCCCCCTGCTATCTGCAGGCCTAGGGCTCTGAAGCAGCCCAGTGGAAGCCGCTGTGGCGCTCAGCCGTTCCTGCTGCTACAGCCGCCTCCCGCTGCCTCCTTGCCCTGGGAGCAGTTTGGCCGGACCTGCTCTTCTCCTCCCCAGTTAGCAAAATCCACTGACCTTTCTCTTAGCCTTTTTGTCTTCTGGCCTGATAAATGTGGTAACTCTGCTTCCAGTGCAGCTGATCTGCTCTCCTATAGCCTTTGTTCCCCGACCGATGCCCCAGGGCCTGAGCCAGCTGGGTTTCGCAGGGTCCCAGACTCCTGTGAAGAGCCCCGCCTGCTGCGCTGCCTGTAGCAACACATGTGCTTTCTGTCTTGTGGAGAGTTTTGGAGCTTGAAAATCTGTTTAGCGTCCCATTTTATGAGTTTTTTAGCATGTTTGTGTGGGAGCTGTGGTGCTTTGCTGCTTCTGTGCTGCCATCTTCCATTAATTCTCTTGATAATTTTAATTTTTTGTTCTCTAGAAATTTTGTTTTACTTTTTCTAGATTTATAAAATAACACTTTGATAGTGTGATCAATACAGTACTGAATTATTACAGGTAGAATTTTCATTTTTATTATGTTAGCAAGACCAATACATGAGCAGATGTTTGGATCTCTTTATTTATGTGAAAAGTATTTTGTAATTGTGTTCATGTAGTGCCTGAAATTTGTCCCTCTGGGTAGACTCCCAAGTATTTCAAAATGCCTGCGGTTATGAAATTTCACTTTCTATCTCTTTCTGCCACATTTTGTTGGTAATTAAATGTTTAGGATTTACACAGGTTTCTTTCATATCCTAACATTTTGGAAAGTTTTGAGTGGTTGATTCGTTAATTCCATGGGATTCTCTCTAAGTATTCCAACACATTACCTGAAAAGTAACAGTTTTGTTTATTTCCTGCTCTTATTCCTTCAATTATTTTTCCCATAGTGATGATAATGGATGACATTACTTCCCACCTGATCTTAATGGGAGGGCTTCAAGTGTATCCACATTATAGATCATAGTTGCATGGTTTAGATAAATACTACTTATCAATTTAAGGAAAGTATCATTTATTACTATGCTCTCTAGTATTTTAATAGGGACGTGTAGTATATTTTGTTAAGAGATTTTATGAACTTTTTGAAATAATCGTATGAGTTTTGTTTTTTTTATTGTTGTTGTTATTGATTATGGTCTCCTAAGCTAATACTTTTACTAATATTGAACCAGCTCAACTATCCCGGCGTAAGCTACAACTGTTCATTTTGTATGATATTTAGTAATATCTTGTTACAATCTCCTTGTCAGTATTTTATTTAAAAAATTCTGCATGAGGCCTGCCTGGCCTGGCCATGGAGCAGCCGCTGCTGCCACCACTACTGCAAGCGCCCCTGTCCCAACCACAGAGCTGAGGAGTCTGATTGGGTCTGACTGCCCAGCAAGTGTGAGGCATGCAAGGATGTAGCCATGGGACTGAAGTCAGCTTTTTGAGGAAGTTATTGACACTGGCTCTAGCTTCCTAAACCAGAAAGCCTCCAGAGTCAAATATACCAAATTGAATCTTCAATTAATTGAAGCAACTGAGACCATCTGCAAGAGACTTCTGGACTATAGCTTGCATAAGGAAAGGAGTGGCAGCAACCGGTTTGCTAAGGGACTGTCTGAGACTTTTGAAACACTCCACAACTTGGTCCGCAAGGGGGTGATGGACATACCCTATGAACTGTGGAATGAGGCTTCAGCTGAGGTAGCTGACCTCAAGAAGCAGTGTGATGTGCTTGTGTAGGAATTTGAGGAAATGATTGTGGATTGGTATCAGAAGCAGCAGGAAGAGGACATAACCTCCTTTCTTTGTGCCAATCATGTGTTAAAGATGAAAGATACAAGTTGCCTGACTCAGCAATGGATCAGCAAGAAAGGGGCCAAGGTACCCCGTGGAGGGAAAAAAGCCAAGAAAAAGAGGGGCAAAGGGAAGGTATCCAAGAAGACAAAAAGAAAACTGAGGAAGGATCCAAATGAAGACCTTCATCCCAAGGAGGATGAGGGGTCCAGAAAGCCACCTCTCTCACATACATCCACACTGATAAACTGTAGAATCCAACCAAGCACAATATCTGCTGTTCTGTGAGCACAGAGGGAAGCCCTTAGCTGAGCAAGACTCTTGTTTTCTCTTGTGCCTTTGGCAGACAAGAATGGACACCCCAGCTCTGAGGTTTCACTGTACTCCCTGCTGTGCCCTTGTCTGGCTGAGGATTATAGAGCCTGCCTTTCCTTTTCCTTTCCTGGCAGCCACTTGTCCCCTGAGCTTGGAAGAAGATCTGTGTGGTAGTCCCTTATTTCACTGGTTGTCCATCTCCTCTCATGAAAGATTATGCTCAGTTTCTCTGGATAGCGGATCCTTGGTTGTAATCCAAGTCCCTTTGCCTTACAGAATATCATATTCCAAACTCTCTGATATTTGAATGTAGAAGCCACAAGACCAGTTTCCATGCTCCCCCACAGTCATAAATGCTGCTCCATGTAACTACAACCTAGAATGGTCTTTGTGCAATGAGATGATAAATACTATCCGTTCCTACATGACACAACATGTCAATTTAAGGAACTTTGCAATCTCTATCAGACCAATTGTTCAATCCCCTCACAGTCTCTGGACTGAAACCTCCCTGGAAGCTGCTGCTGTCATTTCCATTTCTAAGGTCCATTGCTACTTTTGCTCCAGTTCAGCTCCTACTCCAGTGTCACAGATCTCTACTGTCAGCCTCCTAAATTGTTTTGGCCTGGAAAAATATCTCAAACTAATCTTTTCTTGGTTCTGCCACTCCATCACTCGATTTGATAAATTATTTTAAAATTGCTTGGGGTGGGGTAGGGAAATATTGCAAGAATTCACCTGGGTTGCTGCCTCTCCTACACTGTCTTGGATCCTCTGAAACAGCATATCTTTAAATTTAAGGTAATAAAGTTTTCCTCTGGTTATCTAATCTACAACTTGCATTTGCTAAATTTGGGGAAATGGACCAGAGAGGGCATTACATAGGCATATATAAACACATACATAACAGAACTATGATAATTTTGAGAGAGAAGGGAGGGAGACTAAGGAAATAAAAACAAACTCATGCCGAAGGTAGCCCTTTGTTGAATTTTAAAGTTTTAAAGAAAATAAAGTATCTTTCCAGGTGGAGGTGACCATAATTTCTAAAAAAGCTGGGATTTTTTTGTTTGTTTGTTTGTTTGCTTTCAATTGTTTATGCCTTTGAATTCCTAATGCTCAGTAAGTTTCTTCTCACTTAGTAAGCAATTAATAAATACTAGTTGACTGAGTGACTGAGAAGAGAGTCCATTCCAGTCATAGGGAGTTAGCCCATGCAAAGATGAAGATACAGGAGATAGAACATTTTTTTCCAATTCTTATATTTCTTTTCCCCCAATTTACTAAATTATATAGTTTTAGTTTTCAACATTCAGTTCCATAAGTTTTAAATTTTTTACCCATTCCCTCCTCCCTCCCCAAGGCAGCATGGAATTTAATATGAGCTCTACACATACATTTCTTTTGAATACATTTTCACATTATTTATGCAGCATAGATGAATTCTATCAAATGAGAAAAGCCATGAGAAAGAAAAAAAATAAAACAAAACAAAAGAAAATATCCTGCATCATTCTGTATTCTGACTTCATAGTTCTTTCTCTAGATGTAGTGGGCCTTTTCCCCAGTCTGTCCTTTGGAATTGTAATAGGTCCTTGCATTGCTGAGAGTAACTGTCTATCAGAATGAGTCCTCACATACTGTGGCTATTACTGTGTATAAATGTTCTCCTGGTTCTGCTCCCCTCATACAGCATCAGTTTATATACAACTTTACAGGTTTCTTTGAAGTCTGCTTGATTATCATTTCTTATAGCATAATAATATTCCATTACATTCATATACTGCAACTTGTTTAGCCATTCCCCAATTGATTGGCATCCCCTCAATTTCCAGTTCTTGGTCACTACAAAAAGAGTTGCTATAAATATGTTTGTACATGTGGATTCTTTTTCCATTCTTATTATCTTTTTGGGATACAGCCATAGAAGCAGCATTACTGGGTCAAAGGGAATGCACATTTTCATAGTCCTTTGGGTATAGTTCCAAACTTCTCTACAGAATGGATGGATCAGCTCATACTCCATCAACAATGAATTAGTGTTCCAACATTCCCACATCCTCTCTAACATTTATCATTTCCCAGTTTTGTTATGTTAGCCAATCTGATAGTTGTGATGTGGTACCATTGTTGGAAAAAATTCTTTCCCAGTTTTCTGCTTCAATCCTCATCTTGGTTGCATTGGCTTTGTTTGTGCAAAATCTTGTCAATTTAATGTAATCAAAATTATCCATTTTGCATTTCATCATGTTCACTCTCTTGTTTGGTCCTCCATTCTCTATAAATCTAACAGATAAACTATTCCTTGATCCCCTTATTGTTTATAGTATCAGTCTTTTTACCTAGATTGTGTACCCATTTGGTATATGTTCTGGTATACTCTGTCAGACATTAGTCTGTGCCCAGTATCTGCCTTACTATTATCCAGTTTTCCAAGAAGTTTTCTTTTTGATCAAACAGTGAATATTTATCCCAGAAGCAGGGGTCTTTGAATTTATCAAACAGTAGATTGCTATACTCATTGACTTCTGTGTCTTGTATACCTAACCTATTCCACTGCCTCTATTTCTTGGCCAGAACCAAGTTATTTTGATGATTATTGCTTTATAATAAAATATAAGATCTGGTATGGCTAGGCCACCTTCCCTAGCATTTCTTTTCATTAGTTCCCTTGATATTCTTGACATTTTGTTCTTCCAGATGAAGTGCAATGTTATTTTTTCTTGCTCTAAAAATTATTTTGGTAGTTTGATTGGCATGGCACTTAATAAGTAAAAAAAATTTTAGGTAGAATTGTCATTTTTATATTAGCTTGGCCTACCCACAAGCAACTGATCTTTTTCCAGTTATTTAGATCTGAATTAAAATATGGCAAAAGTGTTTTGTAACTGTATTCATATGTCCATGGGTTTGTTTCAGCAATAGCTTCCCAAATATTTTACAGTGTCTACAATAATTTTAAATGGAATTTCTCTTTCTGTCTCTTACTGTTAGACTCTGTTAATAATTTACAGAAATGCAGATGATTTATATGGGTTTAGGTAGACCATTTTCTGCAAGGAACCAGACCACCAGTTTGAATATACACAGGGAAGTAATATTTAATAGTCAAGGAAGGTAGGTGGGGACAAGGTAGTTACAAGCCTTAAATGTCAAACTTTGCCATTTATAGTTGGTCCTAGAGATAATAGAGTTAGTAGGGACTAATAAGCAGTGTGGTGAAATAGACTCGTGCTTTTGATAAATTACTTTGGCAGCCATTTAGAGATTGACTGAAGTGAGGACATACTTGAAACTAGAAAACCATTTAAGAATTGATTGCAATCATCCAGGTGAGAGAAGATGATGGACTGAACTAGGGTGATTGCTGAATGAGTGGAGAGAAAGGAGCCATGCATGAGAGATGCTGTAGAGCAAGAAATAATGGGATTTGTCAAGTGATTCCATACGGGAGATGAAGAACATTTAAGAGTGGTAATGATTTTGAGATGTCAAAAATGAAAGACTGTATGGATGGTGGAGCTTTTGACAAAAATGTGGAAGTTCAGAAGACTGATGGATTTGGGAAAGTAACAGAATGAGTTCTGACACATTGAGTTTGAGATACCTCCAAAAACATTTAGTTTGAAATATTTAATAAACCCTTGCTGACATGGGACTGGAACTTAGGTTTGGTAGAGTGACTAGGCTTGGATAATGATTGAATGCATGGCAACTGACAAGATCACTAAGTGATAAAATACCTAGAGGAAGCATCCAAGGTCACAGAGTCTTAGCGTATATCCATAGTTGCAGGGTAAAACATGCATGATTTTCCACCAAACTATCTTTGTTATGAAAACCAAGGGAGAAGATAGAATTAATTGCTTCACAAAGGTAGAGAAGGAAGATTGAGAAAAGGTCAGAAGATATGGGAAAAATAAACTCCAGAATCCCTACCAAGTTGATGATATTTTTACTCCTGGTCTTCACCTAGTATTGTCCCTTCCTTACAGATACAACATTAATTATTTTGAATTGTACTTATTTTTTAAAATAATATTGTAAATATGTTTATTAAACTATGTGGAATGGAACATATTTGACTAAGGAAAATGAGAAACAGAAATTTGGATGTCCCCTGCATTCATATGAGCCTTTATTTTCACACACACCCTGCTTTGGATCTTGACTTACTCTTTACTGTTGTGCCACTTGCTAATTACCTGATTTGAGGGAGGTCACAACTATTCTATGCTTTCATTTCTTCATTTGTAAAAAAGTAGTTGCACTAGATGGCCTCTTAAACCATGTCAAATCTAAAACTAGGATCCTGTGATTATATTGGGCATTTTTAGTGGTGTTTACCAATATCTTTGCCAAGAAACTCCATGTACCTATTATACTATGGTACAAGGGGTTAAGAGAACTGAACATGTCTAAACAACAGCAATAACATACTGGGAAAATATTTTGTTAAAAAGTATAATGAAATAATTTGAAAAAACTAGGACGATTACTATGAACTGCTGAAGAGCAAAGTGACTAGGAGAATAGTCTATATAATTAAAATGTTAAGGAGGAAAAACACTTTTAAAATATGTCAGAACTCTAAAAAATACAAAGGATTTTATGAGTCCAAAGGATTAAAGAAGAAGCAAGTAACATAGGTATAGCTAAAGATACAGTGAACTTAAAATCCAACTGAGACCTTTTGATGGAGCCAATGTAGAAACCTGTTTTTCTGGACTACACATATTTGTTATGTAGATTTTATTTTCATTTTTAGTTGTTCAATTAAAATGAGAGAGCCAGAGGAGGAAGAGAGGACAAACTCTTGTTAAAACAAATGAATAAATAAAGAAAAGAAATAATGCAGAAAAAACTCTAGGAGCTAGAAGTAGAGTTAAGCATTCAAAACATCTAAAGAATACTAAAAGGGGCAGAGACAAGATGGTGGAGTATAAGCAGGAAATTTCATGACCTCCCCCGAAACCACCTTAAATACCTATAAAATATGACTCTAAGCAAATTTTAGGGCTACAGAACCCACAAAGTGATGGAGAGAAATGAATCTCCATCTGAAGGCTGCCTGGCAGGCCAATAGGAAGGGTTCAGCACAGCATTCTAGGAGCCAAGTGTAGTCCCACAGGAGCCACTTGGTTTGGCCCCAATGAGGCAGTTAGAGCCCACTTCAGGAGAGTGAATCACCAGCAGCTGTGGTGGTTTCCAGACTTTTTAACCCATAAACACCAAAAAGAAAGTGAAAGGTCAGTCAGGAACTCTGTTGTAAAGGAACAGTGCAGTCAGGCCTCTGTCCCCAAGGTAAGAGGTAGTGAAGGTAAGATGGTTGCAACATCTGCTACATGGGTGCCTCAGGAGTTCCTGGCTTACAGATTGTAGTGGAACCAAGGGACCATTCAGAGAGTAATCATTCTTACTGTGACCTATTTGGATCTGGGTCACTTTCTTGGGTGGTGGTCCTGGGGTGAGAAATGCTAGTTTTCCAGTGTGGTGTCTGCAGAAAGGGCACCCTCCTCAGATCTCTGACAACATCTGTGAAAACTGCAGTGATTTGGGAAAAAGCTCTCCTCTCTGGAAGTAGAGTTCTACCACGGCAAAGAGCTCAAAAGTCAAGTAATTGACTGGCAATATGAGCAAACAGAGGAAGCACAAACAGACCATAGGTTCCTTTTTGGGGGACAAAATGGATCAAAGCATGGAGTGGGAGGAAGACAACAAAGTCAGAACTCTTGCATCAAAAGTTTCCAAGAAAATATATGAACTGGTTACTGGCCATGGAAGAGCTCAAGAAGGATGTTGAACATCAAGTAGGAGAAGTAGAGGAAAAACTGGGAAGAGAAATGAGAACTATTCAAAAAAAATCATGGAAAGAGAGACAACCAACTGATTGAAGAAAGTAAGCCCTAAAACATAGACTAAGTCAAATGTCAAAAGAGCCCCAAAAAGCCAACGAGGAGAAGAATACATTAAAAAGCTAAATTTGCCAGATAGAAAAGGAATTTCAAAAACTCACTGAAGAGAACAATTCCTTCAATATTAGATTGGAGCAAATGGAAGCTAATGATTTTATGGGAAATAAAGATACTATAGGAATAGATTGGAACAAATGAAAAAAAGGCAATGTGAAATACATTATTGGAAAAACCACAGGCCTGGAAAATAGATCCAAGAGAGACAATTTAAAAATTGTTGGGCTACTTGCAAGCCATGGTCATAAAAAGATCCTTGAAACCATATATATAAATGTAAATCTAAATATATAAATCTCTTAATTCAAGAAATTCTCAAAGAAAATTGTCCTAATGGCAAAAACCAGATGGCATCATAGAAATTGAAAGAATTCACCAATTGCCTCTTGATAAAGATCCCAAAAAGAATTTTAGGAATATTGTAGACAAATTCCAGAGTTCTCAGGTCAAGGAGAAAATATTACAAGCAGTCAGGAAGAAACAATTTGAGTATCATAGAAACACAATAAGGATAACACTAGATCTAACAGGTTCTACATTAAGGGATCAAAGGACTTGGAATATGATATTCCAGAGATCAAAGGATTATAATCAAGAACCACCTACCCAGCAAATCTGAGTATAATGTTTCAGGGGGAAATATGGCCATTCAATGAAACCGAGGAATTTCAAGCATTCTTGATGAAAAAAAAGAGTTGAATAGAAAATTTGACTTTCAAATACAAGAAGCATGAGAAGGTAAACAGGGGGAAAAAGTCATAGGGAACTTATCAAAATTGAACTATTTAAATTCCCACATGGTGAAAATATAATTGTAACTTGCAAGACTTTTTATATGTGTGTATGTATGCATGTATGCACATATATATGTGCGTACATATATGTATACATACACGTGTGTGTTTACAAAGGAAGGAAAGTGTGCATATACATACATGTGTATGTGTAAATGTATACATAGACAGAGGGCACAGGATCAGTTGAATCGGAAGGGATGGTATCTAAAAAATAAAATTAAGAGGTGATAGAGGAATATAATGAGAGGAGATAGGGAGAGAGTCAATAGGGTAAATTAACTCATATAAAAGAGGCAAGAGAAAACTGTTACAATTGAGGGGAAGAACAGAAAGGCAAAACTTAATGGGTCAAACTTACTCTCATTGAATTTGACTTAAGGAGGGAATAACATACAGACTAAATTGGGCATCTTACAATGCAGGAAAGTGGGGGGGGATAAGAGGGGAATGATAGAAGGGAGGGCAGATTGGGGGGAGGGTAGTTAGAAGTACACACTTTTGAAAAGATACAGGGACAAAGTAGAGGATAGAACAAGTGGGGGATGGGATAGGATGGAAGGAAATATAGTCATTCTTTCACAATATATCTACTATGGAAATGTTTTGTGTAACTACACATATTAGCTTATATTGAATTGCTTTTCCTCCTAGTAGGAGTGGGTGATGAGGGAAAAAAGGAAAGCATCTGAAAAATCAAAGTTTTAAAATTGTTGTTGTTGTTGTTGTTTACATGCAACTGGGAAATAAGATATACAGGAACCAGGGTATAGAAATCCATCATGCCCCACAAGAAAGTAAGAGGGAGATGGGGAAGGATATAAGAGAGAGCAGATTGGGGGAAGCAATATTCAGTAAGATCACTATTTTGGGGTGTGGGGTTTAGGAAAGATGGGAATAAAATTTGTAACACAAAATCTTTTGGAAATGAATGTTGAAAAATAAAAATAAAAATTTTTTAAAAATAATATGAAAAATGGTAGTCATCCAAGAACTCACTTTTCTGCTACTAAAAGCCCTCAGCTCTATTTCTTGCTATCCTCATAAAGCAGGTTACAAATATAATTTGTATATTTATATATAAATATAATTCATTGTCAAACAAAGATACTAGTCTTAAAGTTAGAAGACTGGTATTAGATTTTTGGTTCTCCTACTTACTACCTGCCTACAACTGGAGAGGTTGCTTGAAGCTCTCTGTGTGTCATGCATCAAATGGTGATAATTATTTTTCTACCTACGTACTTCACAAGTTTTTGCATTTTTTTGAAGGGAGATGATTCGTAATTCTAATAATTTTGTACACACACATACACACATATGTGTGTGTAAAATGTGTATGTGTGTGTACAAAACATATATGTGTATGCATGCAAGTATATATACACATACATACACAAATATCTATATTATGCATACATGTAAGAAATCTATCTAAGCATTGATTTCTCTATCTGTGTTAATATGAGCATATCTCAAATATAAAGAATCTATATGACCATATGTGTTTACACACACACGCACACATTGCTTTATAGTTTACTTAAAATGTTTCTTTAGTTCAGAATTAATCAGATGAATAAATATCTCTGGAATTTGCATTCTTGAAGGATTCAGGGGAAGGCCAACAGGACCGGGCATGATTTTCTCCAATATCTGAGGGAAATGTCGGACTAAAATACATACATACATACATATCTATCTATCTATCTATCTATCTATCTATCTATCTATCTATCTGTCTGTCTGTCTGTCTGTCTGTCTGTCTGTCTATCTATCTATCTATCTGTCTATCTATACATGAATGTCTATCACAAATAGGGAATAATAAATAAAGCCATGATTAAGTTAATTATATATAAGGGGTTAGAACATTTCTTCAATCAAAGATTCTTACTATTGAGTGTTGGAGAAAGACACCAATAGTTTAAGTCACCAATCAGAGTTTTCTTAGCCCTTATGTACCAGAGAGAGGATTTATACAATGGCATAGTTGATTCAGTTCTCTATTTACTATGCCTTTGCCTCTAGAGATAGAAATTTATTGAATCCCTGGACTTGGAGTCAGAATAGCTGTGTAACCATTTGCAGCTGTGTGATTGCAGTCAAATTACTTGGCCTCTCTGAATTACCATTTCCTTATCTTTCAAATAGGCATAATAGTAATTTCCCTACCTTCCTCACATTCCAGGATTTCTGTAAGGATCAAATGAGAAAATGTTGGGAAAATGTTAACTCTCTAACCATGAAGTTCCATGTAAATGTATCTTGTTATTCTTATTGGTGCAAAGCCACCTTTTAAGGCTCACATGCTCAGCACTAAATTTTCTCATGTGAAAATAGCAGATAACAACATCTGCTTCCTACCTATGGTGAAGGAATGTTGTGAAGATGACTTTGGAAACATCTATAAATCTCTTAATGCTCTTTCAGGAAGGAAGCTATAAAGCCCAGTTATTCCCTTGTTATTGAAGGCTAGGCAAGCACTAAGTGGTATTGAATGAAACCACCCAGCATTAAGTGGGAAAGAAAATGAACACTGTAGTGAGACTTTTCCATCTTCATATTTCTCTTTATTGCATCCTTAGATTTGCCTTTAGGGAGTTTGATTTTAATTTTAAATTAAGAATTTTGAACTCAAACCTAACAGTGATAGTCAGATTTTCTTTTTTAATGAGCAAATAATGATGGGGGATTTCGAAGTTGATTATTCTATGTTTTCCTGTGATTTAAATTCACTCTATATAACTAAAGAGACAACTGTGGTTTTGTTGACTGACAGACACAAAGCTTTGTAGTGGGGAAAGTCTGAGTTCTCCTCTAGAGGATGCTAACAGTGTGAACCCTGGGCAACTCATTAATGTCTCAATGTCCTAGGCAATTCTATAAATATGTGAACTAGAGAATTACCAAACTGCATTGATTTAGGGAGATTCCACACTAGGCATTCTCAATACCAATGGAATTGTGGGTTTGGATGTCTTTATCCTTCTTCCCAAAATATGTCTAAATATGTGGACATATTGTGTCAATATTAAGCACATTTAAAACGGTGCATACATATATGGAATCGATATTACATACATACGCATGTGTATACTTACATACATAATATGCATATAGTGACAGGGATGGGGTAGGGACTATAGCCTGTGATTGCATTGATATAAGAAAATCTTGTATCAGGAAGCTATCCCTACTACTAGAGGTTAGCAACTTCTTCTTGAATTAGTTTTAGAAAGATGTCTAGGATCATAACCTACAATTTAAGAAGCACTAATTAGGAGTCTGGAAAACACATATTTCTGATGGTCTTAGGAACCGAGACACCACTCCTCTATCAGTATCCAGGCAGGTCCGCCCACATGCGGTTATGCCCATATATGAGTATTAAAGGGTCACAGCATTAGGAAGGTTGAGAACCACTGATCTAGAGCATTGAGAGCTTAAAGAATTTACTAAGTCTCACAATGTCTGTATATGTAAGGCTGATATTGAATCCAAGACTTCCTGAAAGACTTCTAAATCCAGGTCTTTAACCTAAATTATGCTACCTGCCCACTTGTACCTATACATATACATGCGAAATAAACATTTGTGAATATATATGTGCATTTGAATATAGAGAAAGATAAAGTGGTAAATTATGAAAGGAAGTATGTTGTAGCAGGTAGAGAGTAAGCATAAGAGTAAAGGTTGGAGGGCAGCTATGTTGCACAATGGAGAGAGTGCTGACCCTATAGTTAGGAAGACGTGAATTCAAATGTCTCTTCAGATATGTACTAGCTGTATGATTCTGGATAAGTCACTTAACCCTGTATGTCTCTGTTTCCTTACTTGTAAAATGAAGTGAAGAAGGAAATGTCAAAACATTCCAGTATCTTTGCCAAGAAACCCCCAAATAGGGTCATGAAAAGCTGGATGTAACTAATCAACCAAAAAAAAATCAGAGTAAGAAAGTCCTGGGTATAAGCTTTGCCTATGCCACAAATTGTTTTGGTGACCCTAGGAAAGTCATTTAGTTAACTTTCAATACTCTAGAAAATTCTTTAAAACTATAAATTGCACTGATATACACTGATATGCACAGGTGGATGATATAATATTATCTTATATATGATCAAAATCATATAAACATTATATATTTGAATTATTAAATACTATTATATTAAATATAAAGCATATGCATATATAATTTGAGGCAGGGAAATATGGTACATGCATAGTGCATATAAATACACATATATATGCATATATGCACAGAGAGAGAAAGAGAGAGAGATAGAAAGACAGAGGGAGACAGAGACAGAGAAAGAGAAAAGAAGATCTCATCTGCTTCATTGTGGTGTTCACATATCACTGAATTTTCATAGTTACAGCCCAAACTCTTACTCATCCTAGAAAAACAGAAAAACTTCAAGGATCAGTATATATCTGTTTATTTTCTAAGGACTAACCTAGAGTACAGGAAGGCTCATTATCAAATGGAGATAATATTTTTGGCCACAACTATTCATGAAACACATATTAAAGCATGAAGACAGTTGTGACATGCATTGCTTGAGGAAACAATCACAAGGGTTGGCATAATATATCCTTGCAGTATTACAGGACTGTCATGAAGAAAAGGTTTTAGATTTCTTATTATTCCTTATGAATGAAGAAAAAAATTGAACAAGAGAATTGAAGGTAAATAGAGGCTTGAAGAAAATGTTGGCAAGTAAAGAAATTTAAAAAAAAGAATGCCATGTTTTGTTGAAGGTAGAGGAAAGGTCAAAGTCCTATAACTCTAACATTTAAAAAAAAGTATACTTGTTGTACATGAAGTAGCTAGGTGGTGCAGTAGATAAAGTGGTGGGCCTGGCCTCAGGAAGATTGAGTTCAAATCTCAAATCACATACTTCCTAGCTGTATCACCTAAGGGAAATCACTTAACCTCTCACCTCAGTTTCTTCAGCTATAAAATGGAGATAATAGTAATGCTTATTTCCCACAGTTGTTTTGAGGATCAAATGACATATTTGCAAGTGCTTAGTACAGTTCCTGGCACACATGTAAGTTGTTACATAAACACTAACTATTATAATTATATCCAGAGAATCATCTTTTAGACCTCTGTAAACCCACGTGGTAGTTATTGCTCTGCACAGAAGGATAGAGCTACTAGAATAAAGTAAAGCAAATTCTTTCTGCCTCAATTCCTTTTCTGTTTAGCTTAGTAGAATTCTGTGAAGATTTGCCTTGAGTAAGAGGCATGATAAATCCTAAAATGTACTTCTGACCATAAATTAGATGATAGTTGAACTCAGAAGCCCAGGGTGGGGGGAGGCCTCTGTGCTCCGTTAAAATCAAGAAGAGCCAGACAGCTGAAAAAAGGAGGAATAAAAGAAAAAAAAGTCAAGAGCTGAGCGTCATTTAGAAGACCTTCAGAGGAACCTGTCTGGATGGGTTTCTATATTTCCTGCTACATATGTATGAGAAGGGATAGTTGTAGTTATTGGATAACAGAAATTGAAGAAGAATGATCAAACTTTCATGGCTATTGGCTGACTACGTGTATTGAAGATAACTATAGTTAGCTTTCCCTGCAGAGAAAGACTTGTAAATTACAACTCCTCCAGTAGAAGACTGTGGTTGTTTTGTCAATTAGTCATGTTTGGGACTCTGTGACCTCATTGAGGGGTTTCTTGGCAAAAATCCTGGAGTGGTTTGTCATTTCCTTCTCCATCTCATTTGATAGATGAGGAAACTGAAGCAAATAGGGTTAAGTGACTTGGAAAGAGTCATACAGTTATTAAGTGTCTAAGGCCAGACCTGAACTCCTATCTTCCTGAGTTGGGGGACCAGCACCCTATCCATTGAGCAACCTAGCTGCCCCATCTAGTAGAAGGATTAAGCTACAAGCGGCTCTTCTAGTAGCACCTTGCTGAGTCACAGATGATCTGTATATAGTGACAGTTGAACTATGGCTTCTCCTCTGAAGGGGAACACATACATTACACATGGAACTCCCAGTAGTTGGATGGAAGTGACTAGAAGAGATGGTAGAAAAGTTGTCACCACTGACTTCCCTAGTGTATAATTTGTGAAAGTATTACATAATTATATTATCCTTATAATAGATCAAGTCAGAATATAGTAGATAACAATACATGGGAAAGAGAAGAAAATTGCTCATCAGAGAGCAACAAAGAACAAAATGACAACAGAAAAAAAAACCTTTAGAAGCATTGCAGAATTGGAAGCATCATTTGTCATGTGTGTGTGTGTGTGGGGGGGTTACCTATATATTTTCTTTTTAGTTCTGTGATCACATGTTTCTCCGTATGTGCATTCTTATCCATGATCTTTCTCATGACTGAGTTTTCCCCTGAGTGCACATGGATTTGTGGGATACTGATTTCAATTTTTTACAGAGAGCTGTCATATTATTACTTTACATTGCAATTTAGTTTAAATGACTTTGCTAAATGTACTGAGTATTTCATCTTACTGACTGGTAAAAAATTAAAACACATATTTTGGAGCTCACAAACTGTGTTTTAGAGAACATACTTATCCATGAAATACCTGGATAGTACTTAACTGATGGACTCAAAGTCAGAGGGGGCCCACAGGTTACATTTGGATTTTTTTCTTCAAAATTAGACCTATCCAAAAGTGGAATGAGTTGCCCTCGTTTTCTTTTTAAAAAAAAAGGCAGAATGGCCACTTGTTGTGATGACATTCTCATTCAGGGATGTGTTGAAGTAGATAAACTCTAAAGTTCCTTCCCACTCTCAGATTTTGAGATTCACTTGAAACATATTACACCTGTCCTGGGAACCCTCTTTAAATGAAAGTGCTTTCCCTTGCCTGCTTTAGGGCTTAGTCATGTGACTGTCAATCACCTCTCACTCTTGAGACTTTACTGTTATGTCCAATCTTTTTTGTTTAGTATTGTCAGTAATAATCTATGTCTCATAACTTTATTCTCCATCTAATAGATGGTATATTCTTTTCTTATCCAGAAAATTACTTTAGTCAGTCATCAAGATTATGACCAAACAGCATAAACAGTTTTGTAAAAATATGGTAAAGTCAAAGAAGCATCAGCCACTTGTAATATAAAATTCCTTTCCAAACACTTCACAGCCTTAATCCCAAAGGCAAACCTTTACCCTCAGATTTTCCACTCTTTTTAAAATATTTCAGTCTTGTGAACACTGAGATGGCAAGGGAGTTAATTGATCTAATAAAACTCCCTTTTACCCACATCTTAGAGAAATAGCAGATTGTAATGATCAATCATGCCAATTAACTTATGAACAGATACTTCAATTGGAAGTCTCCTTTTCCACTTTCTGAGCAGGATATCATGAGGTTGCTGCCACAAACTTGACCTTGAAGCTGCTTTTATCTTAGCCAACAGAAGCTTTTGAGTTGTGGGGTGGTCAGTCTACCTGTCTCTTTTGCTCATAGGAATGTATGGCATATGCAAGGGTTATTGCATAGGATCATAGATTTAGAATTGGAAAAACCTTACCTAAGTTTTTTCATCTACAAACTCAGTGCGCTATCCAATATAACACCTTGCCTACATCTGCCTGCTCAGAAGCAAAGAGAGATATTCCTCATTGCCACCATGTCTCTGTTTTCGCTTTTGTCTCTCTGAATCACTTACCTTCAATTCTACATTCCTGGTGGTACAAATGCATACCTCACACATGGACTTCTGCTAAATCGCTTTTAGGGACTACACATTATTTGTCTCAAAGTTTTATGAAAGACTGAGCAGGGGATGCATTACTAATTTTAGAGGCAGATGACCTGATTTCAAATTCCATATTCAGCGCAATTTAAAACAAAAAGCACTTATTAAGTCCCTACTCTACTCTATGTGATCTACAAAGTAGGAATACAAAGACACATGAAAAACAGCTCCTGTCTTCAATGATTTTACATTCTATCATGAGAATAAAGCTTGTGTGTATATGTATCCACATGTACAAACACATAAAATTTGAAATGGAAAAAAGTAATCAAAACCAGTAGATCAAAGAAAACAAATCAGTGATATACTTCATTTTTTTCAAAAAATAATACAAAATAAGGAAAGAAGCAACTTTACCAAACTTGTTCTATACAGCAAATATACTCTCTACTCCTCAAAACAAAGGTAAGGAACAGACAGAAAATTACAGCCTAATATAGTTAGCATTAATAAAATATTAAATAAATAAATAAATTATTTTTGTTTATGAATGAATTTAGCTATTATATATCAATAATTATTTTTAAATTAATTAATAAATATGTAATGATTAAATGTTACAAATTAATAATTAATTTATAGTCTATAATTCATTTATAATAAAATTATTAAAAATAGTAAATAGAAAATAGGAATATGTTTATTATAAATAAATAAAATTTATACTTCGGATACATATATAGATGGTCCTCTAGTAAGTCTTCCATGTCATAAAAAAATGTGATATAGTGCCTAGACTAGTCTTAAAATTATGTAGATCCAAGTTCAAGTCCTTTCTCTCATGCAAACTGACTATCAAACTCTGCGCCAGCTCTCTAGTATTATATGTTACAGAGAAGATGCTAACTTGATTTGCTGGGGAATACCAGGATCTGGGAGATCCCTGTACTGTTGAAGTCACAGAACTGGTTCTTTGAAAATAGCATAATATTAAGCAATTATTAGCAGAAGAATTCAATTAATGATATCACTGTAACCAAAAGTGCAAATAAAAAATCCCTTTGTTAAAACGTGGAACTCATTTATGTTAAAACACATATATTAACAACAATAGCTTTAGAGGGATTTGATTTAGCAGGATAAAAAGCATTTATTTGAATCAAAGAACTTGTAGTACATATAATCAAGGAACATTGATATTTCCCCACTAAGTACAGGTTTTAGCATAATCATTCACTCTCACTATAACAGTTCAATGCAGTCCTAAAAATTCCAGCTGTGGGGCAAATGAAGTAAATTAACGTATTGTTAAAGAATAAGTTAAGATATTTATACTTTTGTTCTATAGCTTAGGTGTTATTCTGAACTCTTCATTCTCACCTCCACTCCCACCCCATAGCTAGTCAGTTGTTAAATCCAGTCAATTCTACCTTTATAACTTTTCTTATGTATGCCCCTTTTCTCCTTTGCTACTGACACTATTTGGAGCCCTCATCACTTCCCACCTGAGTTATTGAAATATCTATCTTTGTGGTCTTCCCAGTTCATCTCCCCATGCTAGTTCATCCTCCGCTGACATGACAAACTGATCTTACTAAAGTGCATTTCTGACCATGTACCACATACCTTCTCCCATTTAATAAACTCCAGTGACTCCCTATTATCTCTGTGATTAAATATAAACTCTCCTATTTGACCATTAAAGTCCTTCACAATCTGAGCCCTTCATACTTTTCTAGTCATTTTAATCCCATCACATGCACTGTGATACAGTGACACTGGCCTCCTTCATTTTCATCTTATTCGTTTTTGTTGAATTAATATTTATTAAGTGCCTGGTATGTATCAGGCACTGTGCTAAATATGTGAGATTAAAAAAAACAGGGAAAAGACAACACCTGTCCTCAAGACGTTTATAATCTAATGCAGGAGACAACATGGAGACAAATATATTTAAAGTAAGCAAAATACCAGATAAACAGGAAATAATTAAAAGAGGGAAAGTGTTGGAAATAAGAGGTGTTCAGGAAGGCTTCATATAAGAATGTTGATTTTAGTTAGAACTTAAATGAAACCAAGAATATCAGTAGTCAGAGAAGAGGAGTGAGAACATTCTGAGCATGGGGGAAAGTCAGGGGAAAAATGCTCAGAGCTAAGAGATGACAGTATCTTCTATATGGAGGAATGAGAAGGCTAGTATCAATGACTGTCATTTGGCAAATCAGTTATTTATACTCACTTTAAGATTACAGTTTCAAGGCAGAAATAATTACATTCTGTCACAAGGGAGTAGGGGCCTGATACACATAGTATCATTTCTGGTAAAAAGGGAACAATGTTCCCAGTTCAAACTACCTCAGTAGCAAAAATAAAACTGTCAAACACTCAGAATGGCTTTTCAAACAGCAATTGGGAAGCAACAACAACAACAAAAGACAAAAAACCTGAACTACTCACTACACACTACTCACTCAACATTGTTTTTGGAATAGAGACTAGATTTAAACTAAAGTTCAACATCAAGAATAGGCTGGGGAAAATAGTAAATAAGAACAACAGCAAAAAAGTTGGACATAAAAATCTACTGTGTTGAGAAAGAAGACCAAGACACAAACTCAAAGGAAGGCAACCAGGTCTGAATAAGCACAAAAAATTTCAAAAAAATGTGTGAATTTGATCAAAACACATAAAGAATTCCTGGAAGAGTGAAAAAGATATTTTAAAAATAAAATAAGAGGTATCTAGGTGGCACAGTAAATAGGGCACCAGCCCTGGAGTAGGGAGGACCTAAGTTCAAATTCAGTCTTGGACAATTGACACACTTACTAGCTGTGTGACCTACAGTGAGTCATTTAATCCCAATTTCCATGCCTTCCCTCCTTCAAAAAAAATAAAAGTGGTAGAGGAAAAAATGGGGAAATGAGTGAGAGTAATGCAAGAAAATCATTTACCCAACAGCTTGGTAAAAAAAAAAATAAAGCACCAAAATAATGAAAAAATGCATACTCAAAAGAACTGGACAAATGGTAAAAGAAGTACAAAAGCTCAATGAAGAAATAAGTTCCTTAAAAATTAGAATTGAGCAAATAGAATTTCATGACTACATGAGACATCAAAAATCAATAAAATAAAGTCAAAAGAATAAAAATAGAAGAAAATATGAAATATTTCACCACAAAACAACTGACGTGTAAAATAGACTAAGTAGAGATAATTTAAGAATTATTGGACTACTTGAAAGTGATCATTAAAGAAAGAACCTAGACAACATATTTCAAGAAATTATAAAGGAAAATTGCCCTAATATCTTAGAACCTGAGGGTAAACTTAGAAAGTGAAAGAATCCACTTATCACCATCTGAAAGAGATTCCTGCCCCCCCCCAAAATAACTCTCAGGTAAAATTATAGCCAAGTTCCCAAATTTCCAAGTTGACAAGAAAATATTCAAAACTCAGAAATAATTCAGATAGCATGTTTCCACAATCACCATATTAAAGAGATGGTGGCTTCAAATATGAAATTCTGGAAGGTAAAGAAGTTGGGATTGCAAACCATGAAAAAATAGTATAATATTTGAGGGGGGAAATGGATATTTAATGACACAGAGGGCTTTCAAGCATTCCTGATTTAAAAAAAATGAGAGTTGAATAAATAATTGGACTTTCAAACATGACTCAGGAGAATTATAAAAAAAGTAAATATGGAAGAGAAATGAAGAACTCAATAAGGCTGAACTGTTCACATTTCAATATGGGATGATTATACATGTAACTTTTAGTAACTTTATTGTTATTATGACAGTTTTTCTTTTAACCATGTATTAAGAAATAAAAACCTCACCGCTAAATAAAGAAAAGTAAAAATATTGAATGCACGCTTTTCATACTATAATGCAATAACAACTGCATTAAGTAAAGGACCATAAAATCATAGATCACAAATTAATTGGAAACTAAATAATCTAATTGTAAAGAAACAATGGGTCAAAGGACAAATCAGATAAATAATCAATAATTTAATTAGAGTTTTACCACAATGAGACAACATACCAACCAAGGGGAAAATGTATATATTTAAATGAATACATCAATAAAAGAATTGAGCATGTCACTTAAAAAAGGTAAAAAAAAGAACAAATTGAAAATATCTAATTAAACATCAGTATAAAAGTCCTGATCATTCATGAAGTCATTAATAAAATAGAAATAAATATAAATAAATAAACAAACAAATAAATAAATACATGAAGCTGCCACCTAGTTTTATGGGAATCTGATAAAATAGATAAAAATTGGTTAATTTGATTTTTTTAAGATAGAGAAAATAATATTGCCAGTATGAAAAGTGAAAAAGAAGAATGCATCTCTGGTGATAATGTAATTAAGACATTAATTAATTATTAGATATTTTGCTCAATTAAATGATAGTAAAGTTGACCATATAAGTGAAATGGATGAATATCTGCAAAAATATAAATTGTTCAGATTAACAGAAGAGGAAATCAAACATTTAAATGATTCTATCTTAGAAAAATAAATTGAACAAGCCATAAATGAACTGAGAAAAAAATAGCAGGACCGGATGGATTTACAAATTTCAAGAAACTTTCAAGAAACAGTGCATCCCAATATTGTATAAACTATTTGAAATATATATATATATTTACACATATATACACATATGTACATGTATGCATATGATTATCTATTCAGAATAGATGGAGAAAAGAAAAAATTTTTTGACAAAATGCAATACCAATTCCTATTTAAAAATACAAACTGGAAAGCATAAGGATACATTTATCCTTTTTTTTTTTTGGAGGGGGGAAGGCAAGGCAGTTAGGGTTAAATGACTTGCCCAAGGTCACCCAGCTAGTAAAAGTGTCAAGTGTCTAAGACCAGATTTGAACTCAGGTCCTCCAGGCTCTGTGTACAGTGTTCTATTCACTGTACCACCTCACTGCCCCCAAGTTTAGCCTTTCTAAAAATGATAGGCCGTATGAAAAAAAAAGGGTCAACTAGGTGAATAAAGCACTGGGTCTCTTTGACCAAAGACAATGATAGCTGGGGATTCACATTCTATATTCCCTTCAAAGCAATGAGGACCTGCTAGTGACATCAGAATACCTTTGGGTAGAGAAATTATTTTTACTCAGACCACCAGCAAGCTTGGGCTACCTAGACAAAAGGATCTGTCCCCACCCAAGATTCAGAAGAACACAATAGGTTTCCTCACCTTAGTCTAAATTTCTTACAAGGTTGGGTGACCAAAATCAAGGAGAGTCAATTCAATCTCATTATTGATAATGTCCTTAAAGAAAACTGAACTTTTTAAAATAAGGAATTTAGAAAAAGGAAGACTTCTGAATCACCCCCAAGATATTGGTTATTAATAATTCTTTCACATCATTAAGTCATTTTCATGAATATCAAAGAGTAAAGGTCACTTTACAATAGATAGTTAAAGGGTATGAATGGACAATTCTCAATTAAAAAAAGAGAACTTACCAATTAACTATATAAAAAGGATAAAGTTCTTTCCAAATCAGAAAAAAAATCAAAATAAAACAACCTTGATCTATTTCTTGACAAAAAAAAGCAGTAATAAGAAACAGAACTTATTCTTGTTGTTCCTGGTATGATGGCAATCTCTGAAACACAGCTGTTACAGTTATGAATAGGTTCAATCTTTTTGTAAAGTAATATAGAATCATATATCAAAAACTACAGAAATATGTGGTGCTGTAGTCCTACTACTATGGGACCATGAGTTAAAGGAGTTAGTGATAATTAAAAAAACATACTAAATTATTCTTACAACATTTTGTATTTTTGGTATTCACAAAAAATAGAAGGCATATTTTGTGCCAATAGAAGGGGAAATGTGAAAGAATGGGTGTAAATTAATGTGCAGTGGGTACTAGACCTATAATTTCAGTGATAGAGGGAACTCTCAATTAAGGAGAATCTCTAAGAATCTAGATTAGTTTCTTCTATGTAACTACAATTTTTAGAAACAAGTCCAGAACACTGACACTGGGAGAATAAATCACTTGTCCAGAGTCATATAGTCTGTATACAACAGAGGGAGTCTTGCTGGTTTTGAAGCTGACCATTAATTATCTATACTTCCTTTACCATTTTTGGATATTCTCTTTTCTAGTGGCAACTGTTGTGTGTGTGTGTGTGTGTGTGTGTGTGTGTGTGTGTGTGGTGTGGCATGGGTTTATGCAGAATTGTATAAACATACACAACTATATATGTATAATATATACATACATGCACTTTCATACATATATGGATATCATATAGAAAACAAAAGAAGAAGAATCTTCAATAGCAGTAGAAGCTCAGGATGTTCAAGGTTAAAGAAATATGGAACAGAGAAAAAAGAAAACAAAAATGAACATTTTAAAAAATGTTATCATATGGAAATGATTATTTCTACAAATGGAAGACATGGACATTTTGAGAAGAAAAATATTTTATTTTAAGGAATTATGTGTGTGTATATATATACGTTATATATATATATATACACACACATATATCTTTATACACATAATCTTTACAGTAAACTAAGTTTCTTTCTCCAAGAATTTAAAATTCAATTATTTCATTTATGGGAAAAACCACTTACCTATTAAATTATAAAATTTTTTTAAAAGTTCATTTCTTCATTCCTTCTTTCACTATTCCATATCCCTTCATTTTTGAAGGTTTTTACCACCATTGACAATTTTATATATCTTTTATATATTATATATATATATATGTGTGTGTATGTGTATATATATATATATATATATATATATATCTTATTCCTTTAGCTTTTTTCTTTGATAATCTTTAATTATTCAAAAGAAGAGTTCATCATCTCCCATCACCTTGAGAACAGAAAAGCAATCCTTCAACTCTTTTGCTTCCACCTCTATGTAGTAAAGTGACTACTTACATTTAATGCATATGCAACTGTCAGTTTTGTCAAAGATTAAAAAAAACTTTGTGGTTTAGTTCAAAATTCCCTTCCTTCTCTCTGAGTTCTGGAAGTAAGCTCCTCCGTCCACTGTCATTTTCATCTATTACTCTCAGGTCATCTACCAGGTAGAGAGTGCTTCTTAAACTGTGAGTTGTGACTTCATGGGATTGAAAAAAAAATGGCTACAGTAAAAGATTTCTGAAGGTGCAATAATAAAAAAATATTAATTCAAAATCAAATGTGTAGTGAATTCGAGGCAGCACTTGCATCAGACAACTTCACTACAGTTCTGGTTCTGAACACAAAACCTGTACACTTTGCACTGTGCATTCCCTCAGGCCATGCAAAGCCAGTGATAAAACTGCTGAAATGAGAAAAGGGGTTGCTGATAGGAAGGGAAAATGAAAAGCATAAGAATACCAAACTTCTCGAAGCTGATTTTTTTTTCTGTCTAAATGCGGCTTCATTGAGGCTGTCTGAAGTACCTTGTTCAATTTTGAAAATCAGATTTTAAAAGGTCATTCATAAACTAGTGATACTTGAGAGCAGTCCAATCAGCATAATGAAGGTCATTAAGATCAGGTCATATGAAAATTTCTTTATGGAACCAAAAACATTTAAACTAAAGAGAAAAATTAGATTGGAATGAGAACCATTTATAAAGTATTTATAAGGATTTCATGTGGAAGAAGTCTTGGACTCTTTCTGCTTGTTTCCAGAGTAGAGAACAAGGCATTTGGAGGGTAGGAATAGGGTCTGTAGTGCAGAGTTGAATGTAGTGGCTCATGGGTTAGCTGATGCACCCTTGCTGCCTGAATGTGGTAGGAGGTGGGGAAGGGAGTGCTGTTGAGAATTTAGTTAACATTGGCCTACTGTTAAATCATGGAGATGTTACTTGATTTCCTTTCTTGGTGTCCTAGAACCTGGATACATCTGAAATTCCTTAACTCTGGAAGATAATTTCTATTTTAGAGAAGCTTGAGGAGTCATAGGGATAAAGAAAACATATTCTTTCAGCTTGTTGGTCACATGTCTCTAGATTCACAGTACTTTTAATGATAAATTTAAATATGAAAGGAAACTATTAAAGGATTTTTTGTTATATTTTGGTTTGGTTTTGGTCATGTATTTCTAGTAGTCCAATGATCCTCAATTGTTTTTCTCCTTCATCTGCTTTCAGGTCAGTTGTTTTTGCTAAGAGGTTTTATTCATTTTTTTTCAGTCTTTTAACTTTCTGTCTCATGGAGTCATTAGTTTCTATTTGTTCAATTATAATTTTGAGAGAATGACTTCCACCCTCCCCAACCTTGAGCACAACTTTGGATAAGGTTTTGAATGGCTTGTTCTAAACTCTTAATTTCTTCCCAAATTTTTCTTCCATGGCTATCATTTCTTTTCTCATTTTTTTCCTTCTAGCATTCTCATTTGTTTTTAAAGTCATTTTTAGCTATTTTTAAAGTCTTGTTTTATCCCTTCCAGGAATTTTAGTTGAACTTGTACCCAAACTATATTTCTCTTTGCAGCTTTCTTTATAGATTTTTTTTGAATCATTCTCTTCTTTTGTCTTAGATGTCACTTTCATCACAATATAGTAGGATCCTTCTTTGTGTCTTTACTTGTTCTTCCCATCAACTTCCTGACTTGAAATTGCTAGGGATAGTCTCTGAACATTTCTGGGGAAATGTTTGCATTAAGCTTTGGTCTTCTTGGGTCCTTCTGTTACTTTCTTGGGGGCATTAGGTGCTGGGTTTTTCCAGGATCTCATGTAAAATTCAGACTGTGAACCTCTAACTTTCAGTGCTCCCAAAGTTGTCTGATTCTGGGCAAAGTCTGATCACTGCCCTTCTGGCCTGAGCTCTGCAAATTCCTGACCTAGGTTTGTATCTGAGCAGCACTCCTGATGATTTATTTCTGAGTGAAAGTTCCATTAGATTGCACCTGGATTTTACCACTGTCAGTCAGCTGAAAAGTTCTACTCATTCAGAATGTCAGAATTACAGGCTGTCTTTTGGTTTGGGATTTCTTCTTTGCTTATTCCACTGCAGGTTTTAGAGTGGGCTGGAGGTTGTAATTGAAACATTTCTCTGCTATGGGGGTCAGAACCACCAAGCAGCAAGTGACTGAAATGTGTTCCTCACTCAGTGCATAACCCACAGCCCACTTCTGTTCCTCAGCCTGAAACATTACTCCCCAGTACAGATCTCCTGCACAGTCTATCCTGGATCTGTGACTTGAAATTCTATCATATACAACAAAGTGGTCAGTTAGCATTTGTTCTCACAATCTAGAAAAAGGACAAGGTCCTCCTCTGTAGATATGGGTCCTCTTCTTGCTTTGGTTCCCATCTTCTTTCAGTTCTTGGAATGATAGAAATAATACTGGTAAGATGCCTCAACCAGTATCCACAGACCTCTCTCTGTCTCTCTAGGCATACTCAGATTGGAAAATTACTCAGTTCATTTTTTTTTTCTTGGAGTTTTTCAATCAGTACTCAGTCTGTAGCATTTGCTAGGTTTTTTGGAGTTGTATTTCAGGAGCTTCACTCTAATTCTTCCTAATACTCTGCCATCTTGGTTGTGCTATCTTTAGACTTTTCTCAATACAATCTGATATCCCATTGGTTGTAAGACTGACATTTTGTACTATTGACTCATATTAAGCTTCTTGTTCACTTTATATATTATTAGAATGTCATTAAGTATTTTATAAGATTTTAATTTAAATACATTTATGTATTCTGTTTTGATATGACATTTATCAGCAAAAAAATGCCTTACAGAATATACTTTGTGAAAAAGTTAATTGACAATTAAAAAAGGACATATAATTAATTTTGATAGTAAAATATTCTTACTAAAATTTGTAGTTGTAATTGACCTATTTTCTTCACTTTATTTTGTTGGTTTTGTTTGCATAGTTTTCTTTATTGTCCTTCTAGATTTTTTTCCCCTTCATTGTGTATCTCTTCATTAAACACTTCACACTTTTTTTCCAGAATTATTCCTATTGGTCATTTATTATGGTACAGAATCATTCTATTGCATTCTTATAAAGTGATTTGTTTAGCCTCAAATGTTTGGCACATATTTTGTTTCCAGGTTTTATTATCATAAATAATACTGCCAAGGAATTTTTATACACATGAATATTTTCTTGCTACCAATAACCTACAGAGAATGTAGTACTGATATTGAAATGTCTAGGTGGAAGAAGGCAAGCAAACTAATAAGTTTTTTGCACAATTACAAACTTTTCCAGAATGAGAGAGATAATTCACAACTATATAACCTATTGGAAGCTTATGGAGATGACCTTATTTTCTCCTTAAAAATGAGATTTTGTGGTACTTCTAGTTTGAGGGGTATAAAGATTACCTTTAGGTTGTTTTGTGTCCAACTCTCCTTATTAATTATTTTTAACCTTTTCAATGTGATCATTTATATCACTTTTTATGTAACTTCATATTTTTTAACTTTTTACTATTTAGGAATATCCCTAAAACATTTAGATTTCTGGAAATTTACATTATATAATGTAAGACTTTTATCAATGGGATTTAGTGAAAAGATTTTTCCTATTTCCTATCTGTTATTCTCATTCTAGCTGAAGTGATTTTATTTGTAACAAAAACTTTCCAAATTGAATTTATTGTAGTTTTGTCTTTAATAATCTCTTCTATCTCATGTCTGGTTATGAATTTTCTCCCTTTGTTATTTGTGAATGACATATTCTTTTGGGGGGGCCTTTGTTACACTTTTTTCCTTTTTCATCATATTACTTTTTTATGTTTTAGATAATTTATTCATTTGGAATTTATTATGGCATGAGGCATAAAACCCTGATTTAAATTTATTTTCCCTAGACTCCTTTCCAGGTTTCCCAGATGTTATATCCCCCTCAAGTGGAAAGTAAAAAAATAATTTATTTCCAAAAATGACAGACATTAAGATTGTATTTCTCTTGGAAATACCATGTCATGTAGCTTAACATGATTTGGGATTTTTTCTCCCTCTCAACAGTATCTCTCAATTATTTCAAAACAATAGCCATTCATGTTACTGCAGTAACAAGTGTTCAGAACAGGGGTAAATTACCTGAAATTTGAAGGAGAAAAGAATGAAATACATCTCACTTAGGTCACATCTCTCCATCTCAGAAGTTCACAAAAAACCTTTCTTTTATTTAGAACACAGTTTAAAGGAGTCATTTCTAAAATATGAACAAAAATACATAGAAAAATAAAGCTATAATTTTAAAGAACATTTGAAAATAATGTAAATAATTAAGACAATCAGTATTCAAACAGATGAATGAAGTAAAGACTTGTAATAAGAGTTGCCTTAATATGTAGAGGAATTAATTATCTTCCTTACCTTTAATGACTGTGTTGTATATCTTCTTCAAGGTCAACAATATTTGCAATGTGAGATGGTTTCACTTTTTAAAATTAGAATCTTTGGTCTAAAGAGAGTGTTGAACTGGGCAAGAGTAGAAATAAACAAAAAAGGTAGCAGCAAATGGCACAAGGTAACAGCATAGAGATAGCAAACTTTAAGTAGGAGGGAAGGGATGGGCAAGCTGACAACTGGACAGAATATATTCATCATGATGAGGCATACACAATAATGATACTGTACACCACAACTATAATGGCAACTGAAATCTCCCTATTCAGTTTATTCAATTAAAATCCCACCAGGAAAATTCCGAGAAATCTATTTGCCCAGGTTTATGAAATACTAGAATGCTGTGGATGCTATCTTGTTTAAATACTCTGTTCCAATGTCCTGTTTCTATTTTGATTTTTACAGGTTGTTCTTGAATTAACCATCTTTTTAAAATTAATACAAGTACTGGGGCGGCTAGGTGGCGCAGTGAATAGAGCACCAGCCCTGCAGTCAGGAGTACCTGAGTTCAAATCCGGCCTCAGACACTTAACACAAAAAAACTAGCCATGTGACCTTGGGCAAGTCACTTAACCCCAACTGCCCTCCAAAAAACAAAGCAAAAAAAATTAATACAAGTACTGAGAAGGATATATTTTCCTCTCAATACTATGTCACATTTTTTCATATTTCATTGCTCTGTACTTATTTATTTTCACTATGATTAGTTCTTTGATCCATTTATTAGTATATCATCATTTATCCTCCATGTCAATCCATGTACTCATTTATATTTTATTTTTAATATTATCTTATTGTCATGGTTTATACAATATTTTTATATTTTTGCCTTTATGAATTTAGTTATAACTTTTTAATGATCTCGAACATGATCTTTTTTTAAGAGTGCTTGACAATGCAGGAAACTAGGCATGCTCCTTGATGTTCTCATTTAATAATTGCCAGAGGAGTTTCATATGTATTTTGATTTTTCTTAAAATTCTGTTCACATCCTTCATTTTAATATTAGTATTATTGTATAATGAATAATGCAATAATATTAATGATATTATCAAGTTATTTGTCTAATAATCTTTTTTCTGGCAGACCAAATTTTATTTTTTGTTTAAATTATATTTTGTTAATTTTTAGTTTAAATAATTAATTTCCACAAGATTTTGAATTACAAATTTTTTCACCATCTGTTATCTACCCACCATCCCAAAACAATGATCCCATTGTGTATCCCATCCCACAACCTACTCTCTCCTATATCCATCCCCTTTACTCCTTTAACTTTCTGGTGGGGCAAGATGGATCTCCCTACCCCAGTTCCTGTATATCTTATTTCCCAGATGCATGTAAATCATAATAATTATATATATATATATATATGTGTGTGTGTGTGTGTGTGTGTGTGTGTGTGTGTGTGTGTGTACATTTGATTTAAAACTTTAAATTTTAGATTCTTTCCCTTACTCCCTCATCACTCACCCCCACTAGGAAGACAAGCAATTCAATACATATCTGTAGTTATGCAAAACATCACCACATAGTGCATATTGTGAAAGACAGTTCCCTCCATCCTATCCTCCCCCCGACTTGTTCTATTCTCTACTTTATCCCTGTCCCTTAACAAAAGTGTGTGCTTCTAACAAACCTCTCCCCCCCCCCAATCTGCTTCCCATCTATCATACCTCCCTCATCTCCTTCCCCCCACTCTCTAGGGGCAAGATACCCAATTTAGAGTGTATGTCACTCCCTCCCTAAGCCAAATTCAGTAAGAGCGACATTGAGCCATTCCGTTTTGCCTTCCTGTTCTTCCCTTCCATTGTAACAGTTGCCTCTTCTATATTAGATATTTAACCCCATTCTGTCTCTCCCTGTCTCCTGTCATTATGTTCCTCTCCCACCTCTTAATTTCACCTTGTAAATATCATCCCTTCCTATTCAACTGGTCCTGTGCCCTCTGTCTATGTATATCTGTACACACACATATATATATATATATATACACACACTCACATATGTATTAATATGCATATATATCCTCCTTCATAGACATAAGTGTATGTATACAAATATATACATTTATATTCCCTTCAGCAATCCTTATACTGAGAAAGTTTCATAAGTTACAATTATCATTTTTCCATGTAGACATGTAAGTAGTTGAACTGTGAGAAATTCCTTATTATTTCTTTTGTCTGCTTCTTATATTTGAATGTCAAACTTTCTATTCAGCTCTGTTGTTTTCATCAAGAATGCGTGAACATCTTCCATCTCACAGAATGACCGTAATTTCCCCTGAAACATTATACTCAGTTTTGCTGGGTAGGTGATTCTTGGTTTTAATCCTAGCTCCTTTGATCCCTGGAATATCATATTCTAGGCCCTCCCATCCCTTAATGTAGAAGCTCCTAGATCTTGTCTTATCCTAAATGTGTTTCCACAGTATTCAAATCGTTTCTTCTTGGCAGCTTGTAATATTTGCTTTTCGATCTGGGAACTCTGTAACCTGGCCATAAGATTACTAGGAGTTTTCTTTTTTTGGGGGGGAGAGATCTTTTTCAAGATGTGATCAGTGAATTCTTTCAAGTTCTATTTTGCCCTCTGGTTCTAAATTATCAGGGCCATTTTCCTTGAAAATTTCTTAAAAGATGATATCTAGGTTGTTTTTTTTTATCGTGGCTCTCAGGGAGTCTAATAATTTTCAAGTTATCTCTCCTGGATCTATTTTCCATGTCAGTGGTTTTTTCAAGGAGATATTTCTCATTGCTTTCTATTTTTCCATTTGTTTGGATCTGTTTAATAGTATCTTCATTTCTCCTAAAGTCATTTGCTTCCATTTGCTCCAATCTAATTCTGAAGGAATTATTCTCTTCAGTGAGCTTTAGAAATTCTTTTTCCATCTGGAAAATTCAGCTTTGTAAGTCATTCTTCTCCTCATTAGCTTTTTGTATCTCTTTTGCAGTTTGAGTTAGTCTATTTTTAATGTATGTTTTGCTGTATGTGCTTTAACCAGTTCATATTTTTCTTGGAAGCTTTTGGTGCAGGAGTTCTGATTTTGTTGTTTTACTTCTGTTCTGTGCTTTTTGTCCCCAAAAAAGGAATCTAAAGTTGGATGGCTGTGCTTGCTTTGCTTCCTTTTCTTGCTCATGTTTCCAGTCAATTACTTGGCTTTTGAGCTTTTTGCCATTATAGAACTCTGCTTCCAGAGGGGAGAGCTTTGTGACAAATTGCTGGGGTTTTTGCACCTGCTGCAGCTATTAATTGGATGCCCTCTCTACAGCCCCCAGCAGCTTTGGCTCACTGGTCACTCATCTGAGGACCACCACCCAAGACTGTGATCCATATCCAGGCAGGTTAAGGAAAGAGAACTTAGCCTCTGAATGATCACTTTGCCCCCCTGCAATCTGCAGGGCAGGAGCTCTGAACCAGCCACATGGATGTGGCTGCAGGGCTGCAGCTTCTACTACTTCTGGCTCTGGGGGCAGAAACCTATATGTGCTCCTCTGTTCCCTCCAAATCCAGCATTGTTTCACTGACCTTTTACTTTGTCTTTGGCATTTATGGGTTGATAATTCTGGAAGTGGCCATAGCTGCAGGTGATCCACTCTCCTGATTGCTCCAGCTGGGCTGAGTGGGCTGCTCTGGGGCTAAAATCACAGGCTCACACATGGCTGGGCTAGGCTCCCAGCATGCTCTGATGAACCCTTTCTGTCTGCCTACTAGGCTGCCTTTAATGGGAGATTTGTTTCTCTGTCACTTTGTGTCTTCTGGAGCTCTAAAGTTTTTATAGTCACATTTTATAGGTATTTGAGGTGATTATTGGGGGAGCCACAGAATTTTCCTGTTTCTATGCTGCCATCTTGACTCCGTCCCTAAGTGCTCAATAATCTTGCTAAACATTTTAAAAATATAATTCAGTGTGCTTTCGCTTTAAGTTTTTAGATGCTCTGCTATTGGGGACATGAATATTTAGTGTTGGTCATACACAAGTAATGCCTCTAAACATATTTTTCTTTCCTTGTTGGTTTTTTTTCTGTCTTTACTATTACTATATTCATTGTTATTGATCTCTTTCATTGAACTCACCATTACCACTGGTATTTGTGCAGGTAGTCAAAACATAATAAGTCCTAATACAACTCCTCTTTTTATTTCTCTGAATAGTTCTAATGATTTTTTCAATTTTAATACAAAGAACATTAGGATTTTGCAATTCAATTCATTCTACCCTATTTTTATGTGGTTTGTGTGAGCACATGTCATTCATATTCGTAATTATTAGGTTTAAGTTTTTTTTCTCCTCTCCACTAAATCCCCTTCTGCCTTTTTTCTTCTTTCTTCTAAAAGTATATTATTTCTTATTGTAAGATCATTCTCACTTTTGCAATATTTTGCTTATTAGTAATTCTTTGCTGTAAGATATTTTTCTCCATTTTGTTATATCAAATTTTTGCCTTTGCTTCAACTTTTCATGATAATCAGTAGTCCACCAAAATTCTGGAGTTATTTGGCCCATGATGCTTCTCTTTCTGGTCAGTTTCAATATTTTAAATTTCAATTGGTAGTTTTAGAGAATGGTGATCACATTTCCAGGTAAGTGAAATCTGAAGTTTCTTTTATTTGCATCTTATTTGCTATGGATATGGTTACAGTATAAGTGGTCAATTCTTTTTTATGATATGATACATGACACAAGATGATATAATATACACAAAAATAGTGAGACATACACATTACACATGCTACAGATAAATATGGTCTATTTCTACCTTTAGCTATGTAAGACAGACAGATGGACAGATGGACGGATGGACAGATGGATAGAAAGATAAAATATTTCCTCATACAAAATTACTTATTACAATAAAATGTCTTACATAACCCTAATAATTCTTTAAGACTATTTCATAGAATATAGTATACAATAGCTCTCCATGAATTTAAGAACTTTCCTCAGTCAACAAGCTTTTTACAAAAGGCATCTTTCTTCTGACTGGAATTCTTAATAATGAATTGAAGCATAAGAGCATTGTTTTGAATGGAACCTCTCTGAGCTCTTCTAACCTGGGTCATGATAGGCTGTTATGCCTTTACCAAATGAATTGTTAGTAAAATGCCATATGAATGGCATATCCAATTGTCTTCATGCTGTGCCACATTGGTCTTGGCACTAATTCCAACCTGTTCGTCAAATTCTTGCCCTAAGATTTAAACCCCTAAATGGTCAGAGTGCTTCATAACTAGTCCAACTAAAACTGACCACTCTCCTCTTTCCTTATATTCATTCCATGGTGTTGTGTGTGTGTGTGTGTGTGTGTGTGTGTTTTCTTCTTTCAGGGAAAAGAAATATATGCTAACTAGCTCTAATAGATTTCTAGTGATTACATTCTCTAGAAAAAATAACCTGAGTTAATAGCACTTTGACACACCAAACACAAAATATCACATACATTTGCTATCACCCTGAAGCAGGAGTATCTATCCTGTACCATTTCCAGAGTTTTTTCTTGGCTTCCCCCATCCTCACCTTGACCACAAAACATCAGTAAGTGCTTTCAGGATAGTGAAAAGATCAGCAAAAGAATGTCTCTTTGTAACCTTTCCATGAGTTTATTGAGAGCTAATTGTGGAAGGCTAACTTGCCCCTGAAGATCAAATCTTCTCTTCTAGTCCTACATAATTTGTTATAGATACTCATCTTGTGGCTGTATTTGACACCAATCATTGAAGTACAATTAGGACAGAGAGACCATGTTCAATGTTATGTTTACATGGACAGATTTCCTATTTTCTAGAGAAACTTGGAGATTCTTTATCTCTGCATCCTTGACCAAGTGGGCCAGCTCACCGTCAAAGATCAGCTTTATTTCTTCAATGGACATCATCAAGGTTTCAGATGCATCAAATTTATAATACAGGATATTTATATCTCCATTTTGTTTCCTACACAGTGATGTAAATAAAAGTCATACATAGGGTGTGGGGGTGTCGGCAGGAGCCAAGATGGCAGTGTATAATTAGGAAAACTCTGTAAGCTCCCCGCATAATCACCTCAAATACCTATAAAATATGACTCAAAACAAACTTTAGAGCTTCAGAACCCACAAAGTGACAGATAGGAAGAAATCTCTCACTGCAGGCAGCCCAGCAGGTGGGTAGGAAGGTTCTGTCACAGGGTGTTGGGAGTGGAGGCCAGCCCACACTTGAACCCCCAGTTTTAGCCCCAGGGTGACCCTGACAAGCAGAGGCTAGAGTGGACTTCTAGAGGGTGGATCACTGCCAGCTGTGGAGGTTTCCAGAAATATCAACCAAGAAATTCCAAAGACAAAGTAAAAGTTCAGTGGACCTCTGTTGGAACTGGAATGGGGGTGGGGTGGAAGCAGGTTGCAGCCTCTGCCCTTGGAGCAAGAATTGGTGGAGGCCCTGCAGGAGCATGCATTTGGCTGTTTCAAAGCTTTCAGCCTGAGGATTGTAGGGGAACCAGCTGACCATTGAGAGGGGTAATTGCTCTTGCTTTAACCTCCCTGGATTTGGTTTGCTGTTTTGGGTTGAGGTCTTAGAGTGTGTGACCAGTGAGGCAGACACAGAGCCCTCCTAATACTTCTGGCAGCTGTGATAACCCCAGCAATATAGTACAAAGCTCTCGCCTCTGGAAGCAGAGTTCTACTGTGGCAAAGGGCTCAAAAGTCAAGTAGTTGAGTGTCAACATGAGCAAGCAAAGGAAGCAAAGGAAGCACAGCAATCCAATGCTTGATTCCTTTTGTGGGGACAAAAAGTATCAAAGCACGAAATGGGAGGGAGACAAAAAAGTCAGAGCTCCTGCATCAAAAGCTTCCAAGAAAAATGTGAACTAGTTACAGGCAATGGAGGAATTCTAAAAGGATTTTGGAAATCAAGTAAGAGAAGTGGAGGACAAATAATGAAGAGAAATGAGAATTATGCAAAGAAAATCATGAAAAGATTCATCAACCTGACTGAAGAAAATAACACCTTAAAATGGACTAATTCAAGTGGCAAAAGAGGCTTGAAAAGCCAATGTGGAGAAGAATGCCTTCAATAGATGAATTTGTCAGATGGAAAAAAGAATCTCAATAGCTCACTGAAGAGAATAATTTCTTTAGAATTATATTGGAGCAAATGGAAGCTAATGACTTTAGGAGAAACCAAGATACTATTAAATAGATAACAACAAATGAAAAAATAGAAGGCAATGTGAAATATCTCATTGGAAAAACCACTGACCTGGAAAACAGATCAAGGAGAGAGAACTTGAAAACTATTGTACTACCTGAAATCCACAATAAAAAAAATCTAAAAAAAAATATAGAAATCATCATTAAAGAAATTCTCAAGGAAAATTTCCCTGATAATTTAGAACCAGAGGGCAAAATAGAACTGGAAAGAATTCACCAAGGACCTCGTGACAAAGATCCCCAAAAGAAAACTCCTACAAATGTTATAACCAGGTTCCAGAATCCCTAGACCAAGGAGAGAATATTACAGACTGCCAAGAGAAAACAATTTGAATACTGTGGAAATACATTTAGGATAACCCAGGATCTGGCAGCTTCTGTGTTGAGGGATTGCAGGACCTGGAATATGATATTTCAGATATCAAGGGAGCTGGCATTAAAACCAAGAATCACCTACCCAGCAAAATTAAGTATAATGTTCCAGGGGAAAATATGGTCATTCAATGAGGTGGAGGATTTTCAAGCATTCTTGCTAAAAAAAAAAAAAAACAGAACTGAACAGAAAATTTGACATTTAAACACAAGAAGCATGAGAAGATAAACATGGGAAAGAAATCATAAGGAACTTACCACAGTTGAATTATTTACATGCCAATATGGAAACATGACAATAGTAACTTATGAAACTTTTCTTAGTAGGAGGATAGGTGAAGGGAATATAAATATGTGTGTGTGTGTGTATACACAGACACCTACACATGTGTCTATATAAGAGGCTATATATGCATATGAATGCATATCTGAGCATGTGTATATGTGTACCTAGAGGATACAGGATCAATTGAATAGGAAGGGAAGATACTTTAAAAGGTGAAATTCTGAGGTGGGAGAGGACAAGAATGGGAGGAAACAGGGAGAGACAAAATGGGGTTAATCATCCCATATAGAAGAGACAAGGGATAACTGTTACAACTTTACTTTCATTTATTTTCATTGAATTTGGCTTACGGAAGGAACAACATAAACTCTAAACTGGGTATCACGCCACACAGGAGAGTAGGGATTATGGGGATGAGAAGTGGGATGATGGAGGGCAGGGGAGGGTCTGGGGGAGGGTTGCTGGAAGTACACACTTCAGTAAAGGGACATGGACAGGGTAGAGAACAGAACAAGGTGGGGGGATCAGATAGGAAGGAGGGACATATAATCAACCTCTCACCATATGTCCACTGTGGAGATGTCCTGTGTAATTCCACATGTACAACCTATATTGAATTGCTTGTCATTCCTTTGGGGGTGGGTGACAAGGGAGGAATCGAAAGAATCTAGAATTTAAAACTCTACAATACATGCAACTGGGAGTTAAGATATACAGCGACTGGGGTAAGGAGACTCCCCCTGCCTTACCAGAAAGTTAGAGGGGTGTTGAAGGAGGGCATAAAAGAGAACATATCAGGGGAGGAGCTTTATAGTGGGATCTCTGTTTTGGGGTTGGGGTAGGGGAAAGAATGGGAGAAAATTTGTAACTCAAAATCTCATGGAAATGAATGATGTAAAGAGGAAAATAAATTTTAAAAATTAAAAAAAAATGTAAAAAAAACCCCAGAGTCTAATAAACAATATACAAAAAATGTAAATATAGCTGACTTTAAAAAAAAGTAACTGTAGACATTATAAAACACTTGGGAATCTATCTGCCAAAAACAAACTCAACAACTAAATGAACACATTTATAAAAAAAAAAACCAAAATCTTTTCAAACACAAAAAGTCAGATTTAAATAATTAGCGAAACATCCATTGCTAATGAGTAAACTGAGCTAATATTTAAAAAAATAACAATTCTACCTAAATTAATTCACTTATTCAGTGCCATACCAATCAAACTACACAAAAAAATTTATAGAGCTAGAAAAATATCAAAATTAATTTGGAAGAACAAAATGATTATCAAGGAATTAATGAAAAAAAATACTGGGGAACGTGGCCTACCCACACTAGGTCTTGAATTGTATTATAAAGCATCAGTCATCAAAACTACCTGGTCCTGGCTAAGAAATAGAAGAGTAGATCAGTGAAATAGGTTAGATACATAAGATACAGCAATCAATAACTATAGTAATCCACTGTTTGATAAACCCAAAGACTCCAGTTTCTGGGATAAGAACTACTGTTTGACAAAAACTTCTGGAAAAACTGGAAAATAGTATGACAGGAACTGGGCATAAATCAATGTCTGACACTTTATACCAAAACAAAACTCAAATGGATACAAGAGTTAGTTATAAAACCTTATACTATAAACAAATTAGGGAAGCAAGGAATAGTTTAACTGTCAAATTTATGGAGAATGGAGAAATTTATGACCAAATGAGAGAGGAAGAGCATTATGAAAAGCAAAATTGATAATTTGGATTACATTAAATTGAAAAGTTTTTTTTTTGCAGAAAACCAAAGCAAACAATGTGAGGAAGTAAACAGAAAACTGGAAAAGATTTTTTTTTATAACTATTGTCTCCAATACAGACTTTATTTCTAAAATATATAGAGAATTGAGTCAAATTTATAATAATTCAAATCATTCCACAATTGAAAACTGTTCAAAGTATATGAACAGGAAGTTTTCAGAGGAAGAAATTAAAGGTATCTGTAGCCACATTTTAACAAAAAAAAATGCTCTAAATCACTATTGTTAAGAGAGACGCAAATCAAAACAGCTCTGTGGTACCACATCATACCTATCAGATTGACTAACATGACAAAAGAGGAAAATGATAAACTTTTCAGAGGGTGTGGGAAAGTTGGAACACTGATTCATTGTTGATGGAGTTGTGTACTGACTGAACTGCTCTGGAGAGTAATTTGGAACTATGCCCAAAGGAGTATAAAATTGTGCATAGTCTTTGACCTAGAAATATCACTTCTAGGGCTGTATCCCAAAGAGTTCACAAAAATGGGGAAAAGACCTATGACTTCAAAATATATCCATCAATTTGAGAATGGCTGAACAAGTTGTAATATATTAATATAATGGAAGACTATTGTGCTTCAACAAATGATGAACAAGTAAATTGCAGAAAATCCTGGAAATACTTATATGAATTGATGCTGAGTGAAGTGAGAAGAACCAGAAGCATGCTGTTTACAGAAACAGCCAGAGTGTGTGATGACTGATTTTTACAGATATTTCAGCAACACAAGCACATAAAACAATTCCAAGTGACTCATGATAGAAAATACCATCCACATCCGAAGAAAGAACTGTGGAAAGAGGCAGACAATTTTCTTTTTCAGTTCTGATTTTTTTTCTTTCTCATGATTTTTTTCCATTCATCATAGTCCTTCTATGCAACAACATGCATATGAAAATGTTTTTTATATGAATGTATATGTAGAGCAATGTCATATTGCAAGGTGTCTTGGGGAAGGAGGAGCAGAAACTTAAAACTTATAGAAGTGAAAGCTAAAAACAGAAAATAAATAAATTAATATTTAAAAATAATTAAGGTCAGCTATGTGGCACAGCAAATAGAGGAATGGCCTTGGAGTCAGGAGGACCTGAGTTCAAATCTGTCCTCAGACACTTGACACTAGCTGTGTAAACTTGGGCAAAGCACTTAACTCCAACCGACCTACCTTCTCTATTCTGAAAAGACCAAAAAAAAAATTGAATTGGGCAAGTGGTAGCTAATGACTCCATGAGACATTGAGAATCAAGCAAAATCAAAAGAATGAAAAAAATAAAAGGAAATGTAGACTATATCAGTGGGGAAAAAAACTGCTGATCTATGAGAAATAATTTAAGAAATTTAATGTAAGATAATTTATTAGAGCAGTTGAAATCAATAATAATAATAATAATAACTAATAAAAGAACCTCAGTAGCATCCTTCAACGAGTTACCAAATAAAACTGCCCTGATATCCTAGAACCAGAGGCAAAATATTCATTGAAAAAAATCCATTGATTACCTCCTGAAAGAGATATCAAAATGAAAACTCCAAGGAATATTGTAGCCAAATTCCAGGTCAAGGAGAAAATACTATAAAGAGCCAGAAAGAAACAATTATGTATCAACAGTCAGGATTATGCAGGATTAAGCAACTCCTACATTAAAAGATTGGAGGACCTCAAATCTGATGTTCAGGAAGTCAGAAGATGTTGAATTACAACCAAAGATCAACTACCCAGAAAATGTGAACAAAATCTTTCAGGGAATATAATATACATTAAATGAAATAGGGGACTTTCAAAAACAGCTGAAAAGAAAATTTGATCTGATTACAAGACTCATATGAAGCATAAAAAGGTGAACAGGAAAGAAAAAAACAATGCTATTTATTAAGATTAAACTGTTAACATTCCTACATGAGAAAGATGATATTTTAATTCCTGTGATTTGTATTTTAATGGAATTTAGAATACATAGAGGGTGTGAGCATAAGTTGACTTTGATGTGATAATAAAATTAATTAATTAATAATTGATGAAAATAAAATATTACACTGGGAGAAGATGACAGGAGGAGACAGAAAAGGATAAATTACACCACATGAATAGGTACAAAGACCTATTGCATGAATAAAGGAAGGGAAGTAACTATTGTTTGACTGTTACTTTCATCAGATTTCACTCAAAGACAGAATAACATACATTTTCCGTTGGTTATTGAAATCTATCTTTCTCTATGGGGATTTAGGAGGAGAAAGGGTAAAGAAAAGACAGTGGGCACTGATAAAAGGGAGGGGCAGATTGAGGTAGGCTTTAGTCAGAAGCAAGATGCTGGTGAGGAGGGAAAGAGTAAAAGGAGAGAGAAAACTCAACATGGAGACTGGGGATTGCATGTAGAGAAAGACACAGTAATCACAATGGTGAATTTGAATGGGATGAATTCTCCCATAAAAAGGAAGCAGGTAGAAGAGTAGATTAAAAAGCAGAATCCAACAATAACTTCTTTACAAGAAACACATTAGATGCACTGAGATACATACAGAATAAAGGTAAAATGCTGGGGAAGAATATATTATGCTTCAGCTGAAATAAAAAATAAAAAACAAACAAGCAATTGAAAAACAGGGGTAGCAATCCTGATCTAAAGCAGAAGCAATAACATATTTAATCAAAACAGATAAAGGAAGAAACAACATCTTGCTAAAAGTTACCATAGCCAGTGATGTATTATCAATACTAAACACACACCAACTAGTATAGCATTTAAATTCTTAGAGAATAATTTTAGGGAGTTATAAGAAACTATGCTATACTATAGGGGGATCTCAACCTTCCCCTCTCAGAACTGGAAAAATCTGATCAAAAAGTAAAAAAAAAGTTTAGGAGGTGATTATAATTTTTAAAAAGCTAGACAGTGTAGGCCTCTGGAGAAAAATTAATTGTTATAAAAAGGAATATACTTTTTTTCCTGAGCCATACAAAGCACTTATATAAAAACTGACCATGTACTAGGGCATAAAAACCTCATGATACCATGCAGAAAGGCAGACAAATTAAATGCATTTTTTCAGATTATCATGCAATAAAAATTACATGTAATAAAGGGCCATAAGAACATAGACTAAAAATAATTGGAAACTAAATATAATGATAAAAAAATGAGTGAATGAAACAAAAAGTCATAGAAATAATCAATAACTTAATCCAAGGGAATGACAATAATGAGAGAACATTCCAAAACTTATGAGATACTGCCAAAGCACTATTTATAAATAAATTATTTATTTATTAAATGGAAATTTAATAATTTCCATATTATAGAAGATTGTATATCTCTAAATGCTTACATGAATAAAATAGAGAAAGAGAAAATCAATGAATTAGGTATGCAACTTAAACAGTTATTTAAAAAATAAACAAATAAACTTAAAAATCTCCAATTTAATACCAAACTATAAATTCTGAAAGCTAAAGAAGAGATTAATAAAATTAAAATAAAGGAAAATGTTGAACTAATAAATAAAACTAAAAGCTGGTTTTAAAAAAATAAGATTAAAAAAAAACCTTTGGTTAATTTGATCCGAAAAAAAAGAAAGAAGAAAACCAGGGCAGAGTAAAGATGGCTACATAGAAGCAGCAAAACGCTGAAGCTCCCACAATAACCACATCAAATACACATAAAATATGACTCTAAACAAATTGTAGAGCTCCAGAATGCACAAAAGGATAGGGGAACAAAGTTCCTACTGAAGGCAGCCTGGCAGGCAGATAGAAAGGGGTGCATTGCAGCACAATAGGAGACCAAAACAGAACTGCATGAACCAATGGCTGTAGCCCAAGGGCGGCCCAAGCACAAATTGTGGCTGGAGCTTTCCGGATGACTGGCACCAGTGGTGGTTTCCAGAATTATCAACTCATAAGAACCAAGGACAAAGGGAAAGGTTATTGGAACTCTGCTAAATTTGGCAGAGAGAGTCTGGCCAACTGCCCCAAAGTTAGAAGCAGCTGAAGCAGTGGCTCTGAAGCTGCCTCCATGTGGCAGCTTCAGAGCTCTGGGCCTGCAGATTGCAGGAGGGCCAAGTGATCATCCAGAGGCTAAGTGCTCTTGCCTTGACTTGCCTGGATTGGGATCACAGTCTTGGGGGGTGATCCTGGGGTGTGTGACAAGTGATCCAAAGATGGTGGGGGCTGCAGAGATGGCAGCATCCTAATAGCTCCAGAAGCTGCTAAAACCTCAGAAATTTGGGACAGAGCTCTACACTCTGAAAACAGAGTTCTATGGAGCTCAAAAGCCAAGTAATTAACTGGCAACATGAGCAGGCAAAGGAAGCAAAGCAAGTCCAGCAATCCAAATTTATATTCCTTTTGGGGGGACAAAAAGGATCAAAGCATGGAACAGGAGGAAGACAACAATGTCAGAACTCCTGCACCAAAAGCTTGCAAGAAAAATGGAAACTGGTTACAGGCCATAGAGGAGCTTAAGAAGGATTTTGAAAACCAGATAAGAGAAGTGGAGGAAAAATTGGGAAGAGAAATGAGAATGATGCAAGAAAATCATGAAAAGCATCAACAACCTGACTGAAGAAAATAACACCTTAAAAATAGGTTAACTCAATTGGCAAAAGAGGCCCAAAAAGCCAAATGAGAAGAACGCTTTAAAAAGTCGAATTTGCCAGGTAGAAAAAGAATCTCAAAAGCTTACTGAAGAGAATAATTCTTTCAGAATTAGAGTGGAGCAAATGGAAGGAAATGACTTCATGAGAAATGAAGATACTATTAAACAGATCCAAACAAATGAAAAATAGAAGACAATGTGAAAAATTTCCTTGAAAAAACCACTGACCTGGGAAATAGATCCAGGAGAGACAATTTAAAAATTACTGGACTACCAGAAAGCCATGATCAAAAAAAAAAAGAAACTAGAAATCATCCTTTTAGAAATTCTGAAGGAAACCTGCCCTGATATTTCAGAAATATAACACAAAATAGAACTTGAAAGAATTCACCAATCACCTCTTGAAAAAGATCCCCCCCCAAAAAAATCCTAGGAATGTTATAGACAGGTTCTGGAGTATCCAAATCAAGGAGAAAATATTACAAGCTGCCAAGAAGAAACAATTTGAATACTATGGAAAGACAATCAGGATAACACAGGATATAGCAGCTTCTACATTAAAGGATCAATGATATTCCAGAGATCAAGGGAGCTAGGATTAAAACCAAGAATCACCTACCCAGCAAAACTGAGTATAATATTTCAGGGGAAAATATGGTCATTCAATGAAGGGGAGGACTTTCAAGCAATCTTGAGGGAAAAAAAAAGCTGAATAGAAAATATGACATTCAAATACAAAAAAAATGAGAAGGTAAGTATGAAAAAGAAATCATAAGGAACTTATCAATGTTGAACTATTACGTGCCAACATGGAAAAATGAGAATTGTAACTTATGAAACTTTTCTCAGTATGAGGATATGTGAAGGGAATATAAATGTGTGTGTTTATGTGTATGTATGCATGTATATGTATGTATATGCATATATATGTATTCATGTATATGTGCATATATGTATAAATACACATATGTTTATGTGGGAGGGTATATATGCATATGAATACACATGTGAGTGTGTGTATATATGTGTAGATAGAGGGCACAGGATCAACTGAATAGGAAGGGATGATATTTTAAAAGGTGAAGTTGAGAGGTGGAAGAGGTTTAGAATGTGAGACAGGGAGAGACAAAATGGGAATAATTATCTCATTTGGAAAGGCAAAGGGTCACTGTTACAATAGAGGGGAAGAACAGGAAGGGAAAAGGGAATGTGTCAACCTTCCTCTTATTGAATTTGGCTAAGGGAAAGAATGACATACACTCTAAATTGGTATCTTACCCTGCAGGAGAGCAGGTAAGGAGGGAATGAGAGTGGGGATGATGGAGGGGCAGACAGGCTGGGGGGGGGAGTGTTGTTAGAAGCATACACTACTGAAAAGGGACAGGGACAAAGTAGATAATGGAACAAGTGGAAGAAGGGAAAGGAGGGAGGGAAATTTTGTCAGTGTCTCACAATATGTCCTCTGTGGAGATGTTCAGCGTAATTACTCATGTACAGACTGTATTGAATTGCTTGTCTTTAAAGTGTCTGTCCAGGTAGTGGGGGAGGATATAGGAGAACAGATTGGGGGAGGGGCATACAGTGGGATCACTGTTTTGGGGTGGTGGGTAGAGGAAGAATAGGGAGAAAATTTGTACCTCAAAATCTTGTGGAAATGAATGGCCTAAATGAAAAATAAACAAAAATTAGCTTAAGAAAAAGAAAGAAAGAAGAAAATCAAAGTACCAGTATCATAAATGCAAAGGGTGAATTCACCACTAATGAAAAGGAAATAAAACCAATTATTAGGAACTATTTTGCCTAACTGTGTGTCATTAAATTTGATAATCTAAGAGAAATGGATGAATATTTACAAGAAATGAATTGCCTTGATTAACATAAGAGGAAATAAAATATTTACATAATCACACTTCAGGGGAAAAAGTCATTGAATAAACTAACAATTAATACTATTAAAAAATTGTCAGGGTTGGATTGATTTAAAAATAAATTCTACCAAACATTTGAAGGACAATTAATTCAAATATAATATTAACTGCTCTGAAAAATACATGAAGTTCTGCCAAATTAGTTTTATGACACAAATATGATACTGATACCTAAACTAGGATGAACCAAAGCGGAGAAAAATTATAGACTGATTTCCCTAATGAATATTGATGCAATTTAAAATAATAGACCAATGGCAGAAAGTTTACAGCAATTTATCACGAGGATAATACACCTTGACTAGGTGGGTTTTATACCAGGAATGCAGACTTGGTTCATTATTAGGAAAACTACCAGTATAATTAGCCATATCCATAGCAAAATTAACAGAAATCATATGATTAACTCAGTAGACAGAAAATCATAGATCAAAATATAACACCCATTCCCATTAAAAAACACTAAAGAGCATAGGAATAAATGGAGTTTTTACTTAAAATGATAAGTAACATCCACCTAAAACTATTTTACCGCATTGTACATAATGTGGATAACCTAGAAGCTTTCCCAATAAGACCAGTGGTGAAACAAGGATATTCTTATCACCACTGTTATTCAATATGTGTGAGAAATTTTAACTTTATTAATAACAAAGAAAAAAATTGAAGAAATTAGATTAGGCAATGAAGAAGAAAATCTGTCACTCTTTGCAGATAAGATCATGACATACTTACAGAATCATAGACAATCAACTAAAAATATAATATAATTAACAACATTAGCCAAGTTGCAGGATATAGAATGTACCCACAAAATTCATCAGAATTTTGATATATTACTAACAAAGCCCAGTAACAAGAGATATAAAGGGAAAAAAAACTTTACACACACACACACACACACACACACACACACACACACTTAAAGTTACTGTAGACATTTAAAAATATTTGGAAGTCTATATGCCTAAACAAACCCAAGAACTATGTGAACACAATTACAAAACACATTTCACAGCAATGAGTCAGATCTCAATAATTGGAATAATATCAATTGTCCATGCACTGGCCAAGTTAATAAAATAAGAATGACAATTGTATCTAAATTAATCTACTTATCCAGTGCCATACCAATCAAACTACCAAAAATTATTTTATAGAGCCAGAAAAAATAATAACCAAATTCCTCTGGAAGAATAATCAAAATAATTAATGAAGAGAATTATAAAGGAAGGTGGCCTAGCCATTATCAGGGCTAAAACTATTATGAAGAAGCAATCATCAAAACTACTTGGAACTGGGTAAGAAACAGAGTGGTGGATCTGTGGAATAGGATAGGTACACAAGTCACAGTAGATAATAACTATAGAAATCTATTGTTTGATAAACCCAAAGACTCCAACTTCTGGGAAATGAACTCACTATGTGCCCACGACTACTGGAAAACAGTATGGCAGAAATTAGGCATAGACCAACATCTTTCAACATATAGCAAGATAAAGCCAAAATGGATACATAATTTAGGCGTAAAGGTAGATATTATAAGCAAATTAGTATAGCAAGGGATAGTTTACCTGCCAAATCTATGTAAAAGGGAAGAATTTATGACCAAAGAATAGATAGAGAACATTATAAAATGTGAAATGCATAATTTCAATTGCATTAAAATAAAAAAAAGGTTTGCAACAAAGGTTAGAACGGAAACAGAAATCTGGGAAACAATTTTACAGCCAGTGCATCTGATAAAACAGAGAACTGAGTCAGATTTAAAAGAATACAAGTCATTCCCCAATTGATAAATGGCAAGAGGATATGAACAGGTAGTTTTGGAGGAAGAAATTAAAGCTATAGTCACATGAAAAATATACTCTATATCAGTATTGGAGAAATTGCTATTAAAATAACTTTGAGGTACCACATCACACCTATCAGATGGACTTACGTGACAAAACAGAAAAAAAACAATTGATAAGTACTGAAGGAAATAAGGGAAAATGGGGACATTAGTGTTTTGTTGGTGGAATTGTGAACTAATCTAACCATTCTGGAGAGCAATTTTGCACTCTTCCCAAAGGGCTATCAAGCTATGCAAACCCTTTGATGCAGCAATACCACTTCTAGGTAGATAAACCTAAGAGACCGTAAAACAGAAAAAAAAATGAACCACACATACACATATATTTATAGCAGTTCTCTTTGTGGTGGCAAAGTACTAGAAACTAAGTGAATGTCCAACAATTGCAGAATGGTTGAACAAGTTGTGGTAGAAGAATATAATGGAACACTATTGTTCTATAAGAAATGATGAGCAGGTAGATTTAAGAAAAACCTGGAAAAACTTTCATGAACTGATGCTGAGTGAAGTGAGCAGAGCTAGAAGAACATTGCACAATGTGACAGCAACGTTGTGAAATGGCTAACATTGATAGACTTAGTTCTCAGCAATGCTCTGATCAAAGATAATTCCAAAAAAAAACTCATGATGGAAAATGCCATCAATATCTAGAGAAATAACTATGAAGTCTAAATGCAAATGGAAGTATACTATTATCTCTATCTCTGTCTCTCTGTCTCTGTCTCTGTCTCTGTCTCTCTCTCTCTCAGTGTTTCTGTGTGTGTGTGTATCTCTTTCATATGCTTTTCCCCCTCCTTTGGTTCTGATTCTTCCTTCACAACATGACTAATGTGCAAATATGTTTATTAAGATTGTACAAGTATAGCCTATATCAGAATGCATAACATCTCGGGGAGCTTGGAGAGGAGATGAAAATTTGGAACTCAAAGTCTTATAAAAATGAATGTTCAAAACTAAACATAATGTAAAAATAAGTAAAGGGTATTGCTTGGATTTTCAAAAGCCAACAAAGATACAAATGGATAACAGTTAACCAAGTGCTTAAAATACATATTTCTCATCCCAAAAATTTCAGTGGTACTAGGTGGTTCAACTACAGTACTGCTGTTTTGACCTTCTAATTTTTATTCTTTTAAACCATTTAAATGAGCTTGTTGAGCGACTTTATACAATTCTGGGAATGATCTATGAATCTGTAAAAAGTCTTTACTCTTGATAATCCTAAAGATGTGATCAGTTGACCAGCACTGCTATCTACTATTATAATATTTTATGATCCATATTATTGACAGAGGTCCTATAAAAGTGGCACTTGTCAATTATGAGCTTTGAAGAAGCAGTATTTGGGTGTTCATGTGCTTCCAATGTTTACATAAGTATGATAAAAATCTCCCATATGCAAAATATCTTTTTAAAAATTATTTCACCATTTGCTTTTCTCTCCATGAGCTAATGAAAATTAAAAGTAAGTGTCTGAATCCACATTTGAACTCAGGAAAATGAGTCTTCCTAACATCAGACCCTGGCACACTCCACCATGCCACCTAGCTGCCTCATATTTTGTTTACATAAAATTAAAAACTTGTCTACAAGCAAAATTAATGTAAGTAATATTAGAAGTAAAACAGTAAGCTGAATAATAATTACACCAAGTTTTTCTGATAAAGACATCACTTCTCAAATATACTGGGAACTGAGTCTAATTTATGAAAATGAGATACCTTGTTTAGTTAATAAATTTTTGGAATATATTATCAGGCAGATTTCAGAAGAAAAGATCAAAGTAACATGAAAAAAAATCTTCTTAATCACTACCAATTAGAGAAATGCAAATTAAAACAACTCTAAGATATGATGCCACACATAACAGATTGGTTAACATGGAAGAAAAGGGAAAAGGCAAATTCTGGAGAGGAATGTGGAAAAGAATTGATGCACTGATGAATTGTTGGTGGAATTATAAATGAGTTCAAATACTCTGGAAAATAATTTGGAACTATACCCGAAGGGCTATATGCTTTTTGATATACGAATGGACATATTTTCTTCCAGTTTCTTTTCTTTTCTTTTTTCTTTTCTTTTCTTTCTTTTCTCTTTCCTTTCCTTTTCTTTTTTCCTTTCCTTCCCTTCCCTTCCCTTCCCTTCCCCTTCCCTTCCCTTCCCTTCCCTTCCCTTCCCTTCCCTTCCCTTCCCTTCCCTTCCCTTCCCTTCCCTTCCCTTCCCTTCCTTTCCTTTCCTTTCCTTTCCTTTCCTTTCCTTTCCTTTCCTTTCCTTTCCTTTCCTTTCCTTTCCCTTCCTTTCCTTTCCTTTCCTTTCCTTTCCTTTCCTTTCCTTTCCTTTCCTTTCCTTTCCTTTCCTTTCTTTTCCTTTCCTTTCCTTTCCTTTCCTTTCCTATCTTTTTCCTTTTTAATTACAGGGGTCATCCCTTGAGTAATTACTTAAAGAGGCCTATTCACTGAATGGACCTTATCTCACTAACAGTGAGACTCTGAAAAGACCTTACCCTGAAAGCATCAGGGTCTCTCATTAAATACTGTGTCATTTCCAGTAGTTCTGATGAATATCTGGCCACTGGACCCTGATGGCTCTAGAAGAGAAAATGAGTCTGGTGACCTTGCATAATCTTCCCTCACTCAAATCAAAGTCAACTGCAAGTCATGTCATCATCTCCCTCATGTCATGGTCCTCTTATCAAAAGGAGGACAGACACAACACAACAACCACTACTAGCTTTGTATCCTTAAATAGGCTTTTAAAAAACAAAAAGGACCTATTTATACAAATATGTTGACAGAAATTCTTTTTTGTGATAGCAAAAAACTAAAAATTGAGAGGATGTTCATCAATTGTAGAATGGCTGAGCAAGTTCTGTATATGATTGTGAGGAGGTACTATTGTGTTATAATAAATGATAAGCAGATGTCTTCATAAAACCAGGGGAAGAGATATTTGAACTTTTTTAAGCCAAAGGGAGTAGAACAAGGAAAGAATTGTATACAGAAACAGCAATATTGTAAAGATGATCAATTGTGAAAGGCTTAGTTGCTCAGATCAAGACAATTTTCTAAGACAATTACAAAGTACATATGGTGAACAATTCTACCCAACTCTAGAGAAAGAAATAATGAACTCTGAGAGCAGATTAAATTATATTTTTCTTTTTTCTTGTTGTTTTGTCTGGTTTTTTTGCAACTTAACTACTAAGGAAATATGTTTTGCATGATTATGCATGAAAGTAGATATCATTTCGTGCCTTCTCAAGAAAGTATGAGAGTCAGTAGGGGAGGGGATAATTCAAAACTCAAATTTTAAAAAAAGTATGTTTAAAATGTTCTACTTCCAATTAGGATATACTTAATGAACTAAATGAGTTTTTAAAAGTGAAACAAAAATATCATCACAGAGTATTGAGTGTGATGACACCTTGCAACAGGATTTTGGGGACAGTGTGCCTCCCCTCAGAAGGTTTTTTAATAATATTTTCAGTATAAGTATAGCTACTTGTTTTATTGAGTCATCGTAATAAATGCCTTTGAGATCAGTATGTCCACTGGCTAATGATTCAAAGGAAACTCACTAGTATTGGCTTCTAAGTTATAATTTTAGGAAAGAAGACTTACAAAGTACCCTCAAAAATTATAGCAGTAGCTGCCCACTATGTGTCCATCTTTTGAGTTCTACTATAAATGGAGGGATTAATCCAGAGGGAACACTACTTAAGGATTATAAGAGGAAAAAAGAGGAGCTATGGAATGACAGCAAATAATACATCAAATTCAGTTGCCAACTAGTTTAGCATAGATTACATCATGGAAATAATCTCAATAATATCTAGAACAGTAGCCTGGAAGCAGTGTAGATGGACTTAAATGCTGGGGTTTGTATCATATCTTAGCAAAAATACTGAGATACAGGAGGTGTTTGAGAATAGTGAGAAACATTACAAGTGAAAGAAGACAGAGATCTAAATTATGGGGATGAAAATATGAGTAGAGAAAAGAATATGGATATGAGATTTTGTGAAGGTAAAACAATAAAATTTTGGATTGAGAATGAAAAATCAAAGATGACTAATATTTCAAATGTATGTAACTGTAAGCTTGGTGATATCAATTTTGAAAGTATGGAAGTTAGTTTAAAGTGACCAATTTAAAAAGGAAGCTGATAGGTTCATCCATCCATTCATTTATATAGATATAGATATAGATATATTCATTTATACATAGATATATAGTTACAGTTATACATGCATGCATGTATGCATATGTGTATGTATACACACATAGACTTATATAGACATATAATATGTATTATGTGTGTATATAGTAAGCACATATACTTATATACATGCAAATATATGTATGTATGTGTATATACACGAACACATACATATGTGTGTATATGTGATAAGTGGTAGCAATTATGTGTGAATAAAAAGAATAAGTAAAACAATTTCTAAATGTTAGGAGTTTATATTCTTTGGAAGAAACAATGAGCACATAATATTATTTCTTGTTGTCTGATAGCATTGCAGAGCTCTAAGAAGATATAGCAATGATAAAGTGTATCTAAGTTGATTGACTTAAAGGTGAACTTTGATAAAACAGTAGACATGAAATGTAGACTGTAAAAAAAAGCATGGGAGACAGATAACTTTTCTTACAGCAGCATATAAGGCAGGAAATACAGAACTTGGGGATTATGGCTTGTTTCCGGTCTTCTAGGTAGTAAGTTTTTTTTTTTTAAAAGAAACAGAACAAGATCTTCAGAGTACAAATCTTGTATGTTTTCCACTGTGTCATGCTATGTAACTGAGACTATTAGAAGAAAAACAGGAAGTATTAGAATAAGAATACATTAGGTACTAATATTAGGAAGACAGAAACATGAATGGAGAGTGGACTCAAAGATATGAAACTATTTACTAGTTTGGTCGAGGAGAGATTCATAAATATAGGAATAAACAATATTTAATTGCAAATACTGTTTGTACACATATACACACATACAACTGTTGAGGAAAGCTGGAGAAAAGTGCATAAAAGATGTAATGGTGGTAGATATCTATAGTGAGAAAGGATATGAGGCAGCTCAGAGAATAAATAAATAAATAAATAAGCAAATGCATGGATGAGTGAAAAACATTTATTGTTTACCATTTGCCGAACACCATGACAAGTGATGAAGAAACAAGTAGAAAGAAAACTATCATGTTTATTTTCAATGAGTTCTCATGGTATTTGAAGAAGATAACACATTTTTAAAAGTTCAGTTTCAAGTTGGATAGGAAGACTTGGAAGTGCCGAGGGTCAGTGCTTTGACAGATGGCAAGACCTAAAGCTCTTTAGTTTACGCAAGTAGGTACTATGGTAGTAATGCGGCCATTTCAAGGAATTTAGTTCTTCTTGACTTCAAGACACACTCCCTATCCACTATTTCAAACTGTCTCATAATCAGACAGATAAACAATCTGTAATTCTCAAAAATTGGCATATACTTTAAATGAGCACATTGAATCGAGTTTTATCTATAACATCATTTTAACTTTAAATGCCTTTGCTGCCTAATGCTCCCCAAAAAAAGTATTCTCTGATTCTTGTTAATTATTGACTGTTTGCACAGTACTTTTCAGCTAGAAACACTTTAGATGTACCTTCTAATATGGAAGAAAAAAATGAACCTCAGAGAAGCTGAGAGATTTGATCATTTATACATACATCCATGCTAAGGTCACATCTGCTTATATATTTTATTTTCTTTACCTTACTTATCGCATTATATGTGGTAACATGTTGCAGCCTATGCATCTTCACTCATTTTTTATTTTCATTCATTCAGAATAGCATTCTATATTACATAGTCATATAGAATATCATTGAATATTGGTCCCAATATGGCTACCAAGAAGCGCCACAGAAAGTTAACAGTTCAGTGCATAGAATGTGAGCTGAAATATTGCTATTTTAAGAGTCCAAGAAGGTAAGAAAATCCTTAGCATTTACTAAGTTCTCTCCCCAGACATAGAAACAGTCACATTTAAACTATCCTAGATTTCATCTCAATAATGATATATAATATAATGAAAAATAAATTCTACATAATGTAAATAAGATGAATACTAAAAGGCAATCCTGGGGAAAAGGAAATGACCCATAGTGATTTCTGGAGGATATAATGTAATATTACACACACATACACACACACACACAAATACAAGCAAGGTGAGGTTAGGGACTAAAGATTCTAAAATCTTCTGTTTAAACTTCAGCTAAATTTAGTTATGAAGTCTACATTATTTGCCTTAATACATATTTCTCTCATTACCCTCTTTTCATTCAGTTATTTTCATATGTTACACTGTCAGACAAGGTCACCATGCCATTTCACATATAGTTAGCATTTAATAATAAATAGGCAGCTATGTGATGCAGTGGATAGAGTACCATTTTAGGCCTGAAGTCAAGAATATTCATCTTCCTGAGTTCAGGTCTGGCATTATACTCTTATTAGCTATGTGACATTGGGCAAGTCATTTAACCCTGTTTGCTTCAGCTCCCCATCTATAAAATGAGCTAGAGGGAAAAAATGACAAACCACTTCATTAGCTTTGCCATGGCAAACCCCCAAAGACTAACCACACCAAACAAACAAAACCCCAAACACTTAGTATTTACTTTTGACTATTTTTCTTTGTTTTATGTGAAAGGGCAAATGTTGGGGGGGAGTTTCCTGTTTTTCTGTGTTGAAGTATTTCAATGATGTTTGATAAATTTGAAATAAAAAGATATTTGTTTAAAAGTATTAATATGTTTTTAAAATTATTCCTTCCAGATTTAGAGGATCCAAGGTCAAGTCCAAGATTCACCTGTGACATGCTTCAATTCTTTGAGCCTTGGTTTATTCATTTCTAAAATGAGTAAAATAATCCCCTAACACGTACAGATAATGTGCATCATGTTTTTGAGAAGATGTTATATTTTGGGAATGTGAAAAAGTTATATAAAATGAATTAACCATTTAAAAAGGAAATACTTTTTCAACATTAGATCTGTCTAATAATGGAACCAGTTGCCTCATGAAGAAGCATCAGGCTCTTTGGGAAGCCATTAAGTGAAGGCTGGATGGCTCTTTCAAATTTCATCAAAAATCATTCTGAAAAACAAAGCTATATTTTGGACTTAAAGGATTCATGGTTACTTCTAGCTTTGAGATTTCAGTTATCCTTCTTTGAAGGAAGAGGAAACTTTACTTTTTTTTAAGTGTCCAGTTTTGTGTGCTAAGAATGAGAGCTGAGAAGGGATCCTATACTTCAACATCTAGCCTATTACACCACAGGCTCCTAATCCATATTTACTACTGTGAATAGTAGCAGCTTTTAACAGCATCATCAACAACACAGCCTCTTTGCAAAGGATTCTGCCTCTCATTGAAAGCAATAACAATATTCTATCCCCAGCTAAAGTAAAGCACATACAGAGAAAGAGGATGCTTGCATCATAAACCTGTGAAAATAAAGTGGAAAATGCCAACGTGTTAATAAAAATTCACTGTTAGAAAAGCTAGCAGAGTAGTAGTAATTAAAGTAAAAGTTCCTCTAGAACAAATGACCCTTCCAAAAATGCCCAAGCCCCATTTTTAATTAAAGTGCTTTGTTTATTTTAAATGAGGCCATGGTGTTTTGTTTTTCACTTTGCTTTGTTTTGCTTTTTACATTTATGTCTGGAAGTCAAAGGTTATGTAAACCTCAATGAAAAGTGCTGGAGTCAAGAGAGATAGAACACTTACTAACAGTGATGTCACAAGCAATATATTTACTTCTCTGACCCTCAATTTCCTCCTCTGTACAATGAATAGAATGGTAGCACATACCTTAAAAGCTTATTGTGAAGACAAAATAAATGACTTAAAGCACATAAAGCACTCTGAAGACCTTAAAAGAGCTATACCAACGGCAGTTACTGTTGTTATTCATGTCATTTCAAGGAGGGTTTTTTTATAGATTTCAGATTGAAATGGTCCCAAGACAAGTCACTATCATATTATTCTCTTGTATTTAATATTCTGCAGACTACTCCACAAGTGGATAAAATGACAACTTCTTGTAGTAGCATAAAAGTGTTAGGAAGTAAGCTCATCCTCTGGGGATTCATTGAAATCATCCTTGATACAACTCCAGTATAAGACAGGATGATGGAGATAATATGCACTTCAATCTTTTCTCATATAATTTTCATTTCTTTTACTAGGTATATTTTGAAAGATTTTTCTTCCATGAAGTTTGGAGGCTACAAGTATTTTGTATGGCACAGTCTATTGTATCAGCAAGCACTCTAGCATACCCAGGGCAGCTGCTAGCACAGGTTCTTAGATCTGCTTTTCTAAAGGAAAGCAACTCAAAATGGGTTAACAATCTTTCTTTTAATCAAACAAACACATCATTTACCTAGTTCAGGGTTAAAAGTCAGCACCCTGAACTACAGAGAATACAAACCCAAGTTACAAGCACAAGTTACAAACACAAGTTACGAGCAGACAAAGAAACAGATCAGCAGATGGGCTTCCAACCATGTGATCATCACATCCACTACCAATTCAAGTTACCAGAGAGGGAAGCATCAACATCTGCGTTTTTCAAAGCTGGGGAGCTCAAAGGCTTCCCAGAGTCTCATCTGGCCAAATCACACAACACTTCTCAAAGTGAGCCCCAAAGCAAACCTCACATCAGGGCCTGTATATGTAGCATTCTCCTGGGTCATAGAATGTCACAGCCCTCTTGACCCACTGTCCGATTACAAAGTAACAAGGTGTGGCCATTCCCAAAAAACAAGCCTCCAGCCATAGGCTCCATGTGACCACAGTCATCCTATTAGGGGGCAGAGTATACTTTCAAATTAGGGAACATTCTCAGAGCCTCTTAAGCTTATCAAAGGGTCTAGGGGCAGGAAAGATCTTCAGATTCTCATAACATCTATTAAAACAATGTTCTCACTTTTTGGTAGGTCAATATTGTGTTTGAGAGACTGTGGGCTTCTAGTTCAGTCTTTGATAATGCTCTAATTTCAGGTCAGTCTATTGAATGAGGTCTCAGGGATATATTGAGACCTTTATATGTAGCATGAAGATTTGTTGTCAGGACAAGAAAGCAGGGACAGCAGGCAGGCTGTGGGAGTAAAGAAAGCTATAGTTGCCAGTCTAGTTGGCCAGGGCTAAGGTCTTTGGTGATAACAACATCTCACCCCACCCCCAACTTCTTTGTGAATCTGTTTCCTACAGCATGAGCAATGTTTTGCCATTGCTCATTTTCAACAAGGAAGATCCTAGCCTTTAGGGTATTGTGAAATTAAATCTTCACTGTTTCAGTCAGCATGTATTTTGGAATATCTCCTTCATTCAAACTAACAAAACCTTCCCCTATGTAGACCAAAGTCAGTCTTATGAAATGTGTGTAATGGAAAATCTGAAAATAGTAAATATGTAAAATTGGTTGGAAATTGTTAAAGAATGATATTAGTATTCCATGACTTTCTATTGCTGTTATAATACAAAGTGCACCAGCAGATGGAATGTTGTAAATGGAATTGTCCTAGTAATTTAATGCTCAGCAGGTCTCTTACAGTCATTGACAGAAAACAAATATAGGATAAAAAAATGATTGTTTTTCTGATACCCTGAAAAAGGACAATTGTAGTTGTTGTTTGCTTGTTTGTTGGTTGGTTTATTCACTACATGAAAGCATGGAGGTGAAAAGATGGCTGGTTCCTTTTGGATTTCAGGTCAATGCATTTAAACAAAATGGAAAAAGGGACTACATAGATCACATATAGTCAGACAATAGCAAGCACAGATTTTCAGTACAAAGGGGCCCAGAAAGCAGAAAATGGACCTAAAAGATATGGAGAAAATGCAAGCCAATGACATTGTTATGACATCACAATCCACTTAAAGTATTCTTTGTAACTTGACAAAACTTTAGCTTTATCCAGTGACAGCTCTGCCTTTTTTCTCTATCAGCATGCTTTGCATCCTGGGAAGTAATTTTTCCTCCTTAAATCATTAAGGAGATGGAATTTTTCAAAATTCTGGTGAACAACTTTATCCATTGGCCAAGATCCAGGAAACTTAGCAATAGTGGTTCAAAAACATAGATTCAACCTGTTTGAGAAGTTTTATTTTTCCTTTCCTCAAATGTCTTAGGTATACATTAATTAAATATGACAAGAGATAAAGTTGCACAAATTTGTGGTCCTGCTGATGCAATTTCACTTTATAATGCATTGAAATCCATTTCTCTTAGTTAGTATCTCACTGCTACTTGGAAACAACAGTCAAGAGGCTGCTAGAAAAGCAGCCCCAAATGAGAATTTTGCAATCAGAGCAGTGGCATAGGAGATAATCTCTTTGGCAGCTTACAAACTCATTTGGAAATTTGCTTCAGCAAGAAACATTTTTTTGCACCATATTAAAATGGGTCCTACTGGTATCTCCAGTCTTTTTATTTATCAAATGGTTCAAAACTTTCAACATGAGAGTCAAAAGTTCTTATTCTTATTTGTTCTTATTATACCATTAAAGATGATATAAGTTTCAATACAGTTTTGAATTAAATCAGGAATTTTGTGGAGTAGATTCAAAATAGAATGAAACCACATTTGAAAAGTTCATAGCGACAGAATCCAAGATATTTTGAGCCTGGACTTCACCATATGAAAATGTTTTTATATTGAAAACAGTAGATGGTTTTTCTTAGAAGTTGTCTGAAAGGTGATCATCCTTCTTGTCACTGCTATAGCCACAATTCCTCATATATGATGAAATGTAATGGCAGCTTGGGTATGGAAATAGAAATGAGCTGAGGTGGTTGTCCTTGGCTGAAATATTAATCATTTGGGATAGGATATATAATTTCTCTTTTATTTTTTTTCTTTCTCAATTACATGCTAAAAAATCCTTAACATTCATTTTAAAAGAAAATTTTGAATTCCTAATTCTCTCACTTCCTCTTTCTCCCTCAACCCTCCTTGAGAAAGAAAACAATTGGACAGAGATTATACATGTGAAATAATGCAAGACCTTTCCATATTAGCCATGTGGTTAAACACAGACCAAAACAAACAAACAAACAAACAAACAAACAAACAAGAACAAGAAAAATAAAGGAGGTTTTTAAAGTATGTCTTGTTCTTCTTTGAGATGCCCTCAGTTCTTTCTCTGCAGATGGAAAACATTTTTTAGTATAATTCTACAGAATTGTTTTGGGTCATGGTATGGCTGAGAACAGTTAAGTTATTCACAGTTGATAATCACCCTATATTACTATTACTGTGTACAATGTTCATCTGGTTCTGCTTAATTCACTTTGTAGCTGTTCGTTAAGATTTTCCTGTTCCTCATACAATTGTATTCCATCAAAATCATATAACACAACTTGTTCAGTCATTCCTCAGTTCATGCATATCCCCTCAATTTTTAATCCTTTGTCGTCACAAAAAGAACTACTATAAATAGTTAAGAATATATGGTTTCTTTTCCTTTGATCTCTTTAGGATACAGAACTGGTAGTATTATTTCTTTGTAAAAAGGTATGCAGAGTTTTATAGCCCTTTGGGCATAGTTCCAAAGTGCTCTCCAGAAAGCTTAGATCACTTCACAACTTCACCAACACTGCATTAGTGTCTCAATTTTCCCATGTTCTCCACTACATTTGAATTTTTTCCTTTACATGATATTAGCTAATATGATTAGTGTGAAATGGTCCCTCGGAGTTTTAATTTTTATTTCTCTAATTAATACTAATTTGGAGAAATGCTTTATATAACTATTGATATTTTTGATTTCTTTATCTGAAAACTGTTCATATCCTTTGACCATTTATCAGTTGGGAAATGATTTGTATTCTTATAAATTTGATTCTTTTTTTTCTACATAGTTGAGAAATGAAACTTTATTAAAAAAATTTGCTATAAACTTTCTCCAACTTTCTTTTCTTCTAATCAATCCTGGCTCTATTGGTTCTGTTTATGTAAAAATCAAAATTATTCATGTTACTGACCATAATATCCTCTATCTCTTTTTTGATCCCAAATTGTTCTCTTATCCATAGATTTGAAAGGTACATTTTTTCATGCTTCCTTGATTTGCTTAAGATATCATTCTCTAAGCCTGAATCATGTACATATTTTCTGCATATCTTGGCATATGGTGTAAAATATTGGTATATACGTAGATTTTACTAAATTACTTTCCTGTTTTCCCAGAAATTTTTGTATATAGTGAGTTCTTGTCCTAAAATATTTAGTGTTAAGTTTACCAAACACTAGATTACAATGGTCATTTACTACTATGTATCATGTACTTATTATATTCCACTGATTCATCAGAATATTTCTTAGTAACATATTGTTTTAATGATTACCTCTTTGTAATACAGTTGAAGATTTGGTGCTGCTAGGCCACATTTCTTCACATTTTTTCATTGATTCCCTTGATATTCTTGACTTTTTCTTTCAAATCAATTATATTTTCCTAACTATAAAATAATTTTTGCTAGTTTGGTTTGACACAAATAAGTAAATTAACTTAGGAAGAATTGTAGTATTCATTATATTGACTCAGTCTACTCATGAGCAATTAAGATTTTTCAAATTTTTTCAATCTGATGTAATTTGTATGAAAAATGTTTTGTAATTATGTTTATAGCAGTTAGGTGACATAATGGAGAGAGCAACAGTCTGGGAATCAAAAAGACCTGAGTTTAAATCTGAACTCAGATATTTACTAGCTATGTGACCCTCAGAAAGTCACATAACCCTGCTTGCCTACATTTCCTCATTTGTAAAATCATCTGGGGAAGGAAATGGCAAACCACTCCAATATTTTTGCCAAAGAAACACCAAAAAGAGGTCAAAGAGAGTTGGACCGGGGTGAAGAAGCTGCAGCCTTGAGGCCACATGTGGCCTCCAAGAGCCTTGGATGCAGCTTTTAACTGAGTCTAACTTTTACGGAACAAATCCTTTTATTAAGGGAATTTCTTCTATAAAGTTTGGATTCAAACAGAGTATCATACTTGAGGACCTAGAGAGCCACATGTTGCCTCAAGGCTGCAGGTTTCCCACTGCTGAGTTGAACACAACTGAAATAACAATTGTGTTCATATGTTCCCCAAGTTTCTTGGTAGGTAGACTCTGAAGTATGTTATAATGTTCACAGTTTTTTTTTACATTAAGTAGTATTATATTTTTCCCATAATTACTAATCAGGAAATTTTTAGCATTCATTTTTATAACATTTTGAGTTCCAAATCTTTTCTCCCTCACTCCTAACCCTCTGCTCTTCTGAAAATGGTGGGAAGTTTGAAACGGTTTGGATGTTTACCATCAGGTAAAACACATTTTCATATGCATCACTATTTTAGAAGAAGAAACAGATTTTAAAAAACACAAAAAGGATAAAGTGAAAAGCAATAGGCTTCAAACTGCAGAATCCATCAGTTCTTTATCTGGATATGCTTTCATGTGTCTTTCGTGCCTGTCTTGGATCATTGTGTTGCTGGGAAAAGCTGAATAATTCATAGCTTATCATCACATTATGTTGTTGATACTGTGTGCAGTGTTTTCCTGTTTCTGCTCGTTTTATTTTGCATCAGTTCATACAAGTCTTCCCAGGTTTTCCTTTACTCTGTGTTAGCCTCTCTGCTTCAAGTGTGCTTCTTGTAGGCAACATATTATAGGATATGTTGGGTTTTTTTATCCACTCTCTCATGCTTCCATTTTGTGGGATTATTAATCCCATTCACATTCAACATTATGATTACTATGTACATATTTTCTTCCCTACTATTCTTCCTCCCATTTGTTCTCTCTCTCATACTAACCCACATCAACAAAGTTTTGCTTCTGTCCACCACCTCCTTTAGTCTGTTTTCCCTTCTTTAGTCCCTATACCCTGACCCTTTTACTTTATATCTTCCCCTCCCACTTCCCTGTCAGTTAAGGTAGATTTCTGTCTTACATAATGTATATATTAATCATTCTTTGAGCCAATACAGATAACATCAAGGTTTAAGCAATGCTCAGCACTCCCATTCCATCTTCCCCTCCATTATAATAAGTTTTTCACTCCTTTTTATATGAAATAATTTACCCCATTCCATAATTTACCTTTCATCTGCACCCAGTGTACTCTTCTTTCTTATCCCTTATATTTTATGTTATTCCCTCAAATTCACCTCATATTCATACCCTCTGTCTATGTATGTTCCATCTAGCTGTACAATTAGTGATGCAATTTTAAAGTTACAGATGTGACCTTCCCATGGAGATATGTAAACAGTTTCTTTTCCCTCTTTACTTGTTTATGCTTTTCTGGGGTCAAATATTGGAGGCCAAATTTTTTATTTAGTTCCAGTCTTCCTCTTAGGAAGGCATGAAATCCTTCTATTTCATTAAATGAACAGTTTGCTCCCTTCCCTTGATATATTATGCTTAATTTTTGCAAATAAGCAATTCCTGGTTGTAATCTTTAACTCTTTTGCCCTCTGGAATATCGTATTCCACAACATCTGATCCTTTAATGCTGAAGCTGCTAAGTCCTATGTGATATTGATTGTGACTCTGATATTGGAATTATTTCTTTCTTACTGCTTGCAGTATTTTTTTCTTTGACCTGATAGTGATGAAATTTGGTTGTAATGTTGCTTGGGTTTTTATTTTGGAATCTCCTGAGGTGATCAGTGTATTTTTTCAATTACTATTTTGCCCTCTAGTTTCAGAATATTGGGGCAGTTTTCCTTGATAATTTCTTTCTTACTTTTATGCTATTTGGAGGGGGGAGGGGCAGGGCAATCGGGGTTAAGTGACTTGCCCAAGGCCACGCAGCTAGTAAGTGATAAGTGTCTGAGGCTTAATTTGAATTCAGGTCCTCCTGACTCCAGGACAGTGCCTTATACATACTTCATCATGTAGCTGCCCCTCCTTGATAATTTCTTGCAAGATGCTATCCAGATCTTCCTTGTGATTATGGCTTCTAGGTAGTGCAGCCATTTGGACATTGTTTCTCTTGGCCTTATTTTCCAGGTCAATTGTTTTTCCTATAAGGAATTTTACATATTCTTCTGTTTTTTCATTCTTTTAATTTGTTTACTTGATTCATAATGTTTCGTAGTATCATTAGCTTCTACCTTTTCAGTTCTAACATATAGTGTTGTTTTCCTGAATTAGCTTTCATATTTCTTTTCCATTTAGCCAATTGTACTCTTTAAAGAGTAGCTTTCTTCTATGGATTTTTTATCTCCCTTTCCATTGGCCAATTTTACTTTTTAAGCAGTTTCTCCTGCTGTTTACTTTTTTTGTGATTTTCTTGCATCACTCATTTCTTTTTCCCGTTTTTCTTCTGCCTCTCTTGTATAATTTTTAATTTCCCTTTTGAGTCCTTCTGTGAGTTTTTCCATTACTTGTCTTTAGATGACTTTTATTTTATTTTATTTTTTTGCTTTTTGGAGGGCAGTTGGGGTTAAGTAACTTACCCAAGGTCACACAGCTAGATTTTGTGTCAAGTGTCTGAGGCCGGATTTGAACTCAGGTCCTCCTGACTCCAGGGCCGGTGTTCTATTCACTGAGCCACTTAGCCGCCCCTTTAGATGACTTTTAGATGACTTTAGATGTTCTGGTGGGACAAGATGGATCTTCATACATCAGTGCCTGTATATCTTATTTCCCAGTTGCATGTAAACAATATTAATAATAATAATTACAATGATAATTTTTAATTGGTTTTTAAAACTTTGAGTCCCAGGTTATTTCTCTTCTTCCCCCATCACCCACCTCAATGGGAAGATAAGCAATTCAATAAAACTGTACATACATAGTTATGCAAAACATTTTCATAGAGGATATATTGTGAAAGATTGGGTATATTTCCCTCCATTCTCTCCCCACCACACTCACACACTTGTTCTATTCTCTACTTTGTCCCTGTTCCTTTACAAAAGCGTGTGTTTCTAACTACCCTTTTGCTAACTTGCCCTCCCTCCATCATACCCCCTTTGATCTCCTTCTCCTCCTCCTACTCTCCTGTAGGGCAAGATACCCAATTAAGAGTGTATGTCATTTGCTCCCTAAGCCAAAATCAATGAGTGTAAAGTTGACCCATTCCCTTTTGCCTTCCTGTTCTTCCCCCTCCATTGTAACAGTAATCCCTTCCTTATCTCTTCTAAGTGAGATAATTTACCCCCATTCTGTCTCTCCGCATCTCCGCTCACTATAGTCCTCCCTCACCTCTCAATTTCACCATTTAGATATCTTCCCTTCTGTGGGGTAGAGTCTAGATGGTGGTGTAGAAACAAGAGAACTCAGTGGCTCACCACATAACTGCTTCAAATACCTATAAAATATAACTCTAATTTAGAGCTAAATTTTAGAGCTCCTGAACTCATAAAATGACAGAGAAACAAGGCTTCCACTGAAGGTAGCCCTGCAGATGGATGGAAACGGCTCATGACAGTGTGCTGGGAGCTCCATATTCAGTGAGGCAAAGCTGGAGGGGGCTGCAAAGATGGCGGTGGCCTCCTAATACCTACAGCAACTGTGAAAACCCAAGCTACTTGGGAAAGTGCTCTCCCCTCTGAAAACAGAGTTCTACTGAGCCCCAAAGTCAAGTAACTGACTGATAACATGAGCAGGCAAAGGAAGCAAAGAAAGCTCAGCAATCCAACTTTAGATTCCTTTTTGGGGGTCAAATCATAGAAGAGGAAGAAAACAACACACTCAGAACACCTACACCAAAAGCTTCCAAGAAAAATGTAGACTGGTTACAAGGCATAGTGAACTTAAGAAGGATTTTGAGAAGCAAATAAGAGAAGTGGAGAAAAAATTGGGAAGAGAGATGAGAATGATTCAAGAAAATCATGAAAAGAGAGTCAACAACTTGACTGAAGGAATTAACACCTAAAAATAGATTAACTCAAAAGGCAAAAGATGCCCAAAAAACCAATGAGGAGAGGAATGCCTTAAAATGTCGAATTTACCAGATGGAAAAAGAATTTCAAAAACTTTCTGAAGAGAATAATTCCTTCAAAATTAGAGTGGAGCAAATGAAAGCAAATGATTTTATGAGAAATCACAATACTATTAAACAGATTCAAAAAATGAAAGACAATGTGAAATAGTTCCTTGAAAAAAAAATCACTGACCTGGAAAATAGAGCCAGGACAGACAATTTAAAAATTATTGGACTACCTAAAATCCATGATGAAAAAAACCTAGAAAGAACTAAGAAATTCTCAAGGAAAAATGCCATGATATTTTAGAACTAGAGGGCAAAATAGAACTTGAAAGAATTCACCCATCACCTCTTGAAAAAGATCCCCAAAAGAATATTCCTAGGAATGTTAGAGCCAGGTTCTGGAGTCCCCATATGAAGGAGAAAATATCATAAGCTGACAAGAAGAAACAATTTGAATACTATGGAAACACAATTAGTATAACCCAGGATCTAGCAGCTTCTACATTACGGGAATGTGATATTCCAGAGATCAAGGTAGGTCCAAAAATCACCTACCCATCAAATCTGAGTATAATGTTTCAGGTGAAAATATGGTTATTCAATGAGGCTGAAGACTTTCATGAGTTCTTGAGGAAAAAAAAAACAGAACTGAATAGAAAATTTGACATTCAAACATAAGAAGTATGAAAAGGTAAACATGGAAAAAAATCATAAGAAACTTATCAAACTTGAACTATTTACATTCCAACATGAAAAATGAGAATTGTAGGTTATGAAACTTTTCTCAGTATGAGGATAGGTGAAGAGAATATAAATCTGTGGTTTAACTCAGCATTTGGATCCTCTTATTCTAAAATCAAAGGAATAGGGAAGTAGGTTTTGATCACTAGTTAAAAGCATGAATTTTTTCTAGGCATGATATAAAATAACTTGAACGTTGATAGTCTCTACCTACCACAAGTTTACATTCTAAGTTAGGGGCTCCCAAGTAATGTGTGTTTACTCAAAGGGGAGACCCAGATGATCTTGTGGGGCACAGAAATAAACTTTCTACATTTATATATTTTAATGTTTTCAAGTTTCTCTTGCTTCTTGCATTTGAAAGTCAAATTTTCTGTTCAGCTCTGTTTTTTTCATCAAGAATGCTTGAAAGTCCTCTATTTCATGGAATGACCATATTTTCCCCCTGAAGCATTATACTCAGTTTTGCTGCATAGGTGATTCTTGGCTTTAATCTTACCTCCTTTAACTTCCAGAAGATCACATTCCAAGCCCTTTAATAATCCTTTAATGTAGAAGCTTCTAGAGCTTGTCTTATTCTGATTGTGTTTCCTCAATACTCACATTGTTTCTTCCTGACTTCTTGTAATATTTTCTCCTTGAAGCTCAGGAGGTTGTCTATAGAATTCCCAAGAGTTTTTCTTTTGGAGATCTTTATCAAGAGGTAATTGGTAAAGTGTTTCAAATTCTATTTTTCCCTCCCATTCTAGAATATAAGATGAATTTTCTTTGAGAATTTCTTGAAGGGTGATTTCTAGGCTCTTTTTTTCATCATGGCTTTCAACTAGTCCAATAATTTTCAAATTATCTGTCCTAGATCTGTTTTCAATATGAGTGGTTTTGCCAATGTGATATTTCAAATTGCCTTCTATTTTTTCCATCTGTTTGGATCTGTTTCATGGTATCTTGCTTTCTTAAAAAGTCCTTGGCTTCGATTTGCTCCAGTCCAATTTTCAAGGAATTGTTATCTTTAGTAAGTTTTTGAAATTCTTTTTCCATCAGTCCAGATCAGTTTTTTTTAAGGAAGTCTTCTTCTCATTGGCTTTTTGGGCCTCTTTTGCCTTTTGAGTTGATATATTTTTTAAAAGATCTTATTTTCTTCAGTTAGGATGTTGTTTTGCTTTTCATGATTTTCTTGCATCATTCTTATTTCTCTTCTCAACTTTTCCTCCACTTCTCTTGCTTGATTTTCAAAATCCTTCTTGAACTCCACCATGGCCTGTAACCAGTTCATATTTTTGTTGGAAACCTTTGATATAAAAGTTTTGACTTTTTTGTTTTCTTCTGGCTCCATGCTTTGATCCTATGTGTCCCCCCAAAATATTCTTATTTTGTTTTCACTTCCTTTGTTTGCTCATCTTGCCAGCAAATTACTTGTATTTTGAGCTCTTTGCCACGGTAGAATGCTGATTTCAGAGTGGAGAGGGCTGTGTCCCAAATTTCTGGGGGTTTTACAGTTGTTGTCAGACCTATGAGGAGGGTGCACTCCCTACAGCCACCACAAGCTCTGGCACACTAGTGTTCCTCACCTCACAACCACCACCTGAGACTGTGATCTAGATCAAAGCAAGTCACAGCCAGAGTGATTATCCTCTGAGTGGTTTCTTGCTCCTCCTATGATCGGCAGGCCCAAAGCTCTCAAGGCAATCACAAGGCAGCAGCTGCAGCCCTGCACCACCACACCTACCTCTGTCAACTCCGGGGCAGTGGCTGGTCTGTGCTCTTTTCTCACCCAGTTCCAACAGAATTCCCCTTGACCTTTTACTTTCTCTTCAACATTTATGGATTCAGAAGTCTGGAAATCATCACAGATGCTTGGCATTCACCCTCCTGAAGTCTGTTCTGACTGGTCTGGAACCCAAGTCTGGGACCATGTGGCTCATATGGGACTTCACCCAGCTCCCAGCCTGGTGTCATAGACCCTTCTTGTTGGCCTGCCAGGCAGCCTTCAGTGGGAGATTTGTTTGTTTCAATCACTTTGTGGGTTCTCTAGCTCCAAAATTTGTTTAGTCATTTTGTTAAATGGTGTTGGAGGTCATTGGAGTAGGGACTCAAGGAAGTTCTTTCCTTTACTATGCCATTTTGGGTCTACCTTGGAAACTTTTTCAAGAGGTGATCAGTGAATTCATTCCATTTCTATTTTTCCCCCTGGTTCTAGTAAATCAGGGCAGTTTTCTTTGATAATTTCTTGAAAGATGATATTGAGGCCCTTTTTTGATCGTGACTTTCAAGAAGTTCAATGATTTTTAAATTATCTTTCCTGGATCTATTTTGCAGGTCGGTGGTTTTACCAATGTGATATTTTGCATTGTCTTCTTTTTTCATTCTTTTTGGTCTGTTTTATAATATCTTGACTTTTCATAAAGTCATTAGCTTCCATTTGCTCCATTCTAATTCTGAAGGAATTTTTGTCTTCAGTGACCTTTTGGTTTTTCTTTTCCATTTGGCCCATTCTTATATTTAAGGTGTCCTTCTCCTCATTGGCTTTTGTTAAATGGTTGCTTTTGCTAGTTGAAATAGTCTATTTTTTAATGTTATTTTTTTCAGTATTTGGGGGTGGGGGTGGATCTCCCATAGCAAGTTGTTGACTTGTTTTTCATGATTTCCTTGCATCACTCTCATGTCTCTTTCCAATTTTTCCTCTATTTCTCTTACTTGATTGTCAAAATCCTCCTTGCACTACTCCATAGTCTGAGACTGTGATATCCTAGAACCACCTAATTATCTCCTGAAAGAGATCCCAAAATGAAATTCCTGGGAATGTTATGGCTACATTTTAGAGCTCCCAGGTCAATTAGAAAATATTGAAAGCAGTCAGCAAGAAACAATTCAGATATTGTAAGCTACAGTCAGAATGATACATGATTTCACAATATTTGTATTATAGAATTTGGGGGCTTGAAATATGATATTTCAGAATACAAAGTAGCTAGAACTACAACCAAGAGTAATATACCCAGAAAAAAATGATTATAATCCTTCAAGAAAAATATGAATAATGAAATAGAAGATTTTCAGGCATTCCTGTTGAACAAGCAAGATCTTTATAAGGAATTTTACTTTCAAATACAAGAGAAGCATAAAAAGTTTTATATGAAAGAGAAATCATAAGAGACTCAATGACGTCAAACTTTATCTTCCAATATGGAAAGATGATATTGGCAATTCCTAAAAAATATGATTATTAGGGCAGTTAGAAGGAACATTCCCTAGTATAACATGTATACAGAGGGCACAAATGTGAGTTAACTTTATGGGATGATTTAAAAAAATAAAATTATGGTATGGGAAAGAGACATTCAGTGGGAGAATGAGAAAGGGAGAAGAATGGGTAAGACTAAGTGTGAGAAAGAAGAGATTTTAACATTTAGAGGAAAATGTGGGGATAACAGGCAGTGCTTGAACCATACCCTCATCACAAATGGCGCAGAGGGAATAATATGCACACTGTGTTGGGTATAGAAATCTATCTTTCATCTAGAGATGAAAAGGGAATGGGGAAGGTGTGCAGTTGAAAGAAGGGAGACTGGATTAAGAAAAGCAGTGGCTAGAAGCAAAATATGTTTTTAAGGAAGGACAGGAAACAAGAGGAGAAAAATCTATAAATAAAAATATGGAATGAAGGGAAATACACAGATAGTAATCCCAACTGTCAACATGAATGGGATGAACTCACCTGTAAAAGGGCTGTAACAGAATGGATTGACAAACAGAATTCACCAATACATTGTTTGCAAGAAACTCACTTGAAACACAGAGACACAGGGAGAAAACAAATAATTGGGAATCTGTTAAGATGTAGCTAAGGTTAAAACAGTGATAGCAACAACAACAAACTGAAGTTGCAATCATGATCTAAGGTAAAGCAAAACCAAAAATAGACCTGATTAAAAGAGATAAGCAGGGAAATTATATTGTGCTGAAAGGCAGTATAGACAATGAAGTAATATCAATGCTAAAAATACATGCTAATACCAATAAAAATACTAATAGTGTAGCATCCAAATTCTTAAGAGTTACAGGAAGAAACAGAAAAATTAAACTAGTAGTTCATCCCAACTTTCCTTTCTCAGAATTAGATACATATAACAACAGAAAATTAACGATATCAAGCAAGTTTGAGAAAATTTAGATATGATAGACCTCTGGAGAAAACTGAATAGGAATAGAAAGGAGAATACTTTTTATTCTCAGCTTTACATGGCATCTACACAAAAAGTGACTCTTTATTAAGACATAAAAATACAAATAAATGCAGAAAAGCAGAAATATATTAAATCCATCTTTTCAAACCACAATGTAATGAAATTCAATTCAATAAATGACAATGGAAGCAGATTAAATATTAATTGAAAACTAAATAATCTAATCCTAAATAATGAATGATTCATAAAACAAGTCATAGAAATAATTAATAATTCAATTAAAGAGGATGACAGCAATGGAACAAATTATAAAATTTCTAAGTGGAAGCCAAAACAGTACATAATGGGAATTTTATATCTTTAAATGTTTACATCAATAAAGTAGAGAAAGAGCATACCAAAGAAATGGTCATGGAATTTTTTTTTAAATAATGAAAAAGAATTAAGTACTTACTATTTGAGCTTTCATTTATGTGGGTTTTATTTACCGATATTTAGTATATATTAAACAAGTATAAATTAAACGTATTAAAAGTATTGTGAAAATAATTTTGACCTTATAGATCTTCCTGAAAATATCTTGAGGACCCCTAAAAGTCCCAAGACCACACTTTGAGGACCTCTGTAAAAGTACTAGATTTGAATAAAACAATAAAAGTCCACATGTTGGCTAGACACTACTTACGTGGAGTCATTTCCTATCTTTACGGCATTAGTTTATCAGTTTGAAAAAGGAGAGGATTGGATTATATGTACTCTAAGGTTTCATCTAGCTCTAAAACTTATGATCCTATGAACAGGACAGTTTATAATAAGATACTGATTTTGTAGAGCCAAAAATAATTGCAAAAAAGAATTGAACAGGGTCATTTATTTTAAACCATTCTCTGAACCCATTTCTTTGCTGAAAACTTGGTTAAGATTGAGTGTGGATGTCAGAAATGAATGGACTATAAAACTTATCATTCTGATCATCTTCACATGTGATTTGGATCACTTAACAGTCAAGTTGAAGAAACACAGAGAATAAAAAGATCACCTTGCTGTAGCTGATTTATAGATGCATGTAGAAATAAGCTATGCCTAAGTTTGGTAGGACACATCACAAGACATCAAATACAGATTATTTAAAATGAATTGTTAAGGGATGATGTGAGATTTTAAAGAAGAAGGAGGTAATAATTTAGAATAAAATTTAAAGCAGCCTTTTTACCAGATAACCTCATTTCTTTTATTTATTTATTTGAGGGCAAGACATGTTTACCAGGCTAGTTGATTAGAAAAAAGCAGTGGAGATAGCATATCTGTATTGCTATGAGGCATGAGAGAAAATCTCTTATGGTATTCCTTTTTTGTTTCATTTGTGTTTGAAGAGGACCATTTATGCTTGAAGAGGAATAAAATGACAGAATGATGTCTGGATCAATGTACAGTGTATCTGACTGTGGGTGATCGTACCAATAAAATTATTGAATAGTAAAATAATAAAATAGCCAAACAGTAAGGGTGATGCCTTTTGACTCATATATAAATTCAATTTAAGTGTAACAGCGTTGCACTAAGTTGTCAGCCTCACTCTCTTTCGAGAGTCATCAAAACCTAGTGCCAAGACAAGTCAGAATGACTGGCAGTGACTTTGGATGCAGTGAATGACCTTGGCATGTTCAGTGTCTGACCAAGCTCTAAGTGCTCCATAATGCCTAATTCATTGCCTTCATGGCAAATTAAAGTAAAATGTTCACATCTAACTATTCTGCCTGGGAAGTCTTTTTTTTTTAATTTTAATTTATTTTCTTGGTTATATCATTCATTTCCTGGGAAGTCTTAATATGCTCAGGTTGACACTCCCCTAATTCACCAATGGTTTCGAGGTCCACTGTTAACTCTCAACCTGGTTTAGTCAATCTGCCAAGATGGTTTAATTGGGTGCAGTCTTTGAGCATGATACAATTTCTTGGAGTCACAGGTAAAAGTTTAATGGCAGGTTTACCACAAAGGGAAATGAGTAGCCCTGAAAAGGGCTTAGCAGCTCTCATACCAAAGTACTAGTCATCCCTTGAGCACCCTATCCACTCCAAGATAAAAAGGAATGATAAAAATGTGAATGGAATGTCTACATTTGCAGAGGAATGATAAAAATGTGAACCGAAACTCTCAGACTCAAAAAAATACAGAAAACACATCTCTCGCTGAAGACAGCTCGGCAGCAGGGGTTCAGCACAGCAACTAGGAGCAGACGCTGGCCCAGCCTGAAGCCAAGACTGCAGCCAGGCCCAGGGTGTTGGGAAGGAGCCGGGCTGAGCTGAGCTGAGACGCACCACAGCCAGTCCTCAGAGGAGAGGATGTACAGCCTCCAGCACCTGCCAAGACATGAGGAATTGGGACGGGAGAGGGGCAGCTCACACCAGAGCAGAGACCGGCCCAGCCCAAAACCACAGTCACGGCCAGGCCAGGCCCCAGGGAGGCCAGGAGAAGCTGAGCTTCCCAAGCCGCACCTTAAATCTACTTCAGAGAAGAGCTAAAGCACCTGCCTGAGGGAAACTTCAAATCCCTCAAACCAGGGTCAGAGACCATTAGTGAAAGTGAAACTTAGAAAAGTAATTTGGGGGAGCAAAAGCAGTTCAACCAATCTGCCCCCGGGGGCAAGGAAGCAGTGGGGGAAGCGAATTGCTGGAACTGGCAGTGGGCCCCACAAGGCTGCTTCAGAGCCCCTGGCCTGCAGACTCTGCAGGGGAGCTGAATCGATTGATCAGGGCCAAGGGCTCTTGCATTGAGCGGCCTGGATCCAGATCGTGGTCTTGGATGGTGGTCCTGGGGTGCACTTTCAGCAAGCCAAAGCTGAGGGGACTTGGAACACCCGCCTCATAGCTCTGGCAGCTGGGAAAACCCCAGCGATTTGGAACAGAGCTTTCCCCCATGGAAGCAGAGTTTTACAGAGCTAAAAAAAAATCCAACCAATTAACTGACTGGCCAACATGAGGAAAAGGAAGCAAAATAAGAACAGCAATAAAACTCTGGAATCCTTTTTTATGGACAATAAGGATCAAAGCATGGAACGGGAGGAAGAAAGCCCAGAACTCAGAACTCCCACACCAAATGCTTTCAAGACAACTGAAGAATGCCTAGAAACTATACATCAACTGAAAAAGGACTTTGAAAACCACAGAAGAGAAGTGGAGGAAAAATTG
>CM053598.1:177874130-177889147 GCA_028646575.1 Pseudocheirus occidentalis
ATCTCTATCTGTATACTTTAGAATTTTAAATTCTATATTCTTTCCCTACCTCCCTCATCACCCACCCCAACTGGAAAGTCTAGCAATTCAAAAAAGGCTGTACATGTGTAGTTATGTAGAACATCTCCACAATGGACATATTGTGAAAGACTGACTTTCCCTCCTTCCTATCCTGCCCCCATTTGTTCTATTTTCTACTTTTTCCTGGTCACTTTACAGCAGTAAGTACTTCTAACAACCTTTCCAGCCCCCACCTGCCCTTCTGTCCATCATTCCCCCTCTCATCCCCATCCCCATCCCCCCTATTCTCCTTTAGGACAAGATACCTAATTTAGAGTGTATGTCATTCCTTCTCTAAGTCAAATTCAAAGAGAGGAAGGCTGACCCATTTCCTTTTGCCTTCCTGTTCTTCCCCTCCATTGTAACAGTTATCCTTTGCCTCTTCTATATGAGATGATTAACCACATTCTGCATCTCCCTGTCTCCTTTCCTTCTATTCCTCTCCCACCTCACAATTTCACATTTTAAAATATCATCCCTTTCTATTTAAATGATCCTATGCCCTCTATCTATGTACACTGTAATTCCAAGCAAAGGCAGCTTCCAAGGTTTGGATTACCAGCATAGCAAATCCCATTTATTCAGCAAACATTCACAAAACAGAGAAAGTCAAAACACAGTATAGCTCATACATTTCACAAGTAAGTTCTCATTTCAACCCAGGTACTACCCCACCTCTAGACAGTATATTCATTTAGTCAGTCAAAGTCTCTTATCAAATGGAGATCAGTTTCCAATCATAAACAAAGTACGTTCATTTAGTCAATCACAGAGCATAAAAAGGCCAAAGGTTTCCCACCCCTGAACTCAAAGTAATTAAAATATCATCCATTACCACCAAGCACTTTCTCAAAAGGGAGCAGGAGTGCACAAAAGGCCATCCACCCTTAAGCCATAACAAGGTCAAGATAACATCCTACCATTGAAAACTCAAGGAAAGGTCCTTCTTTCATCTTCAATGGAGGCAAGCCCTCAGCAATCTCAGCTCCTGTGGAGACAAGGCTCCACAAAGTCATAGCCAGTGTCCTCATCAAGTCACACTCTGCCTGTAAAACAATGCCAGAACCCCTGAAAGTACCAGCAAGGCCCCCTTCCAGGATTTCTGTGAACATACAACAAGAAAATCTTTCTTCAGGGCTTCTAAACCAACAGCCAGGTTCCTAGACCTCTACAACAGCAGCACTGTCCACCAGCAGGTAAATCTGGAAAAACAACATCAAAACAGACAGACAAAATACTGGCATCACATCCATGCCTCCTCAGTTCTTGGCAGCTTCAGGTGGAGTCCTCAAAAGTCCTGGGCAACTCCAGTTGCCTCCCAGCAACTTGGGCTCCACAACACTGAATACTGCTCTTCCCCAAAGTCCTTCTTCTGGCCTTCTCTTGGCTTGAGCTTTTCTTTTAAATTCATGGCTCCTCCCAGTTCAGCTTTCTCTCTTCACATCAACAAGTCCATCCCACAAGTGGTATTCACAAACTCTGGGTCTTAACATTCAACCCAAAAGTCAAGTCAATTCAGGGGCATCTCCAAATTCCATTACCATTACATACACATATATACACACATATGTATTCATACACATATATAAACCTCCTATAGACATATATAAACCTTCCTATATATACAAATTTATATGTGTATGTGTGCACATATAAATATGTTTATATTCCTTTCACCTATCCTCATTCTGAGAAAAGTTTTGTAAGTTACAATTACTATTTTTCCATGTTGACATGTAAATAGTTGAACTTTGATAAATTCTTTATGATTTCTTTTCCATGTTTACCTTCTCACGCTTCCTGTGTTTGAGTGTCAAATTTTCTATTCAGTTCTGGTTTTTTCAGCAAGAATGCTTGAAAGTCCTCTACCTCATTGAATGACCGTATTTTCCCCTGAAACATTATACTTAATTTTTCTGGGTAGGTGATTCTTAGTTTTAATCCTAGCTCTGTTGATCTCTGGAATATCATATTCCAGGCCCTTTGATCCCTTAATGTAGAAGCTGCTAGATCCTGAGTTATGCTGATTGTGTTTCCACAGTATTCAAATTGTTTCTTCTTGGCAGCTTGTAATATTTGCTCCTTGATCTGGGAACTCTGGAATGTGGGTATAACATTACTAGGAGTTTTCTTTTTGGGATTTTTGTTCAGGGGTGATTGGTGAATTCTTTCAAGTTCTGTTTCACCCTCTGGTTCTAAAATATCTGGGAAAATTTCCTTGAGAATTTCTTGAAGGATGATTTTTAGGTTCTTTTTCTGTTCATGACTTTCAGGTAGTACAATAATTTTTAAATTGTCTCTCCTGGATCTATTTTCCAGGTCAGTGGTTTTTGTTGAGGAGATATTTCACATTTTCTTCTATTTTTTCATTTTATTGGATCTGTTTAATAGAATCTTGATTTCTCATAAAGTTATTTGCTTCCATTTGCTCCACTCTAATTCTAAAGGAATTATTCTCTTCAAAAAGCTTTTGAGATTCTTTTTCCATCTGGCAAATTTGACTTTTTAAGGCATTCTTCTCCTCATTGGCTATTTGGGCCTCTTTTGCCATTTGAGTTAGCCTATTTTTTAAGGTGTTGTTTTCTTCAGTCAGGTTGTTGACTCTCTTTTCATGATTTTCTTACATCATTTTCATTTCCCTTCCCAATTTTCTTCCACTTCTCCTTTTTGGTTTTCAAAATCCTTCTTGAGCTGCTCTGTGGCTTGTAACCAGTCTACATTTTTCTTGGAAGATTTTGGTGGAAGTTTCTGACTGTGTTGTCTTCTTCCTGATCCATACTTTGACCTTTTTTTGTCCCCAGAAAAGAAATCTAAAGTTGAATTGCTGAACTTGCTTTGCTTCTTTTGCCTCCTTTGCCTGCTCATGTTGCCAGTCATTTACTTGACTTTTGGGTGCAGTTGAAATCTGTGTCCAAGGGGACAACTTTGTCCCAAATTGCTGGGGTTTTCATAGCTGCCAGAGGTATTAGGAGGCAGCCATCTCTATAGCTCTCACCAGTTTTGGCTTCCTGAAAATGCACCTCAGGAACACCACCCAAGACTACAATCCTGATACAGGCAGCTTAATGATAGATCACTTAGCCTCTGAATAATCACTTGGCCCCCATGCAATTTGCAGGCCTGCAGCTCTGAAGCAGTCACATGGAGGTGACAGCAGGGCAGTTGCTTCTGCTGCTTTCTTGCCCTGGGGTCAATGGCCAGAGTGTTTTTCACATTCAGCCAAGTTCCACTGACCTTTCATTTTGCCCTTGTTTCTTATGGGTTTATAATTATGGCAGCTGCCATGGCTGCCAGTGATCTACTCTCTGGAAAGCTCCAGCTGTGGCTTGTCCTGGCCTCCCCTGGGCCAATTAGGCTCCCAGCAAGCTGTGATGAGCCCTTCCTTTCCCACCTGCCAAGTTGCCTTCAATGGGAGCTTTATTTCTCTGTACTTTAATGGCTTCTGGAGCTCTAAAATTTCTTTTATATTTTATAGTTATTTGAGGTGGTTATGAAGGGAGTTGTGGAGTTTTCCTGCTTCTACACACTCATTTTTCCTCTGCCCCCCCTCACCCCAACATCTTTATTAGCATGGTAGAATTGGCTTCCTGGTGTTTGAATAAGTGTCTTGATTTGTCTTTGAGGAAGACAGTCTGTTATACCTTGCAATTCAAACCTGGAAATATGCATGTATATTCACAGCAGCTGTTGGTATTGTGTGGGCAATATAAGTTCCAACGTTCTTTTACTTTTAAAAAATCCTATTTACAGCAAGAATGGGAATAGTGATGTGATGCAGTTCTTACTGGGGTAGTTTGTTGGATATGTCATTCACTTTTAGCATAAAAATAACATTTCAAGATTTAAATATTTCAAAAAACAAAGGGATTCTTAATATTAATTCCTCTAAGGTGACTCTGCCACAGCCAATACAGAAGTAGGAGGAGCTACCAGGACTGAAGTCCATTATTCATTTTTTTCTTTACTTTATGGATTCCTGCAACCAAATATTTCATATCTATATGACTTTCCTTGTCATAATCAAGTAGCTTATTCTGATTTTTCAAGGTTGAGCCTTCAGAAAATAACTCAATCTATTTTGGGGAACACACTCAACTTACTTCTAGTGTGGTACTTTCAGAACTTTCAGAAACTGTAATTCCTTGACATTGACTTCAATAGGTAATGCCATAAGTTACAGCATTATGGTCCTTTTGGAAGAAAGGTTTCCACATTATTATTTTTTTTGGAGAAAAAAGTAATCATCCAACTGGATATGGAAATGTCTTTTTCTTTCAAAATAAAAAAATGGGGCAGAGCCAAAATGGCAGAGTAAAAGCAGGAACTTGTTCATGCCCCCATTCCAACCACCTCCAATAGCTGTTAAAAGTGACTCTAAACAAATTTTAGAGCTACAGAACCCACAAAGTGACAGAGAGGAACAAATCTCCTGCTGAAAGCAGCCTGACAGACCAACAGGAAGAGTCTATCACACTGGGCTGTGAGCCAGGTGCAGTCCCACATGAACTGAGCTAGCCTAGCTTCACAGCACAGACCAGCTGAAACAGGCTTCAGGAGAGTGAATCTCCAGCAGCTGAACTGTGGTGGTTTCTAGACTTCTTCTCAAACCATAAATGACAAAGAGAAACAAAATGCCAGTAGGGAACTCTTAGAACTGGGTGAGAGAAGAGCATGGGCTGGCATCTGCCCTGAGGGTTAGGGGTAGTAGTGGCATGGCTGCTGAAGCTGCTGCCATGTGACTTCCTCTGGAGCTCCTGGCCAATAGATCAAAGGAGGACCAAGCTACCATTCAAAGGGTAACCATTCTTGCTTTGGTTGGATCTGGGTCACAGTTTTGGTTGGTGGTCCTGTGGTGAGGTGCCCTAGAGTGCCAGAGCTTGTGGTGGCTGTAGAGAGTGCACCCTCCTCATAGCTCTAACACAGCTATGAAAACACTAGCAATTTGGAACACAGCTCTCTCCACTCTGCAAGCAGAATTCTACCATGGCAAAGAGCTAAAAAGTCAAGTAATTGGCTGGCAAGATGAGCAAACAGAGGAAGCATAATCAGACAACAGAATCTATTTTGGGGGGACAAAAATTATCAAAATATCAAACCAAAAGAAGACAACAGCAAAGTCAAAAACTCTGCATCAAAAGCTTCCAAAAATATGAATTGGTCACAGACTATGGAGGAGCTCAAGAAGGATTTTGAAAATCAAGCAAGAGAAGTGGAGGAAAAAATGGGAAGAGAAAAGAGAATGATGCAAGACAATCACCAAAATTGAGTTAACAGCCTGACTTAAGAAAATAATACCTTAAAAAAAGATTAACTCAAATGGCAAAAGAGGTCCAAAAAGGCAATGAGGAGAAGAATGTCTTAATAAGCCAAAATTTCCAGATGGAAAAAGAATTGTAAAAGGTCACTGAAGAGAATAATTCCTTCAGAATTAGATTAGAGCAAATGGAGGCTAATGACTTTATGAGAAACCAAGATACTATCAAAAATGGAAAAATAGAAGAGAATGTGAAATATCTCACTGGAAAAACTACTGACTTGGAAAATAGATCCAGGAGAGACAATTTCAAAATTATTGAACCACCTGAAAGCCAGGATAAAAAAAAAACCTAGAAATCATCCTTAAAGAAATTCTCAAGGAAAATTACCCTGATATGTTAGAACCAGAGGGCAAAATAGAACTTGAAAGAATTCACTGATTGTCTCTTGAAAAGGATCCCCAAAAGAAAACTCCTAGGAATATTATAGCAAAGTTGCAGAGTGCCCAGATTAAGAAGAAAATATTACAAGCAGCCAAGAAATAACATTTTGTATATTGTGGAAACACAATCAGGATAACAGAGGATCTAGCAACTTCTACACTTTAGGGACTGAAGAGCTTGGAATATGACATTCCATAGGTCAAAAGAGCTAGGATTAAAACCAAGAATCATCTACCCAGCAAAACTGAGTATAATGTTTCAGGGGAAAATATGGTCATTCAATGCAATTGAAGACTTTCAAGCATTCTTGATGAAAAAAAAGATCAGAACAAAACATTTGACTTTCAGATATAAAAAGCAAGAGAAGCATGGGAAGGTAAACAGGAAAAAGAAATCATAAGGAACTTATTAAAGCTGAACTATTTACATTCCTACATGGAAAAACAATAATTTTAACTCATGATGCTTTTCTCAGTATGAGGATAGTTGAAGGGAATACACACACATATAATGCATGTATGTAAATGTATATAAACATATATGTATGTATAGGAGAGTGCATGTGTGTATCAACACATATGTGAATGTGTGTACATGTATTCACAGATGGAGGGTACAGGATGAGTTGAATATGAAGAGATGATATCTAAAAAATAAAATTAAGAGGTGAGAGAGGAATATATTGGGAGAAGGAGAAAGGGAGAGACAGAACAAGGTAAATTATATAAAAGAGGCAAGACAATACTGTCACATTGGAGGGAAAGAACAGGAAGGTGAAAGGGAATGGGTCAACCTTGCTCCCACTGAATTTGGCTTAAGGAGGAAATAACATATACATTCATTTGGATAACTTACCCTACAGGAAAGTAGGGGCAAAGGGATAAGAGGAGGGATAAGGGAAATAGTTAGAAGCAAACACTTTTGAATAGGGACAGAGTCAAAGTAGAAAATACAATAAGTGTGGGGAGTGACAAGATGGAGGGAAATACATTTAGTCTTTCACAATATAACTACTATGGAAATGTTTTGTGTAACTACACACGTATAACATATATTGAATTGTTTGTCTTCCCAATGGGGTTGGTTGAGGATGTAAGAAGGGAAAGAATCTGGAAATAAAAGTTTTAAAAACATATGTTAAAAATATTTGTTCTTTTTTTTTTTCTTTTTGGAGGGGGAAAGCCAGAGCAATTGGAGTTAAGTGGCTTGCCCATTGTCACGTGGCAAGGAAGTGTTAAGTGTCTGAGGTCAGATTTGAACTCAGGTATTCCTGACTCCAGGGCAGGTACTCTATTCAAAATACCACCTAGCAACCCCCACCCCCAAAGTTTATTTTACATGCAACTTGGAAATAAGATATACAGGTACTGGGGTATAGAAATTCTTCTTGACCTACCAGAAAGTTAGGGGGTAATGGGGGAGGATACAAGAGAGAGCAAATTGGGGGAAGGGGTATTCAGTAGACTTGCTATCTTAGGGTGGGGGGTAAAAGTAAAACAGGGAGAAAATTTGTAACTCAAAATCTTGTGGAAATGAATGTATAAAAATGAAAATAGATTCATTTAAATAATAAATAAACATCAAATGGAAAAATTTTCAAAGGTTTTTCTTCACAATTTCTCTCATAAGTTTCATTATTAGTCATTGAATAAAAATATAATATATGGAAAATTTTTAATAATTATTTTCTAGTATTTTTCTTCACAGCTATCTGGCACAGTGAATAAACCACAGAGGTATGGAACCTGTGGCCTTGAGGCCACATGTGGCCCTCCAAGTCCTTGGGTGTGGCTTTTTGACTGAGTCCAAGTTATATAGAACAAATCCTTTTATTAATGGAATTTGTCCTGTGAAGTTTATATTCCGTCAAAGGGCTGTGCTTCAGGGCCTAGAAGGCTACTTGTGGCCTTGAGGGTCACAGGTTCCCCACCCCAGCAAGAGAGTTAGACTTGAAGTTAAGAAGGTCTGAATTAAAATTTCACCTCAGATACTTACCAGCTATATTACTCTAAGCATGTCACTTAATTTCTATCTGTCTTAATTTTATTTGTGAAATGGGGATAAGAATATATAGACGTGAGCATCAAAAGAAATAATATTTAGGAGACATTTAGCATAGTACCTGGCATAGAGTATTGTATAAATTTTAGTTGCTGCTGCTGCTGCTACTCCTACTATTTAAATAAATTGACATTTTCAAATGACATAATATGTATAACTAATTAAAATAAAAACTTTATGTTCTAAGACCTGTGAGTGCATATGAGAAATATTTATGATTTCTTTGATATAGGAAACTCTATGTACTAATGCAAGTCTGGACTGTCTCTGCAATTTAAAGTCTTAGGGCCAAGTGTTTGAGGGCTAAAATAACTTCCTCAGGGACATATCACCAGTGTGTCAGATGCCAAATTTGCATATATGTCTTCCTGGTTCTTAGGCTAGATCCCTTTGTCTGGAATATATAAATAACATTTTAGTATGAAATATTTGGCTAGTCCAAAAATGCAAGAAATGCTTTTTAATACTGTCCTTGTCTTTTTAACTTTGCACCTTCATTCATTCAATCATTAATGCTATCAATAAACACTTATTGTGTATCCGCTCAGCTTAATGCAATATGTAATGGAAGAGTCTTACTGCTAAGGACCTGAAAAGCCAAGAATATTAAACTGAAGTCTTAAGGGATGTCCATATTGGATATTTATGAAAGAAAATGAATAATATAAGTAAGTAAGCTAAAACATGACTTATTATAGAGCTTATTGTATGGATTCAAATATAGATCAATTCATGTGAAAAGAACAGCAATGAAATTATAACTTTTAGATGACAAGATTAATAGAAAAGAAATTTAACATCTCTTCTCATCACTCTAATGAAAAACAGTATAGAAGCATTCTCCTCACTCTTTGTTTCTTCTCCTTACACTATGATTTGAAGTATAAAGAAAAAAATCACGTACAAGTTTGAAAATGGAGCATGAGATAGCTCCATGAGAAATTTAAGAGTAGAGATCAAATAACTTGTGTTATACACAAGCATTCCATTACCATGCCAGCTGATTAGGCAAAGTAGGAAGGGACCTTGTTGGATCAGAAACAAAGAAACAAAAAAAAAACCCAAGGAAAAAAGTGAATTAGGTGACAGTTGATTCCATCTGTCATGCCATCTGTCCTGATTTTCCCCCTTTGCCATCCAAGCAAGTAATGTTTAACTATCCTATCTCCTCTTAATAATTCTTCTCTTCCTAAGGTTTATTGGCGGGAGAAAATACTTCACTAGCTACATATCTTGGTGAAGAAAAGGTGTTAGCCCCTGGCAACTTGACTTTTTTTTCTGTCTCACTCTGGTGACATTCAGAAAAAGAGCAGATGGCAGAAACGATTGCTGATTCAGTGAACCCAGGGGCAGCATCTGGGTTGACCACTGAATTCTTCTCACCGTGATCCTTTTAGATTTTCTCCAACTTCCCTTCCACCCTCCTGGGTCAAGGTCAACAGGTGACAATGATTTCAGTAGTGGGGCATGATGAAGGGCAATCCTGTCCTGCGGCTAAAGATGTGATGTACAAATTGGGAAAAGAGCAGATGCAACCGGATAGGCAGATGAGGTTTACACCAGGGGATCTATAGCTTGCCAAGACCAAAAAGCTCAGATGGGCTGTGGCATTGTCCAGAGGTGGAATGAAAAAGGATTGATCAGGAGGCTGAATTTGCCTCCTACACACTTTGTGATCTCTTTGGTAGTCATTTTTATCAACTGTAAAATCAGGGAGTTGTAATAGAGGACTTCTAAGGCCCCTTTTAGATTTAAGTCTTAGGACCTCTTCAGTGCAAATCTCTGAGACTTTTGGTAGATAGTCTCAGGTTTGAGACTCAAAGTTACTTTTAGATGTTGACATAGTCTATCTTTATGCTGTATCCCTAGTATTGTCTCTTTATCTGTTTGCAGAAATCAGTCCTTCCCTTTTTCAATTATATTTTAGATAGTACTGTTGAATTGTGGAAAAGATGGTAACAATGAAAGTTAACAAAAAATAAAAATAACCAATCAGGTCATAGCATTAAGAATGACCCCAATAGTGGCTAAAACTCTTGTGGGGCCTTTTGTTGGGATTAACCAGATACAATAGGGAAATGAAGAGTATTCAAAACTTTTTATAAGACATAACAGCAAAAATAACCTTATTCAATGACTTTCTCATCAAAAACACCAGAAGAGGCACAAAAAGATAATGTTACAGGTTTATGCCACTGTGAAAAAGGAGAACCAGTAAAAAATGACAACTGCAGACAGATTTTTCTAGAGATGACCAGGTTTTCCATGTACTACTTCTTCTGGATGACATTATCTTGTTTTCACCAAAGTTTGGAACTTTGCAAAGATGTAATCATTCAAGAGTTTGATTAGACAATATCACAAGAAAGGCCAAGTGGATGAAAAATGTCTATTGCTCAGATTGTGACATGCATTTGAAATGACAACTCACATTCAATACACAGTGCAAAATACAATTGGAAAAGCACATTGTTAGACTCCATTGTTACACTGATGTCTAAATCTTATGCTGATGTCTCATTCTGATGAGGAAACTGAACCCAGGGGAACTTGGTCAAGTTAAAAAGCAAAGTAATAAAGCAGAAGATCTGGGGATTTAAACAAGAGATATCTGACTTTAAATCCAACACCATTTCAATGATACTATGCAGCTTTTCTTTCTAGAGCAAATAAATCCATTTACCTAAGTTGACAGCAAAACAAGGAGGATGTCTGTTACACAGAAATCATAGAAAGTATACATATGTATATGTATGCATATAGCAGAGAATACAAAATTAAGAAGCTTCCCCAATGGCAGTGAAATAATTTAATGCAGCCAAGAGAATCCCAGGTCAATCAATAAAATTAATAAACATCCTAAAAACGTTTTACATATGCCAGGCACTGTGGTAAGCCCTGAAGATACAAAAAGCAAAATACAGTCCCTGTCCTCTAGAAGCTTATAATCTAGTGGGGGAGATAACATGTAAAGAAGGCTATTTGTAAGATAAATAGGAAATAATTTAAAGAGGGAAAACACTGGAATTAAACAAGAGTTAGGGAAAGCTTCTTGAAGAAAGTGAGATTTTATTTGGGACTTAAACCAGGTTGGCCACTCAAAGTGGAAAATTCCTCAAAGTCTCTAGTGTAGTAAGCTGGGGAGAGAGACATCATAAAAGCTGAAAATTTCTCTCATGTCAACTTTTCCCCAGCAACTTCCAATCTTAAAGCTTGAATTTTGCAGGCAAAGGCTAACTACTTGACTGTTATTATATAGTTTGATGTCAAATTCTTATCTTGCACCCCTCCCATTAGGAGTAGTTTGATTTGATCAGATAGTAGTAGCAGTGAATGCATCAGTGTCAGTCAGACAACTGGAGGTGAAAAGATTAATTGCTAGACAGATATTCAGAGATGTGGAAAACCATATAAAATCAAGAACCAAAAGGACAGGGAGCACCAGTCAAGTCATTGGCTAGTGGTGCTTCCCTGGTAGGTTTGTTATAGCAGTAAATGAGATATTAGGTGAAAAATCATATTTATAATTCAAATATTATTATTATTATAATCATCATCATCAAGTGTCTTTTGGAACCCATTCAACAACAAAGTGCAGCAGAATAGCTCCCAACTAACTCCATTTCCTTTTATGACTGACAGATCATGAGAATATTGCATGTATTGATTTATATCATGCTTTCCTCATCAAGAAAGTTAGGATAGAAGGGGTAGAGTCAAGATGGCAGAGTTAAGCAGGAATTTGCTTGAACTCTCCCACAAACTACTCCAAATATCTGTTAAAAAAGACTCTAAATGAATTCTATAGCTATAGAACCCACAAAATGACAGAGTGAAATAAATCTCCAGCACAAGATAACCTGGAAGGCCCACAGGAAGTGAATATTGCATGTAGCTGGGAGCAGAGTGTAGTCTGGTGCAGGCTGCTGCCAGCCCAGACAGTGTCTCAGGGCACTGATTCACTGCAGCTGTGGCAGTTTCTAGGACTCTCACAAACACCAAAGACAGCATAGAAGGTCAGTGGGAAAACTCTGTGGAACCTGGGTGAAAGAGGAGTGTGGCTTGCCTGGGGTCCATTACCAGCCCTGAGGTGGTGGAGGTGGTTGTGGGAGCAGAAGCAGAAGCAAAGAAAAAAAGGAGTTTTTGAAGTGAATGAAAGGAGGGATTCCGGGCGTGTGGAAAGTGAGTACAAAGGTATAATACTGAGTGACAGAGAAGGGTATGTGTGGTGCAGTAAGGAACCATTTAGTTAGATTACAGAGCGCAGAAAGAGGAGTAATGTCCAGTAAAGACGGAAAGATACATGAGGACCAAATTGTGTAGGATTGTAAACACTAAAGAGACAATTCTGTATTTTATCCTATAGTAAATAGCAAGCCATTAGACCTGATTGAATAGGGGTCTTATATGGTAAGATCTATACTTAAAAACCACTTGGTCAATAGTACGTAGGATACATTGGACTGGTAAGAGATTTGAGCTGAGTAAACCAATTAGGAGATTGTTGCAGTGATCAAGGTGTAACCTTACCTAAGGATGTAGTAAGAGATGTGGTAGAGCTAGAAATGGCAAGATTTAGCAACTGCTGGCATATGTGGGGGGAGGGGGAGTAAGGAGCTGAACATAATGCCAAGGTCATTAAAATTATGATGCTGGCTATGCAGGCGGATGGAAGTTCATAAGTCGGGGAATTGGGAAAAAAGAAAGGGGATTAGTACAACTTTGAAATTTTGAATTTAAGCCATCTCTAAGACAACCATTTTCAATGTTCCAGGACAATTGGTAATGCTGGCCTGAATCTCAGAGAAGAGACTGAGACACACATCCATGCATGCTTGCACACATACACACATGCATATATACATGTATACATGCATGTATGTATATATACACACAGAGGCATTTGCATAGAAGTTGTAGTGAAACCCATGGGAGTCAATGATAAGAAAGTATAGAACCTTTGAACTATGCATAATTAGGTGATGTGATATGGTTAATGAGCTAACAAAGGATCTAGAGGTTCACTCAAAAAGGTAGGAGATCCAGAAAAGATATTTCATGAGAGACCTCATTGTCCTTCTATATTTCAGCTCCTGTACATGGCAAAACTTCTTTTAAAAACATCTCTCCTTAATCAGTGCCTATAATTTCTTTCCTCACACTCTGCAATCTGCCTTCCAAACTCATCATTCAACTGAAGCTGCTTTTTCCAAAGTGCCGCTGATCTTTAATTACCAAATCTAATGGCCTTCTCTCCATCCTCATTCTTTTTGAAAAATCTGCAGCCATTGAAACTGTCTATCATCCACTTTTCCTTGGTAGTCTCTTTTTTTCTTTTAGTTTTTATGACACTATTCACTCTTGGTTTTGTTTTCCTATTTGTCTCACTTCTCCATCTTAGTCTCTTTTGCTGAATCTTCTTCTAGATTGTACTAAATAACTCTGAATGTCTCTCAAACCTCTAATCTGGGATCTTTTATTTCATCCCTCTCTACCATTTCCTTTACTGGCAGCTAGGTGGCACAGCTGATACAGGACTGTGCCTGAAGTTACGAAGATTCCTTGCATGAGTTCAAAAATCTGGCCCCAGTAACTTGCTAACTGTGACCCTGGTCAGGTCACTTAACTCTGCCTCAGTTCTTCATCTGATTAAAGAACTGGAGAAGGAAATGACAAATTGCCCCAGTATTTTTGCCAAGAAATCCCAGATGGGTCAGGAAGATTTGGACATCACTGAAAAAATAATTGAACAACAACTAGTTCGTTAAGTGATTTCATCAGCTAGCATGGATTCAATTCTCTTCAACTCTTTGAAGAAAATTCTCAGCTCTATTTATCCAAGCCTAACCTCTCTCCGGATCTCTATTCTCATATCTAAACTATTAGTCAACACAAACTGAATGTCTTCTAGTCATCTTCAACTCAACATGTTCAAAACATTATCTTTCCCCTTAAATCTCCCCCTCTTTCTAACTCCCTTATCACATTGTTAAATGTAGCACCATCCTTCTAGGATCATAACTAAGGTATCATCTTCAACTCTTCACTTTTGCTAACCCTGTCTTTTCCTCAATCCATTTAGTTGTCAAATCATGCCATAAAATGTCTTGCATGTACCCAATCCTCTCTTCTTACGCTTTGATCATCCTGGTACAGGCCATGATCATGACACATTTAGATTATTACAGTAGTCTTCTGGTTGATCTCTCTGCCTTAAGTCTTTCTTTATTCTATTCCACCATCTATCCATCTGTCAAATTTATTCTCCCAAAGCACAGGACTGACCATGTCAGTCCCTTTTACAATAAACTACTGTTGTTCTCCACTACCTCTTGCATGAAACATAGAGCCATCTGCTTGTCTTTTAAAGTCCTTCATAACCTGGCTTCTTTCTACCTTTCCAGTCTTTCTAATAACTTAATCCCCTTCTGTGTATTCTATTACTGAGTGGCACTGGCCACATCACTTTTTCTCACACATGAGACAGTCCAATTCTTTTTGAAGGTATTTTCATTAAGTGTCCTTCATGTTTGGAATTATTTTCATAAGACATTGCTTCTTTTTGTCATCGCATCTTTGTGATTGTGATTTGTGAATTGTGATTTGATATTTTAAATGATTTGATATTTTAAACTCTAGACACAACAGAAAAAGAGGAGGATGGAGTAAGGTCTATGTAAAGCCAATCAACAGTAGATTCCTGAGAGAATGCTACTGTGAACAGCTCTTAAGATTTGGGTTACACAGTATTAGTGAATACTCTGTTTATTCCATTACAAAATCAAGATTCAGTACAATATTCATAGTATCAACAATTCACAATATTATATACAATATTTAGAACAAGAAAAGTCTCAATATTATATCTTATTACAGAAAGTAACAAGGAACAAGAGAAGAATGACCTGGCTTCCCTAAGGAGGAAAACAGCTTCACATTTTAAAGATTCAGTCAATCAGTTAACAAAAGGAATGACCTAGTTTCCCTAAGAGGGAGTTGATTCAATCAACAGTTCCACAATATACTGATCTTCCAGTCATGGGGCAACCATTAACTTTAGTCTCCAAATAAAGTTCTTAGACAACCACACAAACCTTCCACCCCTTGATTTCCAACAAACCTCTGTTTAGTCCAAGGGGAGGCCTTTTCTTCATTTTGACTCTGGGTAGTCTCTCTGATTTCCTGGATCCTCTTCCC
>CM053598.1:177889647-177931824 GCA_028646575.1 Pseudocheirus occidentalis
CTTTCCTTGTTCTGAAGATTGTCTATAATATTGTGAACTGTTGAAACTGTGAACATTGTACTGAATAAAGATTTGGAATGGAATAAACAGAGTGTTCACTAATACTGTGTAATCCAAATCTTAAAAGCTCTTCACAGTAGCATTCTCTCAGGAATCTACTGCTGATTGGATTTACAGATGTCCTGTATAATCACACATCCACAGCCTGTATCGAATTGATTGTCCTTCCAGTGGGGGTGGGTGACAAGGGAGGAATCGAACGCATCTAGAATTTAAAGTTCTGCAATACCTACAACTAGGAATTAAGATATACAGGGGCTGGGATAGGGAGACCCTCCCTGCCCTACCAGAAAGTAAGAGAGCAGAGCAGGGGAGGTGCTTTACAGTGGGATTGCTGTTTTAGAGTTGGTGCAGGGGAAAGACAGGGAGAAAATTTGTAATTCAAAAATGTAATGAAAATGAATGATGTAAACAAGAAAACAAATAAAAAAATATTTTTTAAAAATGTGAACTGAAATGTTTTAGTCACTTTATTCTGGACTCAGAATCAGGAAGACCTGAATTGTAATTCTCCATCAGGCACTTCTATATATGACCCTGGGTAAGTCACATAATAGTTTCATCTTTGTTTCCTCATCTCAAAAGTGAATGTAACAATAATATTTACCTCACAAGGTCCCTGTGAAAATCAATAAGATATTTTAAAGATCTTTTCAAACTTAAAAGTAACATGTATGTATGTGTGAATATATATTTCTATGTACTGGAAGCAACATACATAATAAAATATATGTAATATTAAGCATATGTGACACACCTAACATATATACACATGTGTATATTAGCTGTTACAAATAGTTTTGACATTCACTTCAACCTGGAGTGAGCCCTCTGGTGTACTGTCACAGGGTACCACCTGTGGATTTTTCACATTCAATACTTTTTATCAATACTCTGTGAATTCATAGAAGGAATGCATAGCACATTTGATAATGACAGAGTTAGAGTGGATACTTAATCTATTGGATGAAACATATCATGATATAGAAAATTCTTAAATTCAAGTTAACCTCAGTTTCAAAATCTAAAAATATGAAATTTGAAAAAAATGAAATGTAAAACACTGCATCTGTGTGGAGCTGCAAAATGAAATTCATAAATAATATGAGGCAGAGAAGATTGGGTGGTAATTCAGGTGAAAAAACATACAGATTCTTGTCTTGTACACCTTCTGTTGAATGTGAGAATATCTGGAAGTAAAAATGAAATCAAAGACTGCTTTGACAGAATAGTTTCTAGAATAAAAAAGTTGAGAGCTCCAATATCTTTTTATGAACAGATAACATTTTGACTTCTGCACAATTCTCTGTGTCATAACTTAGAAGGAATATCAGACAGATTCATATACAAAGTATGGTAAGATAGCAGCAGAGAAGCAGGAAAATGGTTAATTTCCCCCATAACCACCTCAAATACCTATAAAACACGATTCTAAACAAACTTTAGAGCTACAGAAGCCACAAAGTGAAAGAGAGAAGCAAATCTCCTGCTGAAGTCAGCCCAGTAGGTGGACAGGAAGGGTCTACTGCAGCCTGCTGAGAGCCAAACCCAGCTCAGCCTAATTTGGAGGTTTTATCCCTAGGGTGGCACCAACCAGCAGGAGCTGGAGTGGACTTCAGGAGAGTGTATCACCAGCAGCTTTGGTGGTTTCCAGAAATATCAAAACATAAATGCCGAAGACAAATAAAAGTTCAGTGTGGAGGGGCGGCTAGGTGGCGCAGTGAATAGAACACCAGCCCTGGAGTCAGGAGTACCTGAGTTCAAATCCGGCCTCAGACACTTAACACAAAAAACTAGCCGTGTGACCTTGGGCAAGTCACTTGGCCCCAACTGCCCTCCAAAAAGAAAAAAAAAAGTTCAGTGTGGAGCTAAGTTGGAATGGGAATGGGGGGGCATAGGTGGGTTCTGGCCTCTGCCACCCAAGTGAGAAGTGTTCAGCTGTGCAGCTACCTCCACTGGCTGCTTCAGAGCCCCTGGCCTCCAGAACAAGCAGAATAAGTTACCATTCAGAGGGTAATCACTCTTTCTTTAACTTGCCTGGTTCTGGATCACTGTCTTGGGTGGTCGTCCCAAGGTATGGGACCAAGGAGTCAGAGCTTGGGGAGTAGCAGAGAGGACACCCAAATAATACCTCTGGAAGCTGTAAAAAACAACAACAACAACAGTAATTTGGGACAAAGCTCTCCTCTCTGGAAATAGAGTTCTATTGTGGCAAAGACCTCAAAAACCAAGTAATTGAGTGGCAAAATGAGCAAGCAAAGGAAGTATAGCAAGCACAACAATCAAACCTTAGACTCCTTTTTTGAGGACAAAAGGGATCAAAACATAGAATAATAGGAAGACAACAAAGTCAGAACTCCAGCACCAAAATATTCCAAGAAAAATATGAACTAATTACAGGCCATGGAGGGGCTCAAGAAGGATTTTGAAAATCAAGTAAGAGTCTTCAAAACTGCTTAGTACTGGCTAAGGAAAACAATAGTGGATCAATGGAATAGATTGGGTACAAAAGACTAAATAGTCAATGATTATAGTAATATACTATTTGATTAGCCCAAAGACTCCAATTTTGGGGATAAGAACTCATTATCTGACAAAAACTGTTGGGAAATTACAGTATAGTATGGCAGAAACTAGGCATAGACCATCATCTAACACCATACACCAAAGTCAAGTCTTAGTGGGTGCGCAATCTAAGTATAAAGGCTGATACTGTAAGTAATCTGGGAAAGCAAGGAATACTTGACCTGTCAGATTTATGGAGTAGAGAAGATATTACGACCAAAGAAGAGTTGCATTATAAACTGTAATATGGATAATCTTGATTACATTAAATTGAAAACATTCTGTGCAAACGAAGCCAACGTAACCAAGATTAAGAGGAAAGTGGGAAATTGGGAAAGAATTTTTACAACCAGTGTCTCCGATGAAGGCCTCATTTCTAAAATATACAGTGAATTAAGTAAAATCTATAAGAACAGAAGTCATTCCCCAATTGATAAGTGGTTAAAGGATATGAACAGGCAATTTTCAGAGGTAGAAATTAAAGGTATCTATAAGCATTTGAAAAAAATGGTGTAAATCACAATTGATTTGAGAGATGCAAATCAAAACAACTCTGAAGTACCACATCTCTCCAGTCAGATTGGCTAAGATGACAAAACAGGAAAATGACAAATGTCGGAGAGGATGTGAAAAAAATGGAACACTAATGCATTGTTGGTGGAGCTGTGAACTGATGTTTGGTTCTTTCTTTTTTCCCATTGTTCACCCCATTGGTTACAACCCTTCTATACAACCAGACTAACATCCAATGTGGAAATATTTGCAGATCCTACACTTGATGGTATGCTGCCATGGGTGGTGGTAGAAGAGGGAGGAGAGAAAATTTGAAGCTCAAAGGATTGTGGAACTGAATTGTGTAAACTAAAAGTAAATAAACAAATACATTTTTAAAAAATAAAATAAGAAGAGTGGAAGAAAAAATGGGAAGACAAATGAGAATGATGCAAGAAAATCATGAAAAACAAGTCAACAACCTGTCTGAAGAAAATAGGTCCTTAAAAATAGATTGATTTTATCTATTTATCTATTATTTATCACAGCTCCACCAACAATGCATTAGTGTTCCATTTTTTTCACATCCTCTCCGACAATTGTCATTTTCCTGTTTTGTCATCTTAGCCAATCTGACTGGAGAGATGTGGTACCTCAGAGTTGTTTTGATTTGCATCTCTCAAATGGCAAAAGAGGCCTAAAAAGTCAATGAGGAGAAGAATGCCTTAAATAACCAAATTTAAAAGATGGAAAAAGAATTTTAAAATCCCCACTGGAGAGAATAATTCCTTCAGAATTATATTGCAGCAAATGGAAGCTAATGACTTTATCAGAAATTAAGATACTGTGGCACAGACCCAAACAAATGAAAAAATAGGAGGCAATGTGAAATATCTCATTGGAAAGAAAACAATGACCTAGAAAATAGCACCAGGAGAGATAATTTTAAGATGATTGGACTACCAGAAAGCCATGAGCAAAAAACAAACCTAGAAATCATCCTTCAAGAAATTCTCAAGGAAATTTGCCCTGATGTTTTGGAACCAGACAGCAAAATAGAAATTGAAAGAATTCTCTGATCGCCTCTTGAGAAAGACCCCCAAAAGAAAACTCCTAGGAATATTATAGCCAGGTTCTGGAGTTCCTAGACCCAATAGAAAATATTACAAGCAGCCAAGAATAAACAGTTTGAATATTGTGGAAACATAATCAAGATAACACAGGATCTAGCAGCTTCTACATTAAGGGACTGAAGGGCTTGGAATATGATATTCTGGAGGTCAAAGGAGCTACAATTAAAACCAAGAATCACCTACCTAGCAAAACTGAGTATAATGTTTCAGAGGAAAATATGGTCATTCAATGTAACAGAGGACTTTCAAGCATTCTTGATGAAAAAAAAACCAGAGTTGAATAGAAAATGTGACATTCAAATACAAGCAGCATGAGAAGGTAAACAAGGCAAAAGAAATCATAAGGAACTTATCAAATTTGAACTACTAACTTGCCTACATGAAAAAATGACTATTGTAACTTATGAAACTTCCTCCATATGAGGATAGTTGAAGGAAATATAAATGTTTGTGTATGTATATGTATATCTATGTGTTTATCTATTAATTTATCTATGTATGTATGCATACAAACATATCTATGTCTTTATAGGAGGGTATATGTGCATATGAATACATATGTGAGTATGTAGGGTATCTTACCCTACAAGAAAGTAGGAGGGATGGAGATAAGAGGAGTGATGACAGAAGGGAGGGAAGATTGGGGGGAAGGTACTTAGAAGCACAAACTTTTGAAAAGGGACAAGGTCAAAGTAGAAAATAGAACAAGTGGGGGACAGGATAGGATGGAGGGAAATATAGTCAATTTTTCACGATGTATATACTATGGAAATGTTTTTGTGTAACTACTCATGTACAACCTATAATGAATTGATTATCTTCCCTGTAAGGGTGGGTGATGAGGGAAGAAGGCAGATTTGAACTCAGATCCTCCTGACTCCAGGGCCAGTGCTCTATTTATTGAGCCACCTAGGAACCCTGTAATTTAAAATCTTAGTGTTATTATGTAAAAAAAAATTGACCTGGCAACTCCTGAAAGGATCTCAGTGATGTCTGTTGGCTCCCACAGGATATTTTTAGAGTATTTGCTGTAGAAAAATTTAAGGAGAGAGAGGCAGAAACAGAGATAGAGACCTTAGGAATTACATCTTTATGTTTCAGTTAAGTCTAAGGAAGATGATGTGACTGGACCAAAGTCACAAAGGAGATTACATAGCAGAGTCATGGTTCAAACTCAATTTTCCATAATGAAGTCTAGTCCTTTATTTTTTTCCCTTAAAAATTATTCCAGTAATAACTGCTTCAATCACCACAGATTCATTACTCTTAAACAAGCAAACATATTAAGTTGATCATCTTCTATACTGAAAATCTCATTTCTCTTGGGATTTACCAATTGAGCAGATGTTGAATTAAATTTCTTTAGGTTGATGAAGTGTTTTTTTTGGTGGGGGGAGGGGATTCAAGTTATCCATTGTTCTATTTTTTTAGCCATCCAAAACAAGATCATTTACAACCTAAAATTAGTCGCCATAGAGTATTGTTGCTGAATTCTTTGTATCTCAAACACTGCATCTTTACATAGAATGTCCATGAACCTTTGGGGCAAAACCAAAAGAAATCAAACAAAAAATACGGTAAAGTTTATGGGATATCACAGAAATGTATCATAATAACAATTCCTGGACTTCTATTCTGAAAGGCTGATGAGATTTTTTTCCCCCTAAGTTTGTGGATTTTAGAACCAGTCACTTAACTTCATTTGTTGGTTAAAATTTCAGAAGTCCAAGTGAAAGAAAGAAAAAAATGATATGCCTCTGTTCTGGAATTTACATGATTAAATGCCGATTTCTCATGACAACAAATTGATTACAGAATCTCAATGAAGTGGAAAAATACTAAATAAATTTTTGGTTTGTGCTAACTCTCTGTTATTTAGGCTATCCCATGTTCATAGAAGTACAAAAATATTTATTGCAGCTCTTTTCATTGTGTTAAAGAATTGGAAATCAAAGGGATGCTCATTGGTTGAGGAATGACTACACAAATTGTGGCAGATTGTTGTGATGAAACACGACTCTGCTGTTAGAAATAACAAAGGGGATGATTTCAGGATAAAAAGTGGGAAGACCTATATAAACTGATGCAAAGTAAAGTGAGCAGAATCAGGAAAACATTGTACACAGTATCAGCAATATTGTAACAATAATCAACTGTGAAAGACTCACCTACTCTGATCAATACAATGATCCAAGGTAATTCTGAAGGTGCCAAGATTAAAACAAAAAAAAAACACAATACTCCACACCTCCAGAGAGAGAACTTGTGAACTCTTGAGTGCAAAATGAAGTATATTTTTTTATATTTTATTTTTATTCTTTTTTTACGTATGGCTGATATGGAAATATGTTTTGCATGACTTTATATGTATAAGTAATGTCATTTTGCTTGCCTTCTCAATGAATGGGGGAAGGGTGAAAGGGAGAGAATTTGGAGTTCAACATTTTAAAAATGAAAACTCTAAATAAATAAATGATGACTATGTTAACTGTCCCAGGTATTTTCATGTTCCTCTTTCACTACCTCTATAACACCCCATCTCCCGCACCCCAAGATGAGGATTTAAGTAAAGTGAAAGTCTCCGAAGCCCTTGAATTTAACACTTTTTTAATATATACAAAAAGGATATGACCAATGTCCTTTTATCAGAATGAATAGAAATTAGAAATGATAGAAAAGGGTCAGATCATTTTTCCAATTACCTTTTGACCTTTGTGCTTCTGATAGCTTTGCCCCTTTAAAAAGCAGTAAGAACTCCTCTAGTGACACCCCCAACTTTATCAGCCTCCTGTGAAAGTCTAAAGCTCAGAACAGACACAACAAAGTGATAAGTTATGCTCCTCTGATATTCTTGGCAACGCACAATTCCCACAGGCCCTTATACTTCCCCCTCACCTCAGTCTATAGATCTCATTGCTTTGCAGTTAAATATGACCCAGTTTTAAGTTGCTCACAATCTCTGGTTTGAGCCTTAGCCTTGCCTATAACTCAGATCACGACGTTATTAACCCCATTCCTGATTTCAGTGCTCAGCTCTTCTCTTGACTGCCAGAAGCTAGGACTTTGTAACCCTTCCTTGTCTGAAGTTCATTAATTGAACATGACACTTTGGCCACATCCTCTATGTGCTACATACGTTTTGTGTTCTCTACTATGTGCCACATAAAACTTTAGAGAGGAGAAACACATATGAAAGGAATACAGCAATTTGGTGCCTATGGGACTATAGGACAATGATCTCTAGCTCCACCCAACCCTTTTCAGTTTTGTGTCAAATGTGATTTACTTGGACTAAGACTGGACCATGGACTTCATGGGAGTTAAAAGGAATTTCCTCACCACAACTCTATACCTAGCTCTTTTTCATTATTCCTAAATGGAGCCCCTGGGATGACTTGCAAGGACTCACACTGGCAACCAAGAATATGACAAGAGTTAAAAGGAATTTTGTGACTATAACCAACTGTAAATAAGAGGGTACCTTTCTTGTCAATTTTCCCCTATATTGTTTCATTAAAGGTTCTTTTTTGTAGTATTTTTTTATTTTAAATTATGTGTTTTCCAGTTAGCTACTTAAAATAAAACACATCACTTAGGGTTTGTGAATCATGGTTTAGAGTAGATATTGAACTGTAACATGCTTCAAATCTGAAATAACAAACATTTAGGGAACTTTTAGGTGAGGAGTTGGGGGAGGGGAGGAAAATACATAAGATTCCAGAATCCTTAAGTTTTTGTTACATCTGTTCTCTTTGATTATATGAACTTTTGAAAAGTGCTAATTCTTGAAGTTAAGAAACATCTTTGTTTAGTGGAACTAAGAAGAAAAGAGGGAAGAAGGAAGAAATTAAAGGAAAAAAATCTTAAAATTTTGAAGTTGAGAATGACAAAAAATTAAATGCCATATTTGCTTAAAATATATAACAAAGCCCAATTTTAAATCTTATGATCCTTCACTAGAAAGGGAATAAACCTACAGGTTCTCCACCTTATATACTCCACACTCTACCTCCTGCCATAGACCAAGAGCTATTTGGATCCTTTAGGACTACCTGACTCCATCCAGGAGGATAAACAGGATCTTGAATATCCCACTCCATAAACTATGGACTATGAACACCGACTATGGTTATTATTCTATCAATGACTCACAAGACCTTGAACCTACCGAATCTTGGAAAGGCATGGCTTGATTCACAGTGCTCCACTGACAAAAAAATGCACATGCTGGACCCAATCACCTATTTTCTATTACTCTAGATTCTAGAGCAGTTCTCAACTTGTGGGTTATCTTCAATTTGTAACTATGAAAATACATCCTCCATATCAGATAGATTCATAACAGTAGCAAAATTTCAGTTATGAAGCAGCAATGAAAATAATTTTATGTTCGGGGGTCACCACAACATGAGGAACTATATTAAAGGTTTGTGGCATTAGGAAGGTTGAAAGCCACTACATCTAGAATGATTCTTGCTATACTATCGTCCCATTCCCACCAGTGAGTACGTCTAGCTTTTGCTATTTCTACTCATACTGTCAGCCTGCCTACTCTGTGATCTGTTCCATTTTTATTTCCTGAGTTTAAGCAGAATAGTTTTGTGTAAACCATACATAAACGTTATTAGATATTTCTGCTGGTCCCCTTCCACCTATCAGTGGTTAATATAGCTTTGCAGACTTCTGTTAAGGCTGACTTCAGTATATAGCCAATGAGTACTGCTTTGTACTCCTGCTCCCTTTTAAATCAATTTGCTCAGATATCACTGATAGAAAGCCTTCAACAGTAACAGGTTTCACAAACTCTCTAGTGTCCTCCTTTGAAATCTACATTTACTTGGATTTAAAGAGGTGTGTTGTGCCATGATATGGCCCTACCTCCCAAAGCCCCCAAATAAATTAAATTCCTCTCTAATAGTCATTTAAATAATCCAAATATTATTGAGAGACTCTTCAGGGAATAGCTTCTCCAGAAAGTAACTTTCACAACTTAAAAAAAAGATATAATCAAGTAGTTGAAGCTATGTGCCTTAAGCATTAGGGAAATGAATTCATTTAAAATAAGTCCTAAGAGGCTTAAATGGAGAAACCGGTTAGTGACTGACTAATTTCATCCCCTTTCAATAAATACAATTGAGTTGGATAATGTAAAAATCAATCTTCTTTTGCAGATTGAGAACTCCTTCACTAGAGCAGCCCTGGACTCTAACAGTTTTGTTTTCTCTTTCCCTTTCTCTTCCTCTTCCTATTAGATGCCATAACATCATTTCCTAGCTATTTCTAATCTGCACCCCTCCACCCCTCTTTAACTTTCTTCTATGTGTTGGCTTTCCCATCAGAATGTAAGCTTTTTGAAGGCAGGACTGTCTTCCTTGCTTGTTTCTATCCGTGTTCTCAATTCTTAGCACAGGACCTGGCACATAAGCGCTTTATCATTTATCTACTCAATATCTTTGTCTCTCTTGGCCTTCCTCTCTCTGCCTCCCAAGATAGTTTTAAAAAAATTCTTTTCTTGATATCCAGTTGTGTGAGAAATATAATTGGTGTTTTGGTGACTTAGCAGTAATAATAGGGTTAATTCATATTTATGTAGCACTGTGAAATTTAAAAATGCTTTCATTGTTATTCTACCCTGAGATTCTGGGAATATAATTCACCTGTGTAAATAAATCTTTCTTCTTCAAAATAAATTATATGAAAATTGGTTTTGATGTCATTTTCCTAACAGTTGTCTTGCAACGTTCAAATAGCAGAATATTAGAGGGCATTTGGGGCCTGTTAGATTTTTCCCATACTAATCATTTGCATGTATATAGGGCCATATGTGTCATGCCCAATCATTTTAACTGAATTCACTAATCTAGCAATTCAATAAGGCATTCTGTCTTGTGGTGTGTGTCCAATTAACTAGGATTGCATAGTGATTGAATGTTTATCCAGAAAAATTCAATATGACAAACATTTTTGAATGCCTACCCTAAAAGTAAGATTTTATGGTAGTACTTTGGAGCAAATAATACATAAAATATGATCCCTAACTTTGAAAAGCTCCTAGTCTTGTAAAGATTTGTAGATTAGAAGATCCATAATAGCTTGTCTGAGGAAGTAATGTGATAGTATGAAAAGATCCCTAAATCCTATCAAAGTCCTTGAAATCTGGTCTTGCTCTGACAAAGACTTGCCAGTATTTGATGTGGTACTGTAAAAAGAATGTTAGAACTGGAGTCATAGGAAATGAATTCTAATGATGACTTTGCATTTACTACTTGCATGATTGTAGACAAATATCTTAATCTCTCTGGCACTCAGTTTCCTCATCACTAAAATTGCTTATTTGAATAATTTCCATATTTGCAAAACTATATTATTGAATAATTATACTATAATTAACTTGGTGGAAGAGAACTGTGCTTGTAACAATGCCCCACATTTGTATCATACTATTAAAAAGTGCTTTCACATCCATTATTTGACATACTACTTCTGTTTGGCAGGAAGGTGTAGATATATGTTAGGAGACAATGAATTATCTCAGGAGGATGAAGAAAAGGAGCCTGGGGAAAAAATATGACACTTGGGGAGAGAAGCTGTTGAGGGAAAAGGTAGGGATAGGAAGGAAATATATATATATATATTTTAATGTTTGAAACAAAAGTTCAGTATGGTACAAGGAGTTGAAGCTGGGACCACCACACTGTATAAAAAGTCTTTTTTTTTTAAGTCAGGCATCTTTACCCACATGAAAGTAACTTTTGATAATGGAAAATGCTTGAAGTCATTCTGGTCTCAAGCACTTAATGCTAAAGGCAGTCATGCAAAGCAGGGGAGATAAGACTTAAAAGCTTGTGCTTACAGAGTGTTGTAACCTTTGGGCACAATGGTGAGGCTGTCAGTAAACTGTAACCTAACAGTTACCCTCAAGTGTCCCTGTCTTGTCCTTTCTTCTTTGCTGCCTCCCATCAGCAACCACACTAAGTGCCTGTTTGAGCTGTGGCTACAGTTACATAAAGCTTTTTAGGAAATTTCACTTCAGACAGATGTTTAACCTCAGGGCCCTAAAGGGGTAGCACTGCCAGTTGCTAGACCTGTCGAATAATTTTACATCTACAATCATGTTAATGTAGTCTGACACAAAAGAGAGTTTTTACAGCCAGCCAGCCCTGTTAGATAAACAAAGTGCATCAATCTAATATGTGGCAAAACTCATTTCTTCACAGGATACAACTCAAGCTGTCACCAGAAAGAGTACTGCCCAATTCTCTTCCTTTGGCAAGCCCTCAGAAAGGAAGGTCATACAATTACTATTAAGCAAACCACTCATTTATTTATGGGTTTTAATTTCCTGATTTTTAAATAAGACAATCAAGAAATGAAAGAATTTCAAAAGAAGGATTATGGTAGCAAAGTAGAAGCTGGTTTTTTTGTTGTTATTGTTACCTACAGGGTTAATAAGAAAAAATAACATTTAAGAACACACCTCTATGGTGAGTTTAGAGGCAATGCAGTCTAGTAGGCGTTGGTTTTGACCTTAAAAGCCCTGATTTTAGAACTTACCTCTGCCACTTAGTACCTCTGACCACTGACAAATAATTTAATCCTTTTGAATCTATTTCCTCCTTCACAAACATTCTCTACATTGCTTTTTGGACAATATTTAGGGGTTAGATTAGATGACCTCTAAAGTCCCTTCTGTCTCTAAATCTCTGATATGATTTGGGAATGATTTGGGAACAAGTGATATCATTTGTTCCAGGTATAACTTAAATCATGGAATATTAGTACTACAACATACTGTAGAATTCATGGTGTTCTCCACAGTGAGGACTATGGAATGACCTCAGAGAGGCCATGGATTGGTCTTTCCAAGGTATTTGTAATCGTCAAATTGTAGAATTAGAGGAATTTCATTACAGTCCCCTATCAACAGCCAATCATGAATCTGTTTCCCACATTGTCAACCCATTTCTTCAAGATTCTCCTTCATTTATCTCTTGTGTAACTGGTTTTGTCTTCTTGCATCTGGAGAGGCACTCGCTGTTCAAGAAGGATATATACTAACTTGGTCCAGATCTATAGCTGCTTTACTAGGCAAATTTCTACCATTTATTCACCCCTTCCTTACCCTCCAGAAAGCATCTGCAGAACCAGTCTCTTGAATCTGTCTCTGTGCTCCAATTAAGTCCTTCCTCTAACCCCTTCACACATACTTTTCTTTTTCTGTAGGAAACAGTGAATGACCTGTAATAGATAAGTTATGGTTACAGTATCATTCTCCCTCAAACCTACGTCTCTTTTCAATTTACCTCTTTCCATGGAGGGTATAACCATATTTTTAGTAGTAGCCTAGGTTCTCCATGTCTTTCTTATCTTAAGTCTTCATGAAATTTAAATTATTCCCTTCAGAGGTACCAATTAATCTCTTAATTGCCATAGCTAATTGTCCTTTCTCAATCTTCATTCACCTTAACATTTCTGAAGCATTTAAACCCTTTCCTCCTGTATATTCATACATTACTTTTTCTAGGTCATCTTCCTACTCCATGTTCAAGGGGATTAGCGCCACTGAGGTGAAGACTTGACCAACCCTTTTCTGGGTTGCTATCACCTTTGATATTGACCTGACACTCAATTCTCACCTGTGGCTCCAAGAATCTGCAGCATGTGTGGCAGCCACATGTCTGTAAACGACCTCAGCAGACAGGTTAAACCAGGCTGAGGGTAACCAACAGATCTCAAACCCATAGATGAGTTAGTGGGGTGTCTACTGCATGTGAAGACTGACCCTAGTGAAATGGGTGGGTGGGAATGATTTGTTCCAGTGTCCATGAAAGAGCTGAAGCTGACATGGTAGAGTGCCAAGGTTGTCAATTGCATTCCAAGACATCATCTTTTGTCTGAACTTTTTTCTTGCCACTGAGCTTTAATGATTCTGAAAGAGACAGTGGGGCAGACAACTTGGTACAACTGTGTAGCACTTAAATCCAACTCACTCGTGAGTCAAGGCATCACCTCGTGATGGCACTGGTCCTCTTCAGAAAACAAAGGACAGGCTACATCTGCCTGATCTTTCCTTCTCCATCCCCTGTGCTGGATAATCATCCATATCATGCCTCCTGACAATCAAGTTAGGCCTTTCCAAAGAATTCATCTTCTGTCCTCTTCCTTTCTCTTATAACATAATTTCTCATTTGGACCTCATTATCTTCCTATGGATTTAGTAATTATCTTATTCTTATGATTCACAGTATATATGTAGATGTCTATACATATATATTCACACACAAACATACAAACAAACATGCACACATGTGTATATAAACACATACACATACATTAACATACACAGTGACATATACACACATGTACATGAATGTATTGCATGCGTGTCTGTATGTGTGTGTTTGTATGTATGTGTGCATGCATGTGTATGTATGCAGAGCCTATCTTCTAGTGGAGAAAGACCATAAAATATCTAGGAAGGAGTGGAAGAAAGTATTCAAATGAAGGGAAAAGTGGAAAAGTTGTGTTGGTGAAGAGATAGAGAAGAGAAAAGTGAGCAAGGGTAGCCTGAGCACTTTTTGAAACAGCATTCTCAGAAAAGAACTCACCAACCAGATGTTGCTACTGATGGGTCAAATTTTAAAATAAATAAACTAATATAAACTAATATAAAATCTTTTCTAGCTTTTAAAGCCCATCACCTCCTTGCTTTTCCCTACCTTTCCAGTCTTCTTATTCATTACTTTTCTCCACATATTCTATATCCAAAGACTTTTCATTGTTCTTTGCATTACACTCTCCATCTCCTGATTGTATGTTTTTGATTGGTTTCCCTCTATACCAAAAATACTCTCTTTACTTCCTTTTTGCTTACTGGCTGCCCTCACTTCCTGATTGAGCTATTGCCATAAATAATGCATGAGGTGATGTGGGCTTGCATTAGACTGGTAGCAGTGTCAGAGATGGTGCTAAAGGGAAACCAGCAAGCCTTGACAGCAGTTTGAATATGGGGAATGAGAGACAGAGAGGAATTCAGAATGACCTCTAAGGCTGCAGACCAAAGATACTAAGTGGATGGTGTTGTCTTCTTTGGTAATAGGGAAGAAAAAAGGGGCTGGGTGCAAGGGCTAAAGAGTTAAGATAATGAGTTCTATTTTGCACATATTGAGTTTAAAAGACCTACTGGACATCTAGTTACATAAGTCTGAAAAGCAGTGAAGATATGAGATTAGAGATCAACAGACAGATTGGGACAAGTAAGGTATATTTGAGAACCATCAGCAGAAAGACTGTGATTAAATCCATGGAAGATTAAATCCATGAGATCAGCACATGAAGTAGATGCAAAAGATCACCTATGACAGAATGCTGAGGGGCACCTATGATTAGAAGTCATGATCTGGAGAAAGATCCAGCAAAGGAGAAAGAAAAAGAACAGTAAAATAGGTAGGAGGGACTCCAGGAAAGAATGATGTCCCAAAACTAAGAGAGAAGATAGTATAAGTATATACATGCTAGATGTATGGTAATGGGGAGTGGGGACTGGAGTGGCAGGAAGAGGTAGTATCATTTGATGTAGTTTAGGAGAGATTTCATATAAAAACTGCACTTAAGTTGAGATATAAAGAAAAACATATTTGAATAGGAGGAAGGTAGAAGAAAGGACATCCCAGGTATGAGGGAGATCCTATGCAAAGACACAGAGACAGGAAATGAAGTAATGTATGTGGAATAGTAAGAAGGCCAGTTTGACTATATGGTAGAGGGCATTAAGGGAAATACTAAGTGAATGGCTAGAAAGGTAGGCTGGCATCAAGTTGTGATGAGCTTTAAATGCTCAACAGAAGACATTATAGTAAATCTTGAAAGTTGTAGATAGTTGCTGATTTTATTGAATAGCAGAGGGATACAGTTACATCTGCAGTAGGAAAATTACATTGGCAGCAGTATAAAAGACATGTTTAGGTAAGGAAAATTAGAAAGGTAGATGGATAGGTGTACATTAGCATATGTTTATATAGAAGTATATAGATATAATGATATGGATATAACAATAAATATTAATACAAAATATATAATGTACATCATTACATATTACATATCGTAATGCATACATATTTTTGTTGTTTATTCATTTTCAGTCATATCTGACTCTTTGTGACACCACTTGGGGTTTTCTTGGCAAATGTACTGGAGTGGTTTGCAATTTACTTCTCTAGCTCACTTTACAGATGAGGAAAATGAGGCAAACAGGGTGAAATGACTGGTCTATGGTCACACAGCTAGTAACTGTCTCTTTTAAACTCTAACTTCTCTTTTAAACTTCTGCCTTAATTTTTTGGCCTCACTGTGACCTTCTTTCCCTCCACCTCTCAGTTAATTCCTAAGCCATTACCCCTCTACTCTGCTCCCTTTCCATTCTTGATCTTTTGGTTAATTATCTCAATACTCTTTTCTTTTTTCATCTCATTAATCTTGAGTCCCTTACCTTCTTGTCTCGTCCTTATCATTTTTCCATGTCAGTCCCCCAGCTTGACTTATTCCCATGATCCACCGCTTTTGTTTACATGCTGTTGAACAAAAGCGAAGAAATCTGTAAATGCACACTGACTGGACCCATCACAATTTTACATTATATAACTCAATTGGACCCTTGCTATGGCAAGCCAATCTTTGTAAACTTTCCCTAATAGACTCACTATCATAGTGACCATGGTAGATGGTTTTTCCAAATCTTTTTTTATCCCTCCTCATACTTCCCATAGCTGCTCTCCCACTTTCTCATTTGATAACTTTACCAAATATTTCACAGGAAAAATTGAGATCATTTGCTAAGGGCTCCCTCTTCACCCCTCCATCTTCTCTAGTATCATTCAGATACATTTTACAATGATCTTCTGATGTGTCATTGCTTCATATAAAAAGTTGGTTCTGTTTATCGAAAGACAAACCCTTCCACATGGGCAAGTGATTCCATTCTATCCCATCTATTCCAACAGATTATCCTCTCAGTCACCCACACTAAGTAATCTTAAACTCCTTGTGTATTGGTTACTTCTTTGCTCACTACAAATCATGTATTCCTCATTCTTAGAATAATAGCAGCAAAAATTACTCTCACTTGGTCCTACCATCTTTCTTAGCTATCATTCTAAATATCCCCCCACCACTTTGTTGACTAAATTTCTTGAGAAAGCCATGAAGAACTGGTATCTCCACTTCCTTTCCCCTCACTCTTCTTAACTCTCTATAGTCTAGTTTCTGAATTCATCATTCAACTGAAACTTTCTGCTCCAAAGTGACTATTGATCTCAAAACTAATAGATATTTCTCAGTCTTCATCCTTCCTGACCTCAATTATCACAGTCTGAACTTATCTTGTAATTAACCAGATACCACTCATCCATAAAGAATTTAAGGACAAGATGTTGCCATACCAAATACTCATAGCTTCCAAGCAGCATGGAGCAAAGAACATTCAAAATATGGAGGACTAGATGAACAAATCCATCCTAAATCACTGCCTTGTCGTAGCAGAGGGGCTTATGTAGCTCAGTAAAACTATGAGATATGACATGCAGAATTACTCAAGACAGACAGGGTATAATAGAGAGTTGTGACAAAATGTGATCCTCTGGAAAATGCAATGGCAAACACTTCTAGAAGCTTTGTCACAACAACAACAACAACAACATCAACAACACACAAAAAGTATTAAAATAATAAAAGATATGACTTTGGAAGATGATCCCCTCAGGTCAGAAGCCTGCTAACAAGCTGCTGGGAAACCACATAGGAAAATTAAATAGTTCCAGTACTGATGAAGCAACTGGAAAAAAGGCAACTCAGTTACAGATGTGTCTAGTGAAAAAAGCAAAGTCTGATGCTGTAAAGATCATCATTACGTAGGAAAGTAAGGTCTTTGAACCAAGGTAAGTTGCATACTGTCAAACAGGAAACACATATGTCAACCGCTGACACCTTGTATGTCAGTGAACTTAAATGAGTGAATTTAATTCAAGTGATCATTACATATACTACTGTGGGCAAGAATCCCTTAGAAGAAATGGAATAATTCTCATAGTCAATTAAAGAATGAGAAAATAAAAACTGAGGTATAATCTCAAAATAAATAAATAATAAAACAAAATGATACTTCTTTGAATCCAAGACAAGCTGTTTAGCATTACAGTAATATAAGACTATGTTCCGACCACTGATGCTGAAGAGGTCAAAGTTAATCCATTCTATGAAAACATACAATATCTTCTAGAAATAGCACCAAAAAATTTACATTCAACATAGGGGATTGAATGCTCAAGTAGGAAATCAAAAGGTAATTGAAATACCATGGAAGTTTGGCCTTGCAGTACAAAATGATTCAGGGCAGAGACTAGTAGAGTTTTGTGCATATCACATGCTGGTCAAAGTAAACATCCTTTTTTAAAAACCCGAAAGGTGGCTCTACACATGGCCATCTCCAGATAGTCAATATCAAAATCAGATTGATTATATACTTTACAATAAAATGCAGAGAAGCTCTAAACAATCAGTTCAAACAAGACCTGGGACTGACTGTAGCTCAGATCATGAGCTTCTTATTACAAAATTTAGGTTTAAGTTAGAAAAAGTTAAAAAATATCACTCAGACCACATAGGTATGAATTAAATAGTATTCATTATGGATACAAAATGTAAATGACGAATAGATTTAAAGGATCTTGTAGAAGGAGTGCCTGAAGAACTATGGACAGAGGTTCACAATATTGTAGAGGAGGAACAACCAAAAAAATTCCAAAGAAAAAGTAGCAAAAGTAAAATATCTATGTGATGAGTCTTTACAAATAACTCAGGAAAGCAGGTAAATGAAATAGAAAAGAGAAAGGGAAAGATATACCTTAATAAATGATGGGGTTTGAGTTCTGTTACATGGATCTTCTCTAAAGAATTACAAAAACTCAAGTCAACTCCAAGTCAGTTGGAAAGATTTATTATAGCTATTTATTATAGTTTATTATAATTTAGCCATTCTGGTGAGTGGCTAAGTCTCTCAGAGGAATTTAACAACTTCAGTAAAGTAAGGCACATTATTTTATAGAGAATATGATGCTGATTACATAATCAAGATTTTCATAGAATTATGGGGACATCAATAATATTAAAAAGGCAGGAGGAGTTTGTGGAGGGATTAGGTAATGGAGGAGGGGTGCTAGCTTTAGTGTAACTGAGCATATGGTTACTCATAAAGCATACAGTTAGGGAGGTATGTATATATAGTAATGATATCATAATAAACCTCTCTACAACATAGATTCATTATAAGCCAATTCTTTACTATTACCACACAGGTACTATCATAGGGTGGACCCCTTCTACAGTTATGTGGTCAAGCATCTTGTTCTATATCTTGATGGTGGTATCTTCTGATAGGCTAGTTATTGTAGTCTTGTTTGGTCAAGATGGATATCTAGGTATTATAGCCTTGTCTTGGGCTAAATGAATGATATGATTATGATTGCATACCCATTCTTGTGGGAAAGGACCTAACAGGAGTACTGGATTTCTATCACATGGGCTAGCCTGCTGTTTTTGTGGCAACTAAGAGTAAGTCTGTGTAAGACACAGTTGTTCTAGTGAGCAATGAGGCTTGAATTAGAACATTGATGGGCAAAGGAGGGTTCAGGGCTAGGTAGATACAGTGGGCCTGTCATAAAGTTTGGATTTTGGGGTAAGGGGCAGTTCTATTAGGACCATCACTAAATACAGAATTCCAGAGAACAGCAATTGTTTTCTCAAATGAGTAATGCAAGGAAATATAAGAAAACAATAGAATGAGAAAGACAAGAGATCTCTTCAAGAAAATTAGAATTAACAAGGGAATGTTTCATGCAAAAATGGAATAATAAAAGATAAAAATAGTAGAACCTTGACAAAAGTAGAAGATATTAAGAAGATGTGGCAAGAATACACAAAAGGACTATACAATAAATATCTTAATATCACTGATAATCACAACAGTGCAGTTACTGATCTAGAGCCAGACACCCTGGAGAATGAAGCCAAATGGACCTTAGGAAGCTAGTGGAGATAACAGAACTCCAGCTGAGCTATTTAAAATCTTAAAAAGATGACACTGTTAAAGAATTGTAATCAATTTGCCAACAAATTTGGAAAATTCAATAGTGGCCACTGATGCCAAAGAATGTTTGTATCATCAAACAACTGCACTCATTTCATATTTAGGAAAGGCTGTGCTTAGAAAATTTGAAACTGAAGGAATTGTGGAACAGAATCTTGTAAACTAAAAGTAAATAAACAAATTAATAAAGACAAAAAAATTTAAAAAAAAGAATGGTTATGCTAGAGAATTTGCAAGCTAGACCTTAGCAATAATTGAACCAAGAACTATGAGAAGAATGGGCTGATTTTTGAAGAAGCAGAGGAACTAGAAACCAAACTGGCAATTCGTTGGAGACGGAAAAAACAAAGGAGTTCCTTCTACTTCTGCTTCATTGACTAAACTAAACTCATTGACTGTGTGGATCAGAACAAAATGTGCTAAGTCCTCAAAGGGATGAGAATATTAGGTCAACTTACTTGTTATCCTGAGGAATCTACGTACAGGCCAAGAAGAAACTGTTAGAACTGAACATAGAACACCTGATTGGTTTAAGTTTTGAAAAGGAGTATGACAAAGCTATAGTGACACCTTATTTATTTAACTTATATGCAGAGTACTTTATGCAAAATTCCAGGTTGGATGAGTCAAAAGCTGGAACTAAGGTTGCAAAGAGAAATACCAACAATTTCAGATATGCAGATGGAAGAAAATGAAAATTTAAGAAACCTTTTGTTGAGGGTGAAAGAGAAGAGAGTAGAAACTAACTTGAAGCTTATCATAAAACAAACAAGAGAAAAATAAATACAACTGAGATCTTAGCAAATGGCTCTATTATTTCCTGACAAATAGAAGGAGAAGAAATGGAAGCAGTGTCAGATTTTGCATTATTGGGCTCAAAGATCACTACAGATGGTTACTGCAGTCATGGAATTAAAAAATAAGAATAAAAAACAAAACAAACCAAAACACTTGCTCCTTGGAAGGGACACAAGCCTTGGAAAATCTGGACAGTGTACTAAAACATAGATGCATCATCTTGTCAACAAAGGTCCATGTTTGTTTGTTCTTTTGTCTTTTTTTCCCAGTAGCAATCCATGGCTGGGAGAGTTAGACTATAAGGAAAGCTGAGCACCACAGAATTGATGCTTTCCAATTCTGGTGTTGGAAAAGAGTTTTGAAAGTCCCTTGGACAATAAGGCAATTGAATCAATCAATACTTAAAGAAACTAATACAGACTCTTCATTGCAATGTCAAATACTGAAGTTGAAATTTAAAGATTTTGGCCATCTAATGAGAAGACTGGACTCATCAGAAAAAAAAAGCAACTCTGATATCGAGAAAGATTGAAGGCAAAAGGAGCAAGGCAGAGCTGAGAATGAGATGGATAGATAATATCATGGGATGAACAAATGAGATTGGAGAGAATTTTAGAGACAGTGGAGGATAGAAGAGCCTGGTGTGCTGTGGTTCACAGGGTCATTAAGATGTGTTCATGACAGAAAGATTGAATCACTACAACAAGCAGAAAAAATCAAAATCAAGTGGAAACAGGACCAGGTACCAGGGGTGGGAAACCTGCAGTCTTGAGGTCATATGTGGCCCTCTGGGTCCTCAAGTGTGGCCCTTTGATTGAATCCAAACTTTATAGAACAAACCTCCTTAATAAAATGATTTGCTCTGTGAAACTTACACATAGTCAAAAGGCCACACCCTAGAACCAAGAAGGACACATTTGGTCTCTAGGCTTCAGGTTCCCCATCCCTGATATATACCATCCCAGTCATGCTGCTACTAGAGTTGCATTGAAGATGCTTTCTGAAGGCTTGCCAAAATAATTTTACATCTGAATACTTTTTAAACTATGAAAAAATATTGTTTTATCCACCTGCACAAGATATAGTATTATTTTAATAACAGGATATGACTTTTCACAGGACTTTTTCTAGTTTATTCTATTGAACAAAATCAAAAGGAGGCTATTTTCCCTATATTAATAATATTTAACATTTTATATAGTGTCTTAAAGCTTGTTAGTTGCTTCTTATACACTATCGCTCTTGAGCATCACAATAACCCTGGGTGTCAATACTGCAGGTATTATGACTCCTATTTTACAGATGAAGAAAACTAGGAATCAGTCAGTTGGAAATATCTTGCCTATAATTATATAACCAATAAGTGTTAGTGATTGAGTTTCAACTCATGGTATCTATATTTAGAGTCAAACCCTCTGTCCGCTCTTCTAGGCTGTCTTTCAGTTCTTTATATATTGCTTTAACATTTTCATTGCACTTTGCATACATTGTCTCATCTGTGCCTTATCTATAAAATTAATGAGTTGGACTATATGACCTCTAATGCTCCTTCCAACTGTTAACATTCTATGACTCTGTGATTATAATTTCCCTGTCTGCCAGATGCCTGCCCTTCTCTGAATTCACCTTTTAGACTACAATCCATAAGTTAGTACAACTTCAGTTTAGCTTGGATATTGCAGACTACTCAGATATGACCAAATGTCAAAGAATCCCAGTAGAAGTCTTTTCATCATGAAAAGTAGGGTGACAGTGTCAGAAGACTGTAGTCATGAAACAGGAGACAGACCATGCCACTTTCAACTAACATGGAATAAAATCAGTGTTGCAACATATAAGGTTTGCCCAGATGATATCTGAGTATCCTTCGTAAGTTATCAGAAATATTATATATATATATATATATATATATTCATATATATATGTGTGTGTGTGTATGTCCAAACATTTGCATATATATGTGTATAGACACACATGTGTGTGTGCATATATCCTGCATTTTGCCTGAAACACTGAAATAAAAGCTCCAGGGAAATTGATACATATGTCTCCTTCTGAGTACCTAGGGAACTAGTGTAAGTTTTACCTTGCAGTAATTCTAAAGTGCTCTAAATCGATTGTGACATTTTACTTATGATTCAGGAAAGTGCTCTGAAACCTGACAATTATGTGATTTTTTTCTTTTTTTAAGGCAGTTAAACATACATCATACTACTCCCCTGTTTTACAGAGTGGGAAACAGTGGAGCATTAGACATCCAATGACCCCAAGTCAATCATTAAAATAAAACTACAAGCCTTAGAATATTTTTGTAATGAGACATTCCTCATTTTTAAGTAGTGGAATGTTTATACTTGAATATACATTAATGCCTCATTTTTCATGACTTTGTCGTGAAATTAAAATTAACCCAAAGGAATGAATTTTTCAAGTTGTAGAAGTTTGTCCCTGTGAATTGCACCATGGTTTAAAAAATGTCAGCCATTTTTAGTCAAAATCTTTCTAAAATGTGTTTTAGACTTTCGTGTCTTGGTAAAGACTACTACATAGAATCTTATTTTTTTGATGACTCAGGGTAGTTATTATGAATACTAGTTCTTAAGATACAGAATTAGAAGTAACTTTTATCATTTCATTACTGAAGAAACTGAGGCTCTGGTTGCAAGGAGTAGGACCAGAGCTCAACAAAGTTAAGGAACTTTGTTTTGGCTTTAAGTCCATTGGTCTTTTCATTACATCATGTGTATAAGCAAATGGTTAAATACCAGGGAGATAATAGTCATTGCAAATGAGCTCTCTCCTTTAGTCATGCAGGCAGCAAAAGTGGAGGGAGTATTCTGGCAATGTTAGACAAGGCTATTCCCTTAAAAGAACTTAGACCTGTGGAGTGGGGCTGAGATTACTCAATATGAATTTCCTACTATGCTATTTTATGTCACTTTACTGTATCATTTTCTTAATAATTCCTGTCTCACATTAACAATAGCAAGCATTTACGTAGCCCTTCTAAGTTTTCAGACCATTTTAATAAATATCATCTCCTCTGATCTTCACAACAACCCTATGAGGTAAGTGTCACTGTTATATTCATTCTATAATTGAGGAAACTGAGGGAAAGAAATTAGATGACTTGCCCTATAATTGGATATTCTGTAAGTGTCTGAAGCAGGATTTGAACTCTGCCTTTCCTAATAACAAATAGAGCGCTTAATCACAATTCACCCAGATGTTAAACCTGCAGTTTAAAAAAAAGGACATTTTTTTCTCTGTTTCTAATCTCCCTTCCACTAATATGCTGAATCTAATACTTTTCCACCTTCTTGGGTAATTGCTCTGATGATTATTTCCTCCTTCTCTAATATCTGAAATTTCTCCTAATTTTACCACTTTAATTTTTTCCTGATTTTAGATTTATTTTACTTATTCATTCACTCTTTCTCCCTCCCTCCCTCCCTCCTTTCCTTCCTTCTTTCCTCCCTTCCTTCCTTCCTTCATTCCTTCTTCTTTCTGTCTCTGTCTCTCTCTGTCTCTGTCTCTGTCTCTCTATCTCTCTGTCTCCCTCTCTCTTCTTTCTTTCTTAATTTGTTTTCTCAGTGTATCAAGGAATGGATATTCTAATTCAAAAAAGAGCAATTATTGTAAGTAGAACCATTCCAAAATACAAAATTATACATGACAACACTTAAAATCAAAAGTAACTGACATCATACTAGGAAAAATACACAAACATACACAAACACAGATCAATTGATATAATTTTTGTTTATTTACTTTTAGTTTACAACATTCAGTTCCACGAGTTTTTGAGTTCCAAATTTTCTCCCCCTCTCCTCCTCCCTTCCTCTCTGTGGCAGCATGCAATCTGATATAAGTTCTACTTATAGCTGGGGGATGTAGCTCAGTGGTAGAGCACTCACTTCGCATGTGTGAGGTCCTGGGTTCAATCCCCGGTATCTCCAAAAAAAAAAAAAAACTGAAAGTTTGGGCGGCTAGGTGGTGCAGTGAATAGAGCACCGGCCCTGGAGTCAGGAGTACCTGAGTTCAAATCCAGCCTCAGACACTTAACACACACACACACACACACACACACACACACACACACACACACAAAACTAGCTGTGTGACCTTGGGCAAGTCACTTAACCCCAACTGCCCTCCAAAAAAAATTAAGTTCTACTTATACCTTCATTCAAGTTGTAAAGAAGTATTAAAACCAATAGAATAATCAAAGAGAAAGAAGAAACACAACAAAACAAAAAAAGAGTAAGTAATTTATTTGCATCTGCATTCACACTCTGTAATTTGTTCTTTGGATGTAGATAGCCCTTTCCATAATGAGTCTTTTGGAGTTGTCTTAGAGCCTTGCATTGCTGAGAAGAGCCCAGTTTATCAAAATTAGTCATCACAGATATAATGTGTCTGTAATGGTATACAATGTTCTCCTTGTTCTGCTCCCCTCACTCAGCATCAGTTTATATAAATCTCTTCAGGTTATTATGAAGTCCATCTGCCCCTCATTTCTTAGAGTACTATTGTACTATACAGTCCATTACATTAATTTACCACAATTGATGGGCATAACCTTAATTTCCAATTCTTTGCCACCACAGAAAGCGCTACTATAAATATTTTTGTACATACACTTCATTTTACCATTGTATGATCACTTTGAGATATAGCCCTTAGAAATAGTATTGCTTGATCAAAGGGTATGCACATTTTTATAGCCCTTTGGACACAGTTCCAAATTGATCTCCATAATGGTTTTATCAGTTCACAACTCCAACAACAGTCCATTAGTGTTCCAACTTTCCCACCTCTTCTCCAGCATTTATCATTTTCCTGTTTTGTCATGGTAGCCAATCTGACAGGTGAGAAGTGGCACTACAGATTTCTTTTGTTTTGCATTTCTCTAATCCATAGTGATTTAGAGCATTTTTTCATATGATTATAGACATCTTTAATTTCTTTCTCTGAAAACTGCTTGTTCATATCCTTTGACCATTTGGCAATTGGGGAACGACACGTATTACATATTTGACTCAGTACTCTATATTTTAGAAATGAGGACTTCATCAGAGACACTGGTTGTAAAATTTCTTTCCCAAGTTTCTGCTTCCCTCCCAATCTTGGTTAGATTGACTTTGTCCAAAAACGTTTCAATTTAATGTAATCAAAATTATGCATTTTGTAATGCTTTCTATCTCTTGTTTCATCATAAATTCTTCCCTTCTCCATAAAACTGACAGGTAAACTATTCCTTACTCTCCCAGATTACTTACAGTATCAGCCTTTATATCTAGATTGTGCACCCATTTAGACTTTATTTTGATATACGGTGTTAGACATTGGTCTATGCCCAGTTTCTGGGGAGTTTTGCCAGTACTACTTTTTTTTTGGGGGGGGGGAGTACAGGGCAATTGGGGTTAAGCAATTTGCCCAAGGTCACATAGCTAGTAAGTGTTACAAATGTCTGAGGACAGATTTGAACTCAGGTCCTCCTGAATCCAGGGCTGGAGCTCTATTCACTGCACCACCTAGCTGCCCCTTTCAAGTACTTATTTTCAAATAGTGAGCTCTTATCCCAGAGGCTGGAGTCTTTGGGTTTATCAAACAACAGATTACTGTAGTTATTAACTACTGTGTCTTGTGTGCCTAATCTATCTCACTGACCCCCCACTCTATTTCTCAGTCAGTACCAAGCAAGTGTGATGACAATTAAAAACAATTTAAAATCTGGTGTGACTAGGCCACCTTCCCCAGCATTTATTTTCTTTAATTCCCTTGATATTCTGGAACTTTTGTTCTGCCAGATGAATTTTGTTACTATTTTCTCTAACCCTGTAAAATAAGGGGTTTTTTTGGTAATTTGATTGTTATGGCACTAAATAGATAAATTAATTTAGGTAAAATTGTCATTTTTTATTATATTAGCTAGGCTTAACCATGAGCAACTGATGTTTTCCAATTATTTAGATCACACTTTATTTGTGTGAAGTGTTTTGTAATTGTGTTTAGATAGTTCCTGGTTTGTTTTGGCAGGTAGACTCCTAAATACTTTATAATGTCTACAGTAACTTTAAATGGAATTTCTCTTTCAATTTCTTGCTGTTGCACTTCATTAGAAAAATATGGGAATGCTGAGGATTTCTGATTTTTTAAATTTGCATCTTTGCTAAAGTTATTTATTATTTCAAGTAGTTTTCTAGGATTCTCCAAATATATCATCATATCATCTGCAAAGAGTGATAGCTTAGTTTCTTCTTTGCTAATCTAATTCCTTCCATTTCTTTTTCTTCTCTTATGCTACAGCTAAAATTTCTAGTACCAAACTGAATACCGAGGGTGATAGTGAACATCCTTGTTTTACCCCCAATCTCACTGGAAATGCTTCTAGCTTATTCCCATTACGTATAATACTTGCTGATGCTTGTTGATAGATGCTACTTATTATTTTAAGGAAGACTCTATTTATACTTATGCTTTCTAGTGTTTTTAATGGGAATGGGTGTCGTATTAATCAAAAGCTTTTCTACATCTTGAGATAATCATGTGGTTTCTACTAGTTTTGTTGTTGATATGATCAATTATACTGATAGTTTTCCTAATATTGAACCATACTTGCATCCATGGAATAAATCCAACCTGATCAAACTGTATTATTCTCATGATAAATTGCTTTAATCTTTTTGCCAATATTTTATTTAACATTTTTGCCACTCTATTCATGTGGGAAATTGGCCTATAATTTTCCTTCCTTCATTTTTGCTCTTCCTGATTTAAGTATCAGTACCATATATGTATCTTTGAAAGAATTTGTTAAGACTCCTTCACTGATTTTCCCAAATAGACTATAAAGTATTGGAATTAATTGTTCTTTAAATGTTTGATAGAATTCACTGGTAAATCCATCTGACCCTGGAGATGTTTTCCTAGGCAGTTCATTGGTGACTTGTTCAAATTATTTTTTTAAATGGGATTATTTAAGTATTTTACTTCATCTTCAGTTAATCTGGACAATTTATATTTTTTGTAAATATACATCCATTTCACTAAGATTGCCAAATTTATGGGCATACAATTGGGCAAAAATTTTCTAATTATTTTTTAACTTCCTCTTCATTGGAGCTAAATTAATTTTATTTATTTCTGACACTGGTAATTTGATTTTCTTTCTTTTTTATCAAATTGGCTAAATGTTTATGAATTTTATTTTTATTTTTTTCATAAAACCAGCTCTTATTTTTATTTATCAGTTCAATAGTCTTCTCAATTTCAAATTTATTAATATCTCTTTTGGTTTTCAGGATTTCTAATGTATAGTTTAATTGGGTGCTTTCAGTTTCTTCTTTTTCTATTTTTTTTCAGTTGCATATCAAAATCATTGGTCTCCTTTTTCTCTATTTTATTCATGTAACCATTTAGAGATATACAACTTCCCCTAAGAACCACTTTCGCTGCATCCCATAAGTTTGGGTTTGTAGTCTTTTTATTATCATTCTCTTGAAAAAGTTATTGATTGTTTCTAGGATTTGTTGTTTAACCCCCTCATTCTTTAGGATTAGAATATTTAGTTTTCAATTAGTTTTTAGTCTGTCTTCCCATGGCCCTTTATTAATGTAATTTTTATTACAACATGATCTGAGAAATATGCATTTAATATGTCTTCCTTCACTGGAGTATGAGGTTTTTATGCCCAAGAACATGGTCAGTTTTGTGTGTGTCCTTATACCACTGAGAAGAAGATATATTCCATTTCCTCCCCATTAAATTTTCTCCAGAGGTCAATCATATCTACCTTTTCTAAAATTCTATTCATCTCTTTAACTTCTTTCTTATTTATTTTGAGGTTAGATTTATCAAGGTCAGCAAGGGCAAAGTTGAGGACCCCCACTAGTATAGTTTTTCTCTTCCTCTAAATTCATTAATATTTCCTTTAAGAATATGAATGTTATGCCATTTGGTACATATAAGTTTTTCAATGATATTACTTCTTTATCAATGGTGCCTTTTAGCATTTTCCTTCCTTATCTCTTTTAACTAGATCTATTTTTGCTTTTGCTTTGTCTGAGATTAGGTTTGCTACTCTTGCTTTTTTTTTACTTTAGCTGAAGTATATATTCTACTTGAGTCTTTTACCTTTACCCCATGTGTATCCCCCTGTTTTGAATGTGTTTCTTGTAAATCACATATTGTAGTATTATGGTTTTTATCCATTCTGCTATCCAACTACATTTTATGGGAGAGTTCATCCCATTCACATTTACAGTTATGATTACTATCAGTTTCCTTTTCTCCATCCTATTACCTCCCATGTTTATGCTTTTATTTCTCTTTTCTCCCTTCTCTTTCTTAGAGTTTTCCTTTTGACCACCACCTCCTTCAATATTACTTCTTTATCATCCCTCTTCCCTTTACCTGCCCTTTCCCATCACTATTTCTTCCCTCAATTCTAACCACTCCCCACTTCTTTCCCTTTTCAGCTCTTACTGCCTGTCAGGCTTGCTAGATTTTTATATTTAACAAAGTGTGTAATACCTTCCTATAACCAAATACAATGAGAGTACATCTCAAATGTTGTTCTTCCCCCTCCCTACTTTCCTTTTATTATAATATGTTTTTATGCCTCTTCATGGCATAATTTACACTTTTCTGCCTGTTCCTTCCCTCTTCTCACATTACAATCCCTTTGCACGCCTTAATTAGCTTTTTGTAGTCATCATATCAGGTAATTTATAGCCACACTCTCTACCAATGTATATCTCTTTCAAATGTTGTGATAATTATGCAGTTCTCAATATTGACAGGTATCGTGCTCTTATATAGGGATGTATACAGTTTGCTCTTTTTGAGTTGCAAGTTTTTGTTGTTGTTTGTGTGCATGTGTGTGTGTTTTCCAAGTTTACCTTTTTATGTCACTCTTGAGTCACATTTGGAGATCAGATTTTCCATTGAGTTCTGACCTTTTCATCAGGAAAGTCTGAAAGTTTCTTATTTAATTGAATGGCCATCTCCTTTCCTGAAAGATTATGCTCAATTTTACTGGGTAGTTGATCCTAGGTTTTAGTTTGAGCTCCTTTGCCTTACAATGCATCATAGTTCAATATCTCTGATCTTTTTTTGTTTGTTTTTCTTTTTTTAAGAAAAAATATTTCTTTAATCTACATTAAGAGTTAATCAGCTCAGGGGCGGCTAGGTGGAGCAGTGAATAGAGCGCCGGCCCTGGAGTCAGGAGTACCTGAGTTCAAATCCGGCCTCAGACACTTAACACAAAAACCTAGCCGTGTGACCTTGGGCAAGTCACTTAACCCCAACTGCCCTCCAAAAAGCAAAAAAAAAAACAAAACAAAGAGTTAATCAGTACTGTTTCTGGATGTGTATATCAGTTTTCATCATGAGCCCTTTGGATTTGTCTTCTTTCATTGTCTTCACAGTTGATCATTCTTGCAATGTTGTTGTTACTGTCTACATTGCTCTTCTGGTTCTGCTCACTTCATTTTGCATCATTTCATATAAGTCTTCCCAGGTTTATTTTTTCCTGAAACCTTATTCTTCATTATTTCTTACAGCACAACACTATTTCCTCACATTCATGTACCATAACTTATTAGTTGTTTCTCAGTTGATGGGGAAACTATCAGTTTTCAATTCTTTGCCACCATATAAAGGGTTCTATAAACATTTTTGTACATAAGGATCATTTTCCTTTTCCTTTGGTTGTCTTTGGGATGGAATCTAGTAGTAGTATTTGTGAGGCAAAGGGTATTTACAATTCAGTAACCCTTGAGGTATAGTTCCAAGTTGTTCTCTATAATAATAAGACTATTTCATAGCTCTACCACCACTGCACTACTGTACCTACTTTTCCATATTCCCTCCAGCATTTGTCTTTTTTGTTTTCTGTCATCTAGGACAATTTATTTTTGTTTTTGTATTTGTTTATTTTCTTCTTTTTTTATTTTTTGTCTTTATTAATTTATTTAGTTCTATTTTACAAGATTCAGTTCCACAATCCCTTGAGTTTCAAATTTTCTCCCCCACTCTCACCTCCTCCCCCCCCCATAGTGACATGAAATCAAATAGAGGATCAGCAAATACTTTCACAGTAGACATTATTCAGGTTATAAAGAAGAACTGTAATGGATGGAATGAACAATGGGAAAGAGAAAACAAAGCCAAATAAGAAAAAGAAAGTGAACAGGTAGTTTTCTTCAATCCACATTCAAACTCTGTTCTTTCTAGTTTTTTCTCTGAATGTAGACATCTTTTTCCTTCATGAGTCTTTTGGAGTTGTCTTATAATGTTTCGTTGCTGAGAAGGGTCCAGTCTATCAAAGTTGGTCATCACACATGTGATGTGTCTGTAATTGAGTATAAACTTCTACTGGTTCTGCTCTTCTCACTCAACATCATTTAATATAAGACTCTCCAGATAAATATGAAGCCCATCTTCTCCTCATTTATTATAGCACAATAGCTTTCCATTACATTCATATACCACAACTTGTTTAGCCATTCCCCAATTGATGGGCATCCCATTAATTTACAATTCTTTGCCACCACAAAAAGAGTTACTATAAATATTTTTGTACATATGGTATCCTACCACTTCTATGATCTCTTTGGGATACAAACCTAGAAGTGGTATTGCTGGGTCAAAGGGTATGAAATTATTTATTGCCCTTTGGGCATAGTTCCAGATTGCTCTTAGAATGGTTGGATTAATTCACTATTCTGCCAAAAATGCATTTGTATTCCAATTTTCCCACATCTTCTCCAGCATTTATCATTTCCCTGTTTTGTCATCTTAGCCAAACTGACTGGTTAGATGTGGGATCTCAGGGTTGTTTTGATTTGCATTTTTCTAATCAGTAGTGATTTAGAACATTTTTTTCATATGATTATAGACATCTTTAATTTCTTTCTCTGAAAACTACCTATTCATATCCTTTGACCATGTATCAACTGGAGAATGAAATGTATTGTATTCTTACATATTTGATGCAGTTGTCTGTATATTCTAAAAATGAGACCTTTATCAGAGACACTGGTTATAAAAATACTTTCCCAATTTCTAACTTCCCTTTTAATCTGGGTTACATTGGCTTTGTTTTTACAGAAACTTTTCAATTGAATGCAATCAAAATTATCCATTTTGCATTTTATAATGTTCTCTAGTTCTTGTTTGGTCATAAATTCTTCCCTTCTCCATAAATCTGACAGGTAAACTTTCTCAGGTTGCTTACAATATCAGCCTTTATACCTAGATCATGCATCCATTTAGACTTGATTTTGCTATGTGGTGTTAGAGAATATTCTATGCCCAGTTTCTGCCATATTATATTCCAGTTTTCCCAGCAGTTTTTGTCAAATAGTGAATTCTTATCCCCAAAACTTGGGGCTTTGGGTTTATCAGTCAGTAACAGTCATTGACTGCTGAATCTCATGTACCTAATCTATTCCATTGATCCACTACTCTATTCCTCAGCCAGTAACAAGTAGTTTTGATGACTACTGCTTTATAGTACAGATTAAAATCTAGTGTGGTTCAGCCACCATCCCTACCATTTCTTTTCATTAATTCCCTTGTTATTCTGGAATTTTTGTTGTTCAAAATGAATTTTGTTACTATTTTTTTCTAGCTCTATGAAGTAATTTTTGGTATATTGATTGGTATGGTAGTAAATATGTGATTTAATTTAGGTAAAATTATCATTTTTATTATGTTAGCTCCACCCAGCCACAGGCAATTGTTTTTTTTCCCAATTAGTTAGATCTAACTTTATTTGTGTGAAAAGTGTTTTGTAGGTCCTGTTCATGGACCTACATGAACCTATGAATACAAAAGTGTTCATATAGGTGCTGGATTTGTTTTGGCAGGTAGATTCCCAAATATTTTATATTGACTACAGTAACTTTAACTGAGATTTCTCTTTCTATCTCTTGTTGTTGGAGTTTGTTAGAAATATATAGGACTACCGAGGATTTGTGTAGATTTATTTTATATCCTGCAACTTTGCCAGACTTATTTATTGTCTCCCATAGGTTTTTTTACTTGATTCTCAAAGATTTTCTAAGTATGTCATAATATCATCTGCAAAGAGTGAGAGGTTAGTCTCTCCTTTGCCTAATTTGATTCCTTTGATTTATTTTTCTTCTCTGATTGTTACTGCTAACATTTCTATTACCAGATTGAATAAAGAGGGATGATAGTGGACATCTTTGTTTCACCCCTGATCTTATTTAAAATGCTTCTAGATTATCCCCATTACATATAATACTTGCTGATGGCTTTAAATAGATGTCACATATTATTGTAAGGAAGACTCCATTTATACTTCTACTTTCTAGTATTTTTAATAGGAATGGACATTGAATTTTGGCAAAAGCCTTTTCTGCATCTATTGAGATAATCATATGGTTTTTGCTAGTTTTATTGTTGATCTGATCAATTATACTGATGGTTTTGATAATATTAAACCATCTTTGCATTTCAGGGATAAATCCTACCTGATTGAAGTGTATTATTCTTGTGACATGTACATATACATATATATATATACACAAGATATAGATAGATAGATAGATATCTATGTATATCTTGTGACATGTATATATACATATATATTAGCCAAAAGATGGCTACAATTTGTCACAATAATAATATATATGCACATATACACACATATACATATACATGTATACATATATACACAAACATACATATATATACACACTGGAACTCACACACACACACACATATATATATATATATTCATATATATAGTTCAAGCAACAGAGTCATTTCTTTCAAGGTAGCAACAAGGCAGAGAAGATAGGTGTGAAAAATATTCAAGATCCAAAAGCATAACTTGACAGTGCCTGGATTAAAGGAGTAACACAAATAAAAATAGTCTTCTGTCAGACAAAATACCTAGAAATGGGTGACTAAATAGGTCTGATCTCATTTCAGACATACAATTTACAATACTGCTTGCTTAACACATTATACTAAATGTGCTTTTGAACTCTAAAGGGTTCTAGAGTGAGGTTACTGAGTCTTTACTCCTGGCTACTTCTTTCTTGCATTGGTCCAGATAACATTCTCTCTGTACCACACAATCCTTTGCAAACCTGTGCCACCTGGTAGAACTCTGCTTCCACAGTCTCAGCCCCAGAATATGATTTTGATGGTGTGTCTCTTTAAGGGATGATGTCTGCCACAACACCATTAGAGTCAGAGATTTCTAGAACAAAGCCACTCTGTCCCAGCACAGCCCTGGTCTTCAGATGAGCCTCTATCTCTACACAATGTCTTCTCCCTTTGGCACCTAACCAATTGAGTTGGGCGCTATGGAGGCAACAATGCAGTCGAAAATCTAATCTCTTCATTCAATGAATTTCTTTTCTCAGCAAGGACTAAATATTCCAGTAAATATAGAGCTAGTAATATACTCAGTGAGATGTGCATCCCTAAATGCATCATCCATTTTGTCATACTGTTGTTTTCCCTTTCTTCCCTTCCAAGTTGGAAAGGTTTGAACAGATGAACTCAGTGCTGTTTGCACATTTAATAAATATGTGTTGCTGGTCTAATTTATTGGCTTGCTTTCTGAAGTCACCCTTGTTAAGCCTTTTCTTTTTGAGCACCTGCTGGGTAACTGTCAGAGATTGACACTGTTGAAATACAAAAGACGTTTGAGTCCAGTAACAGGATACAAAACAAATCTACCAAAATCATCACCAGCTGTCTGCTTAACTCCTACTCTTCAATGCAACTTCCAAGAGATATCTCAAGCTCAACATGGATCAAACAGAATTTATTACCTCCCCCAACTTTGTAAACCCTTCCTTCTTTACTACTTGCTATCATTATTCTTTCCTTCTTCAAATAATCTTGTATTTATTTATGTTTGCCATTGTATTCCTTAGTGGAATGTAACCTTTTGAGGAAGGGGCTTTTCTAAAGAACTATTGGGAATAAAAGATCAGAGAATAAATAAAACTTTGTGTGTGTGTGAATGGGGTAGAAATAACAGGTGAGAGTGAGAAGAAAGCATTATGGGTCATCTTATTTTCTTCACTGTTTTTTCCCTTGAGATTAGGAAGGAAAAAACAAACAGTCAAAGGAAATGAAAATGGGAACATGAGAGACATTAAGAGAACATCTAATTGATCCTAATGAGTTTGTCACTAGGACTAGATAAATGGTATCTTAAAATACTGAAATAACTGTCAGATATGATTGCCGAGCCACTATCAATTATCAGTGAAAGACTGTAGAGAAAAGGGCATGTGTTGCAGGACTGGAAATATATAAATGATACTTTTATGTTCTAAATAAGGGAAGAATGTTGAGACTGTAAATTTGACTGTGGTTCCTGGTAGAGTTAATATTCTGACTCATTCTCCTAGGGTCAATGGTGTTGCATTTCTATGTCTGGTTTCCAGGATTCTCTCAGGGATTGGAAAGATCTCTCTAATTCTATTGGCTAGACCCCACTCTGTTTATATTGCTCTCAATGTTAACCTCAGATCCAAGTAATCACTTAAGATCAGTTAGTATTTTTTTTAAATTCAATCTTATTTTCAGCTCCAAATTCTCTCTCTCCCATCTCCCTCCTTCAACCACCCTACTGAGAAGCAAGAATAAAAAACCCCAATACAAACATGTTGTTAAGCAAAACAAAACTCTAGCATTACCTAAGTCCAAAGAGAAATATGCCTCAATCTGCATTCTAAAGTTCATGGCCTCTCTATCTGAAGGTGGGGATATTCATGATATTTCATCAGGAGTCCTCTGGATTTTTAATTGGTCATTACACTGATCTGAATTTCTCATTCAAAACTGTATTCCCAATATTTTTTTTATTATTGTATAAATTGTTCTCCAGGTTCTCCTCACTTCACTATGCAATAGTTAATGCAAACCTTCACAGATTTCTTTGAAACTATCCCTTTCATCATTTCTTACAACACAATAGCACCATCCCATCAAAATGCTATGCATTGTTCAGATTTTTCCCAGTTGATGGATACCCTCTCAGTTTCCAATTCATTGCCACCTCTTTGATCTCTTTGGGCTATAGAACTAGTATTGCTGGAATAAAGGGGACACACAGTTTATACCAGGAATGTCATTTTCCTCCCCCCCCCATTTGACAATCTTATGAGTGTGAAGTGGAATTTTACAGTTGTTTTAATTTGTATTTCTCTAATTACTAGTGATTTAGAGCATTTTTCCATATGGCTTCTGATAGATTGTATTTTTTCCTCTGAAAACTGTCTACTCATACACTTTGACCCTCACATATCTTTTAATCTGAGTAATTGAAATTCAGACATCACAGTTCAGCAACATAGACATCCATTCAAAACTATGTCTAGGATTCATATGTGATAACTGAGCCCAACTTATACAGAAATTCTGCTGGTGCTTCAAGTAATTAAATGACTTAGAATATGTAACACCAATGTGATACCCATAGCAGCCGCTATGAATGTGCATGTATATTTCCAGGCTAAATTCATAAACCGTAATAAACCCTCTTACTCAAAAGCAAAATCAAAATATTTATTTGAAGCATCTTTCTGTTAGTCCTCCCCACAAAAACAAGTTCTCCCAGAAAAATTCTTCCCTCTGCCCACTTAGAGCTTGCTTCTCTCTCTCTCTGATCTGCCTTGCTGTCTTACTCTCTCACTCTGTATTCTCTGCTCATACTCTCTCTCTGTCTCTCTGTAACTCTGTCTCTGTCTCTGTTTCTCTGTAACTGTCTCTCTGTCTCTGTCTCTGTCTCTCTGTCTCTCTCTGTCTCTCTCTTTGTCTCTCTGTCTCTCTGTATCTCTCCTTCTTGGGCAAGCTCCTCCCACTCACTGAGCTCCATGTGACTTGGGCTCCATGTATTAGGCCTATTAATGGGCAGGGAAGATCTTCCTGTTGTATTAACATTACACAATACAAAATAGACCCTCTGAAATAGTGAAAATCCATACCTTTGTGAGTTATGTTACAGGAAGGTACCAATTTATTCTATATCTATGTCTACATTACCAGTTTATTACAATGCAGTATTTGGCCTGATGGGCATTTTCCTTTTCTAGGCCTCAGTTTTTCCTTCTGGAAAATGAAAAAAGCCATTAATTTTTTAAAGTCATAAAAGGGCTCATTATGATATCCTAATATGCTAATACTATGAAGGAAACCAAAGATTAAACTCGCTGAACTTTAAGGTCCCTTCAGGCTCTAGTATTCTATGTAATAAGAGCTTAGGTTTAAGGATTGAATGAGCTTCTGTAACATTTTGTTTAATAACATCAACCACCTAGATGTCATCCCTGAGTAAAGATACTCGAGAAATGCAAACTATGCTTGCTACACTGAACCAAGCCTGGGAAGCTTGAATTGATGGCAAATGTTTATAGCTGAAATATCAAAATTTTAACATCTAATGCAATTTTTTATACTTAAACACTTAAATACAGCCTTTTGATGAGATAACCTTCCCTAATTATTTGAATAATTAAGTTCTCTATTAAAAATTTCTGAAATAACTATAGGCTATAGAAAAGAGACTCAAAAGGTATCGTTTTACTTATCCAGTCAACAACCTTCTTCCCCAATTCCAGACAGTTATCTGAATCTAGATATGGCACCAATGGAAAGATTTTCATTACATAATGAATCCAAGATAGAGTGGGATAAAAGCATAGTCACTGGATAATCAGATCCTCCTTATTAAGAACATACAGCTGAGGATGACACCTTATTCTTTTGTTTCCTCTTTCTGACATGGATCCTGATGACTTTTTCAATCATTTCTAACAAGCAGTATTAGTTTACGGAAGATTCTGCTTACTTGTTGACTTCTTATTTCTGAAATCTCCAACAGCCTATACTTCTAAGGTATCTAACTCAAAGTTTTCCCTGGTTGATACCTGAGGGCTGTTATAAGTAGAGAACCTAGGCTTGACTTTGCTGTGTCTTTTCCCAAAATCATAATCAATCTAAAGCCCAAAGTAATCAAATTGATCTCCCATGCCCTAGTCCATTTTGTATACTTTGTTGCCCATAATTCAAATACATGTAATGATCATTAGTGTATGTGTACAATGCAGTGTTGGGGGAAATGGTAAACAAGATATATTATCTGCCTGAAACTGGCCTTTGACCTCCCAAGAGTGAGATGAAAACCTACAAATATATAGAAATCTCTGTCCTTTAACACTAATAAGCAGGAACCTTTGCCTATAATATTCTCATAAAGTTTTGTAAAGTTGTAGCCATGAATTTGAGAAGAAAAAAATAAATTTCCATGTGTGCTGTAGTTTTGTAGGCAGGTAAAAGCTGATGTAAATGATGGCTGGAATGTTAAGGAGGATCATGAATTTTCTCCCATCTTTACAATCTAGGATGAAACTTGCAAGCTCTGCCTGAGAATGCAAAACAAAGAATCCTTGTCTGATGATCACATTTAAAACTGTGGAGATCTGGAGCACTTTAAGCAGCCAGTCTTCAATCAAGTTGTTGTCACAGCACCAAATGTGTGTCTCTTGGGGAGAGGAGGAGGGGAGGGTCATGTTTTAATGCTGAGAGCAGTTCAGTAGCTGATGCCTTTACACCAGAGGCAAAATCTTGACTATTCTCCACATTCCAAGCTTTCATAGGTACATGTAACATCTTCATGTTCACATGGCTCTTCTTGGCTACATTTCCTTTTTATAGCTCTGACATCAAAATTACCAACTATCCTTTGATGACATATTCACTAGGACCAAGCCTCATCCCCTCATTCCTTCACAAATCCTGACTGTCATTTTCTTGAGCAAGATGGCCCTAAATTAAGCTTGTTTTTGGTATCCTGAAGCCCCTGACTCACCTTAAACTGAATTGTCAAGCCTAGCCAGTGGCACTGAGCTCTGATGTTAGGTTTTCCAGTCCTGATGGCTATGCCAAGTCACAATAGCCCTCCATGACAGTGAGGCTGGTGACCTTGCACAGCCCTCCCTCATTCAAATCAAAGTCATCTACAAGTCATATCATCATGTCACTGATGCCACGATCCTCTTCAAAAACAAAGGATAAACACATTTATTTTGCAATTAGCTTGCTAAAAAGGAAATTTGCATTGGAGATAAAACAAGAATAAAAAGGCAAAGATCTTCCCCAAATAATTCAAGAATACAATCTCCAATAAATCACCTAAATCTCTGAGGAGTGTGGACAATGATTCAGCATTATTTCTACCTAATTTTTGTACCACTACCACCACCACCAAATGACAACAATAATACATTCAATGTTTATATATATATCACTTCAAAATGCACAAGATGCTTTCCAAATATGAAATCATTTGGAGGCAACTAGGTGGCATAGTTAATAGAGCACCAACCCCGGAGTCAGAGGGACTTGAGTTCAAATGTGACCTCAGACACTTAACCCTTACTAGCTATGTGACTTTGGGCAAGTCACTTAACCCCAATTGCCCTGCCTTCCCCTCTCCAAAAAGACAAAAAAATCCAGCCCTCTCTACGCTGTGACACTTATCCACTCCCAAATTACAACATCTTCACATCAAGAGATTAATATGAAAGCAAAATGAGTCTTTATGTCAACTACCTCTCTTGTGAGTCCAACAGCCACACTTTCTTCCTTTCCATATATCAATGCTGGGCTAAAAATCTGGCATAAACACTGACTCCTGGACTCTGAACTCCTAGACAACTGGACATTGACTCTCCTGACCTTTTATAATGCTCAAGCTAAGATCCTCCAGATTAATTTCTTCCACTTAAAATGAAATAAAAAGTCACAAAATCTCTCTCATAACTTCATTGTCTTTCAACAGATGTTGCCACCATTTCTTTTCAAAGCATTCCATGACATTTCATCCTAGTTTATTCCACATGAGGAAATTGCATCATTCAAAAATACAGATGCATTCTGCACTTGTGCTAGTCCTTTTTTTACATTGTCAAAAATATAGAATTATAAAGATATTAGGAGATACCCTGTTTTCCAAAGCTAAGGCCCAGTTAGAAGGCTGTGCCCTGAGCTTAGCATAAGAACAATCCTTTACATTCACCCTCTTCATGATCTCAGCCACAGCGAAATCCCAGAAGTATCTCTGCTCAAGAAGTCCTGCTCTAAATCAAACTTAGCACATTATTGCTGTTACCCCTCATTGTCAGGGTCACAACTCATCGTATACACATGGATATATGTATGGAGATCTCCTCACACTTCCTAGACACCCCCCCACACTAGAGGTGGAGCTCCACTACATGTGTCTTTGCTTTCAAGCCATTTCCCTAACTTTGAAATTATATTTCTGTTTCATTCCTGACTCTTCTGGCTTGCTTTTTCCAGCCACCCACAGATTAGAAGCCAGTTGACAGAACTGTTTCTAGTTGACAGAACATATTATTGAGGATATGGCTTAACAGCATCCATAAAAATGATCAATTATGAGAAAAATATTGAGAATATATCCACTCAAACTGTCTTCATTTAATTTTTTGGAAAAGAGAGCTAAACCAGAAAATGAGAGGAATATTGTAGGTATAGTATACTTCAATTTTAGTTAAGCATTAAAAACAAAACAAAACTCTCCCATTCTGTGCCTGTAGGCAAGATGGAAAGATATGAACTTCATGACTTTATAGTTGATTGAGGTCTATAGTAAAGGATCCCATTGTTCTATTATTAGTCTTATAATGTTTAACAATTCTATCAGCACATTGAATCGGAAGCTTAGATAAAATGCTTGGTAAATTTGAAAATGATATATGATTGGGAGGAATGAACATTCTAAATATGAAAAGGATCTTGACAGACTAAACAACAAGACACATTTAATATGTTACTGGAAAGCATCACCATCTCCCACCATAACACTGGAATCTGCCCATGAAGTCCCAAGGTTTAGTAGGTGCTTCTACCAGAAACCAGCCCTCCCTACAATTTCTCAAGGCATACTTATGCTTTTTTCTTTAATTCCTTCTTTACAGCTCTTACTTACAGATTATCTTCCCTTAGCAAGGTACTCATTTTTTAAGGGAAGAGAGTGTCTAGTTTTCATATATTTGTAGCCCTAGTGGTTAGAGCAGTACTTACACAAAGTACTCATTTAATAAATGTTCTATCTATGTGTCTTTCTGTGTATCTTTCTATGTATCTTTCTTTCTTTCTATCTATCTATCTATCTATCTATCTATCTATCTATAATTCTTTCTTTCATTTTGAGATTACTCCTGAATTTCTGGATTTCAAAACTATGCCTTCAAAACCAGCTGGTCTCATTTAAGAATTTCCCTCCATTTCTGGGACCTTGTCATGCTAGAATATCCAACCATCTTGGTAGCCTTCGCTCACACTATAATATCTCTCTGCCAGACCAGTCCTCTTCTCTCTTCAGTGACTTCCTCTTGGGAGCTCCATTTTGTGAAGGGGCCTACTGTCAGCCAGCCTCCACCAACTTCCAGGTCTGCTTCTTACTTTCTAAACTTCGGAACCATAGCAAGTCATTTTTACTACTTTGTGTTGTTGTGTGTTGCCTTCCATGTGGGGAGGATGTGTCCTTTTAAGTATATTTATATTCCCAGTGTGTAGTTCATTGCTCAAAGCAAGTGCTTAATAAATGGATATTTCCTTCTTTCCAAATACATACATATATAGATACATATTAACATATATACATATATGTATGCATATGCTTGTATATATACACACAGATCCCCCCCACAGCTGTCAGTCTATAGATTTTCTTTCTGCATGTTTCTTGAATGTGGCATATTGTGTTTTTTCCTTACCTATTCTTTCTTTCCCTTTTATTATATTGTATTATTTAACCCATTCACATTTAAATTTACAGTCAATCAGCTTTTGTTTTAATCAGTTGTTTTTTGTTTGTTTGTCTTTCTGTGTCAATTTCATCTCTTTCTTTCAAATAAGGTACTTTATCTCTGTAATTACTTTTGGTTCCATTGTTTCAATGCCATGCTATTCTCATAAGCTCTCCCTGGGATCCTATGTGACTATGCTATCCTAAACTCCTAGAGTTTATATGATTTTTTTTTCTTTTCTTTCTTTCTTTCCTTTCTTCTTTCCTTCCTTCTATCTCTCTATCATTTTTCTTGCTTGCTTTCTTCTTTCTACTTCTTCCCTTCTTTATCCCTTAAGTTTATTTCTTTATGCATCAATTTCCAAATTTAACTCTTAGCCAAATTAGCTAATCTTGTGGTTCAGGATCCTTTGCTTTCCTCCAAAAACTTCTTCTCTGAGAATTTTTCCTTTATTTCTTCTCATTATTTTGTTTCATTTTCATTCTGAAAAAATTTTATGGGATATTTCATCATTCATACCATCTTTATTTTCACTGTGTCCTTCATAATCAAAGAGTATAAAATTTGAAATAATTTCTCTACCCAATTTGAACACTTTCATATATGTAGACTGTAATGGTAATCAATCTGTTGGATATTTAGGGCTAGGTGGATAGGATACTTAGGGCTAAGAGATCAGATACTTAGGGCTAAGTAGATCAGATACTTAGGGCTAAATAGATCAGATACTTAGGGCTAAGTATAGAACTCTGTCCATTGGTGAAAAGGTGTGAACTCCCCTGTTGAATTGGGAGAAGGCCAGTGCTTATAAGCAGGAGAATTTTAGAGAGACAGACAGATTTTGGAGTTGGCTCCTCAGTGAAGGAGGATTTGTGGAGACTAAAGTCAGCTGAGAGGGAGAGAGAGAGAGTGTTCCTTTCCCAGTATCTGAAAGCTGACTAAAGACGTGAACAGGATGGGACTTTGTTTGCTGGTGGCCTGGCTGATCCTTGAGTTCCAGGCAAGAGAAGTCCTGAAGGGTTTGAGGTGTGCTGAACCCGGTGAACTTCAGTGTGTGCCAGGGATTGCCTTGAGGACTGGACAAGGACTCAGGAACTGTTCATCTCTGAGGACTGGACGAGAGCCTGGCAGCTTTCAGCTCCTGAAT
>CM053598.1:177932324-177965415 GCA_028646575.1 Pseudocheirus occidentalis
TCTCCCTGTCTCCTCTCATTCAAGTCCTCTCCCTCTTCAAAATTTCACCTTTTGAAGTATTATCTCTTCCCAATTAATTGATCCTGAACCCTCTATGTACACATATATCACCATGCTCAGATATGTATTCATACACATATATACCCTCCTATATAGACATATGAGTAGGTATACATATTTATACATTTGTATTCCCTTCACCTATCCGATGAGGGTTTTTTTAAGTAATTTACTTCCTCTTCAGTTAATCTGAACAACTTATATTTTTGTAAATATTCATCTATTACAGTAATATTGTCAAATTTATGTGCATACAATTGGGCAAAATAATTCCTAATTATTGTTTTAATTTCTTCTTCATTCGAGGCAGATTTATCCTTTCATTTTTGATAGTCATAATTTGGTTTTCTTCTTTTTTTATCATATTGACTAAGGGTCTATTAATTTATTGGCTTTTTCATAAAACTAACTCTTAGTTTTATTTATTAATTCAATAGTTTTCTTAATTTCACTTTTATTAATCTCTCCTGTGGTTTTGATTATTTCTAATTTAGTATTTAATTGGGGATTTTCAATTTGTTCTTTTTCTAGCTTTTAGTTGCATGCCCGATTTATTGACCTCCATTTTCTCTATTCTATTCATGTATGCATTCTGGGATATAAAACTTCCCCTACTAACTGCTTTTGCTGCATCCCACAATTTTTGGTATGTTGCTTCATTATTTTCATTTTCTCAAATGAAGTTACTGATTGTTTCCATAATTTCTAGTTTGACCCACTCATTTTTAGGATCCAATTATTTGGTTTCCAATTAGTAGTTAATCTATCTTTCCATGGCCCTTTATTGCACATGAATTTTGTTGCATCATGATCTGAGAAGGATGCATTTAACATTTCTTTCTTTCTTCACTGAATTGTGAGCTTTTTAGGCTCTAGCTCATGATCAGTTTTTGTGTATGGGTCATGAGAAGATATATTTCTTTTTATCCCCATTCAGTTTTTCTCCAGAGATCTATCATATCTAGAATCTCTAAAATTCCATTTGCCTCCTCAACTTCTTCCTTGTTTATTTTGAGGTTACATTTTTCAATTTCAGCAAAGGGAATATTGAGGTTCCCCACTAGTATAGTTTTGCTATCTATTTCTTCCTCTAATTCCCTTAACTTCTTGGAACAGGAAGTAATTTGCTTCCTTATCTCTTTTAATCAGGTCTATTTTTGCTTTTTCTTTATCTGACATAAGGATTGCTACCCCTGATTATTTTTTTTACTTTAGCTGAAGCATAATACATTCTACTCCAGTCTATTACCTTTAACCTGTGCATGTCCCCCTGTTTTAAGTGTTTTTCTTGTAGACAGTGTATTGTAGGTTTGTAGTTTTTAATCCATTCTCCTATCTGCCTCCATTTTATGGGAGAGTTCATCCCATTCACACTCACAGTTATGATTACTATCTGTGTCTTTCCCTCCATCCTATTGCCTCTTCTGTTTATGTTTTTATTTCTTCCTTTTTCCTTCCCCTCCTTAAGAGGTTTCCTTTGGATCACTGTGAGCTCTTCCAAGAATGCTTTTTGGGCTTTAGACCAATTCATATTTCCTTCATGGACTTGAGACCAATGCATATTTCTTTCTGTTAAGATCTGTAAATCCCTCAGTATTCCCTCTCTTCCCCCCTTTACCTATCCTTTCCCCTTACTACTATTTCCCTCCCTTCTAATCCCTCTCCCTTTTCCCCCCTTAGCCCTCCTTCTCACTGTAGGGCACAATAGATTTTTATACTTAATGGAATATGTTATTCCTTCCTTGAACCCATATTGATGAAAGTAAATTTCATATAGTGTGCCTGTCCCTCTCTCCTTTACCTCTATTATAATGAGTTTTTGTGTCTTTTCACATTAGAATCCTAAACTTAACTGATTATGTTGATCCGACCTTGAACCAGAACCAATGATAATAAAGTTCTTATGATGTTCATCTCCCTTCCTTCTTTCCCTCTATTATAATATGTTTTTATGCCTCTTAATGTGGCAGAATTTACAATTTTCAGCCTCATCCTTTCCTTTTCTCCCATTACAATCTTTTTTTTACCTCTTAATAAGTATTTTTTCCATCATCCAAGTAGTATATTTATACTCACACCCTCTGTCTAAGTATATCCCTTTTAAATGATGTGATGTTTTTATAAATTTCAATATTGACAGGCATCAGCTTCTCTTGTATGGATGTAAACACGTTGCTATTATTGAATCACAGGTTGTGTGTGTGTGTGTGTGTTTTCCTTGTTTACCTTTTTATATGTCTCCTGGGTCTTGTATTTGGATATGAAATTTTCCATTGTGCTCTGGCTTTTTCATCAGGAAAATCTGGAAGTCCCTTATTTCATTAAATGACCATCTCCTTGACTGAAGGATTATGCTCAGTTTTGCCAGGTAGTTGATCCTTGGTTGCAGTCCAAGCTGTTTTCCCTTATGAAATATCAAATTGTAAACCCTCCGATCTTTTAATGTAGAAGCTATTGGTCCCGTGTAATACCGATTGTAGTTCCACAACATTTGAATTGCTTCAATCCAGGCTGAGTAAAATATTTTCTCCTTGACTTTGTAACTCTGGAATTTGGCTACTATATTTCTTGGAGTTTTTAATTTGGGATCTTCCTCATGAGGACCCTGTTGAATTCTTTCAATAAATATTTTACCCTCTGATTCTAGGATCTCAGGACAGTTTTCTTTGACAATCTCTTGGAGGATGTTGTCCAGGCTGCTTTTTTCATCATGGCTTTCAAGTAGACCAATAATTCTTAGGTTATCTCTCCTGCATCTGTTCTCTAAGTCAGTTGTTTTTTTTTTCCCCAGGGAGATGTTCTACGCTTTCTTCTAATTTTTCAACTTTTATGTTTTGTTTGACTGACTCTTGATGAATCATAGAGTCCTTGGCTTTGATTTGACTAATTTTACTATTTAGTGAATTATTTTCCTTGGTTAGTTTTTGAAGCTCCTTTTTTAGGGAGGTATTTTCTCCAGTTAGATTTTGAACCTCTCCTCCCAGTTTACAAATTTTACTTTTTAAGGATTTGTTTTCTTCAGTGAGAATTTTTTTCCAATTTGGTCAATGTAGATTTAAATTTATCTTCCACCTCTCTAATTTGGCATTTGAAATCTTTTGTGAGCTCCTCCACGAATGCTTTTTGGGCTTGAGACCAGTTGAAATTTCTTTCTTGGGCTTGAGACCAGTACATATTTCTTTCTGTCATATCAGGTGTGAATATAGAGTCCATGTTGTCCTCTGAATCTGATTGTTCTTCCTTGCTATAATAGGACTGTATCATTCTTGATTTCACAGTTTCCTTCTTGTCCATTGTGATTGCTTATGTCCTGACTTTTAGAGTGGATTTCTGCTCCTGGGGTACAGAGGGCTCTGAACCATGCTTCTCAGGCTGGGAGGTAGGGGCTTGGTTGTTGACTGTTGACTTTGTGTACTATAGCCTATGGGTGTCTATACTGAGGCCAAGTCCAGGACTTTGAGAATTTCCCCTGGATTACCCTGAGGCTCACAGAGTTATGTTGGGGGAAGGGGTGGTCTGGCCTCTTCAGGTTTATGGCTCTATGCCCCTGGGCTACAGCTCAGGCATGCTTATGAGCTGGTGGCTGGCAGTGCTGGTGTCTGCACATTGCCCTGGTGCTTCTAAGGCACAACTGGGCTTCTGTTATTAGTGCTTACTGGCTCCACCTACCTGGGTTTTGGGATCTCCAGCTGATCATCTTAGGTGGGACTTGTTGAAACTCCTCCTACCCTTCACTTCAGGCTCTGCAAAGCTTCAGTCACATTCTTCCTTTAGGATTCACAAGCCTGAAGCTGTTTCCACTGTTTCAGGATTTTACACTGGGTGGAGCATTAATCTGTAGGTTTTTAGTGGCAGGGAGGGGTATTAGGCAGTTAGGGTTTATTCTGCAATCATGGGCCTGGAAGTTCTATTAGGTGATTATTAGACATCCAGGATGCAAGCTGATAGCCCCAGGAGAAGTTGTTGTTGCTGCCATGGGCCCTGTGCTTTCTCTTACCCAACTCCAACTGATCCTTCATCTGGTGGTGGGTAATACATCTGCGATTTGCCCTTGGGGGGGGGGGGGTGGATCCACTGACTGGGGCTTGCTTTTATTCTGTTGTGCTCTGCTCTCAGGTCCACACTAGGGCAGCCCCTGCATGTTCCACACTCCTGCTATCCAGACCTATGTAGGCGCTTTCATGGCATGAGAATCTGCCACTCTCAGTTTCCCAATGCATTCTATCACCCTAAAATCTGTTCGGATTCACTTTTTAGAGGTTAGTGACAGAATTAATGGAGGAGCTCAGAAAAGTTTCTGCTTCTCTTCTGCCATCTCTGGCTCCTTGATATTTCATTTTTAAGCTAAGTTTATTGAAGTATTTTATTTCCTGCTAATCTGAGCAACTTATATTTTTTAAATACTCAGCAATTCACTTAGTCAAATTTGTAGACATATAAGTAAGCAAAATAGCTACTAATAATTGGTTTCCTTTCATTTTCATTAGTGGGACACATATTCTTTCAATTCCTATTTTTCTATCTGGTTTTTGAATATCAGGGCAGTTTTCCTTGATAATTTATTGAAAGATGATGCCTAGGCTCTTTTTTTGATCATAACTTTCAGGTAGTCCAATGATTTTAAAATTATCTCTCCTGGATGTAGTTTCAATGACAGTAGTTTTTCCAAAGAGGTATTTTACATTGTCTTCTATATTTTTTCATTCTTTTGGATCTGTTTTATAATTTCTTGATTTCTCCTAAAGCCATTAGCTTCCATTTGCTCCAGTGTATTTCTGAAGAAATCATTTTCTTCAGTGAGCTTTTGAAGTTCCTTTTCCATCTGGCCAATTCTGCTTTTTAAGGCATTCTTCTCCTAATTGGCTTTTTGGACCACTTTTGCATTTTGAGTTAGTCTATTTTTCAGGTTGTTATTTTCTCCAGTACTTTGGGGGGTCTCATTTAGCAGGCCATTGACTCCCTTTCCATGATTGTATTGTATCATTCTCATGTCTCTTCCCAATTTTTCCTCCACTTCTCTTAATAGATTTTCAAAATCCTGCTCGAAGTCCTCCATGCCCTGTAACCAATTCAAATTTTTTCTTGGAAGCTTTTGATGCAGGTGTTTTGACTTTGTTGTCTTTTTCTGGTTCCATATTTTAATTTGTTTTGTCCCCAAAAAAAAGGATTCTATAATCTGATTGCACTTCCTATCCTTGCTCATCTTCCCAGAAATTACTTGACTTTTGAACTCTTTGCCATGGTAGAATTCTGCTTCCAGAGTGAAGATAGCTGGGTGCCAAATTGCTGGAGTTTTTGCAGTTCTCAATATTGTGAGAAGGGAGCTCTCTCTATAGCCACCAAAAGCTCTGGCATACTGGCCACACATCCCAGGACTACCACCCAAGACTGGTACCTGGATCCAAGCGGGTCAAAGCAAGAATAATTACCTTCTGAAAGGTAGCTTGGTCCCTCTACAATCTGCAGGCTAGGAGCTCCAGAGGCAGCCACGTGGCAGCAGCTGCAGTTGCTACATCTCTACCACCTCTATCCCTGGGCCAGGGACCAGATTATGCTCATCTTTCACCCTGCATCAACAGGTTTCCCCATTGACCTTTTATTTTGTCTTCGGTGTTTATGAGTTGAGAAGTCTGGAAACTGCCACAGCTGCACATTAATCACTCTCCTGAAGTCTGCTTTGGCCTGTCTGTGCCACTGGTCAGGACTGCACTGTGTCTGGACCCATGTAACTCATGTGGGATTGCACTTAGCTCCAAGTCTGCTCCAATCGACCCTTCCTATTGGCCTGCCAGGCTGTTTTCAGTGGGAGATTTTTTTCTCTCTGTCACTTTTTGAGTTCTGTAACTCTAAAATACGTTTAGAGTTGTATTTTACTGGTATGGGAGGTAGATGGTGTAGAAATTCAAACAAGTTTCTTCTTTTACTCTGGCATCTTTCCTCTGCCTCAAATCTGTTGTTTTTAAGTTGTTATTTCTTCAATATTTTTGAGCCTCTTTTACCATTTTATTGTTACTTTACACTTTTTTGCATACCTTTCATTTACTTTCCCAATTTCCCACTACTTCTCTTATTTAAATATTAAAACTCATTTTCAACTCTTTCAGAAATTCTCAGGGGAATGGATACAAGAAGGTGGCAACAAAGGAGGAAAGCTCTACAGCAAGCACATAGCCACCTCAAATACCCATAAAAGATGACTCTAAACAAATTTTAGGGTTCCAGAACTTACAAAATTACAGAGGGACACATCTCCCACTGAAGGCAGCTCAGCAGGGAGGTTCATCACAGTGCTGGGAGCCAAAACCAGCCCAGCCTGAAACCAAGGCCTGGCTGCAGGGCATCCAGGAGGAGCCCCAGCCAAAGCCTTCAGAAGAGTCAATCAGTGGCAGGTGTGGCAGTTTCCAGAATTATCAAGCCATAAGAAAGAAGGACTAAGTGAAAGGTCAGTGGAACTCAGTTAAATTGGAGGAATAGAAGCGGTCCAGCCAAACTGCTTCCATGGCAAGGAAGCAGTAGAAGTGGTGGCCCTACAGCTGCTTGCAGATGGCTGCATCAGAAGCTCCTGGCATGCAGACTGCAGGGGGGCAAGCAATCATTCAGAGGCTAAGTGCTGTTGTGTTGAGTGGCCTGGATCTGGATTGCAGTTTGGGTGGTGGACCTAGGGTGCATTTTCAGTGATCCAAAGCTGGTAGGGGTTGCAGCAGCCTCGTAATAGCTCCAGCAGCTTCAAAATCACCAGTGATTTGGGACAGAGATTTCCCCTCTAGAAACAGAGTTACACAGAGCTAAAAAGTCAAATAATTGACTGGCAACATGACCAGGCAAACAAAGCTAAGAACAGAAATCAAACTTTAGATTCGTTTTTGGGGGCAGAAAGGATCAAAGCATGGAATGGGATGAAGATAATACAGTCAAAACTTCCACACCAGAAGCTTCCAAGAAACACGTAGACTGCATATAAGCCATAGAGCAGTTATAGGAGCAGAAGGTTTTTGTAAACCAAATAAGAGAAGTAGAGGAAAAATTGGGAAGAGAAATGAGAATGATGCAATAAAATCATGATAAGGGAGACAACAACCTGACTGAAGAAAATAAACACCTCAAAAGGCAGATTACCTCAAATGGCAAAAGAGGACCAAAAAGCCAATGAGGAGAAGAATGCCTTAAAAAATAGAATTGGCCAGATGGAAAAAGAATCTCAAAAGCTTTCTAAAGAAAATAATTCCTTCGGAATTAGAGTGGAGCAAATTATTTTGTGAGAAATCAAGATACTATTAAAAAGATCCAAACAAATTAAAAAATAGAAGGCAATGTGAAATATTTCCTTGAAAAAAAAAACATTGACCTGGAAAATAAAGACAATTTTTAAATTATTGGACGACCTGATAGCCATGATCAAAAAAAGAACTTAGAAAGCATCCTTCAAGAAATTCTCAAGAAAAATTGCCCTGATTTTTTAGAACTAGAGGAAAAATAGAACTGGAAAGAATTCACCAATCACATCTTGAAAAAGATCTCAAAAAGAAAACTACTAGGCTCCAGAGTCCCCAGATCAAGGAGAAAATATAAGCTGCCACGAAGAACCAATTTGAAGAGTGTGGAAATAATTCAGATACCCCAGGATCTCCACTTTCTACATTAAGGGATTGAAGGGCCTAGAATATGATATTCCAGAGATCAAGGGAGCTAGGATTAAAACCAAGAATCATCTAGCCAACAAAACTAAGTATAATGTTCCAGGGGAAAATATGGTCATTCAGTGAGGTGGAGGACTTTCAAACATTCTTGCTGAAAAAACCAGAACAGGAAAGAAAATTTGATATTCAAATACAAGAGGCATGTGAAGGTAAACATGGGGAAAAAATCATAAGGAACTTATCAAAGTTGAACTATTTACATACCAACATAGAAAAACAATAATTGTAACTTATGAAACTTTTCTCAGTATAAGGATAGGTGAAGGGAGTACAAATGTGCATGTATATATACACACACATACATGTATGTATGCATATGTGCATGTATGCATGTATATGTACACATATGTCTATATAGGAGGATTTATATTTGCATATGAATATATCTGAGTATGGGTATATATGTGTACATAGAGGGCATGGGATCAATTGAATATGAAAAGTTGATACTCTAAAAGGTGAAATTCTGAGATGACAGGATTAGAATGAGAGGAGACAGGGAGAGACAGAATGGGATTAATCATCTCATATAGAAGAGGCAAGGGATAACTGTTACAACTTTACTGGCTTGGATCTATCACCACAACCCCTGCTCCCTTGTGGCTGCAAGCACTAATGCTGACCTTTGCCTTGGATCTGCAACTGGAACTGTGTATGGGCAATCAAAGAGGGGTTTTTTACCCAGTTCTAGAAAATGGCCACCTGTAATCTCTTTCTTATCCCTTAGCACCTTAGGTAGAAAGCTCCTGAAGCTAAATATTGCCATTGTCCTGATCACCTCCAAGGGCTGCTGCTCTTGCTGCCACTGCATGAATTGTACTCATGTCCAGCCCCTATCCTAGTGTCACGGACATCTTCTGTTGACTGCCTAAATTTCTGAAAAAACAAAAACGGTTTATCCTGATCTTTTATTAACTTTATGACTCTAGAATTTGATTTAAGGTGTTCTTTTATGTTATTTGTACGGGAATGTTGGAAAAGTTTTACTGGGCTTCTGCCTGTACTCCACCATCTTAGCTTCCTTGGTACCTTTTTTTGTACCTTTTTTTGTTATTTGTTTTTCATTGTAGGGTTTTGAGAAGAGGATATTATATTTCTAAGGGGAAAAAGGTATGGCATCAAACTGAAGGATACTTTAGTGGTTAGTGAGACTTGAGGTCAAAAGAATGATTGTTGATTGCAAGAATTCATGGGATTGAGAATAAGGATCCATATTAAGGTCATAACCATGTGAGCAGAACAAATGAAATGAATAAGGATTATATTAGATAAATAAAACCAACAGAACCTGGCATGCAAGAGGATCTAAATAATTAGGACTAAGTCAAGTATGACACTGAGGTTTGAATGCAGCAAAACTTGGTGAATGACATTTCTACTGACAAAAAATATGTAAAAAAAAAAAAGCCAGAAACATGTTTTGGGAGAAAGATAATAAGCCAGTTTTGATATGATGTTAGGATATAAATTTATAGATGGGACACTAAAACTCAAGAAAGGTATTAGGGCTATAAAAATATGTTTCAGAATTATCTCTGGAATTTTCATAAGCATTAATGCAATAAAAAGAATGGGATTAATAAGATTCCCTAGAGTGCAGAGAAGTGAAACAAATTCGAGACAGAACCTTATTGAACATACTTTAATGAATAGAAAGAGAATAAAGAGGCAATGAAGAAGATAGAACATGAAGAGTTAATAACAAGAGAAGAACCAGGAGAGTGCTATATCTTTGAAGGGAAAGAAGGAAAGAAGGACAGAATAATCAGCCATGTATCTCATGTTTCTCTCTATGAAGAATAAAAAATTGTGCATAATTCCAATTAAGTGATTGGAGTAGAATTTTCTTTTTGTCTTGACATGCATTTTTATTTTTATCCTATTCTCTACCCACCAGAATGATACAGGTAAGGGGAGAAAACATAGCGTAGGAGCCAAGGAAGAAATAGCCAAGAGTAGCAAAATGAAGAGTAGATACCATAGACAACTTTTGTAACTAAAATGATAGTATAAAGCATTTTCAAAATAATGTTTTAATAGTTATGCTCAATTTTTCAACTAATTTTATGTGTTTTTCCTGTACTAGAGGAATGCAGTCTCAGTCATACTAATCATTTTCTGTAGGGTATAGAAGAAAGAGAAGCAGCATGTTGAATTGGCTGTAGTACTAGCCTTACAATCAAATCCACTTGGGTTCATATTCCACTTCTGACACTTCTTAGCTGTGTTGACCTTGCCTGAAGGAGACAAATGTTATTAAGTTTGGAGAGTTGTTCTGAGGATATTTGACCAATGTGACCTTAAACTTCTATCTTTCAAAAATTGTAGTTCCCCAAAAGGTATTTTGTTTTAGTAGAAATGAAAACATATATGGATCAATAATCATTGAAGAGCTCTCATGCCATGAGATCAGGTGTCAAGAAAACTTACAAATAAAAACTAGGGAAATTAAATACTGAGCATGCTCTTCACATTAGTCATGACATCCCTGTTCTCTCAATCTATGACCCTTGTTTTTCCCTTTTTCTCTTTACAATTTGACTCCAGGGTAAACCAATTCAATGAAAATCACCCTTCAAATTTCACTCATATATCTTTCTTTTGTGGCTTCCCGGATAATTCCTAACCTTCTACTTTTCCATTACTAAATTCTACAGCCACAAATGGGGAGTTAAAGAATCCAAAAAAAAACTATACCAACTAGGTCCACTACAAATTAATGCCATCTAATCTCAACTTTACCATCCCCAATGCATAATAATTCTTTTATTTGTCTTTCACAAAAACAATCATTACCACAGGAATGTCTGGACAACTGATCTGTGGAGTGAGAAGACAGTAGCTTTTGCCAGTAATACTAATGAAAATATCAGGCTACCTGAAACTAAGAAGGTAGCCTGGTACTATGAAAGCAAAGCTAGTCCAAACTTCTGGGTCAGTGTTTCCAGACTAATCAACTCCCTCTTGCACGAATGTAGAGGTAAAGCCACAGTTTATCAGCTTCATCAGAGCTGCAGTGCTCTGTCATTTAAAGCAGAGGTGTCAAGTTTGACACGTAAGTGTGACCTAAACCAGATTAAAATGTTATTAAGAAAATGGAAAATAGATCTAAAAGTGGTTTTAAAACCTTAAGGTACTATATAAATGCTATCAATAGTGGTAGCAGTGGGAGAAAGAGGAAGAATAAAATAAAGAAGATGAAGAAGAAAGAAGAATATATGGTTACGTTAAAAGAAAAAGATGATGGTGAAGAGAAAAAAGAAGTGAGGAGGAGGAGAATAAAGAAGAAGAAGGAGGAGGAGGAGGAGGAGGAGGAGAAGAAGAAGAAGAAGAAGAAGAAGAAGAAGAAGAAGAAGAAGAAGAAGAAGGGACCTATAAGGACAGATTTCTCTCTAATTTCTCTCTAATCCAAAGAAACTTGTCCCTTTAATTTTCTGTACCCTCCAGTATTCATCCTATAGGTTACTTAACTCTTTACTAATCAATTGATACTTTTCCACATCCCTACCATGGGTTTATTCCATAGTACCTTACTTTCTAGCTTCAATTACCACCACTCTACTAAACACTACCCTCTCAGAGTTTGTAAATGACCTCTAATTTTCCAAATACAATGGTATTTTCTCCCTCCTCTTTCATCTAAGTATAGGTGCCCTTCCAAAACTTTCTTCCTCTTCTCTTCAGTTATCTTTCCACTCTATATTCCTTATCTCATTGATTTTTACTGTTATGAATGATACACAAAGGTATATGTACAATCACATGATTTCTTGAGCTTCAGTCTCTTGATTAAAGTGACTTGTTAGATTTCCTGATTTGGAAGATTTTCTTGAACTTTAAGCTTCAAATGCCCCAAAGTGAATTCCTCATATCCTCTCTCTCAGCCTACCCTCCTCCAAACATTTTATTTTCATTAATGGCTGAATCATTCTCCCAGTTCCTCATGTTAAAAATCAGTTTTATTTTAATATTCCCTCTCCCTTATTCCTGGTTCAAGTCTTTTTCCTATTGATTCTAGATCTGTAATCTCTCCTATATCAATGTTCTCTATTTGTAATGCCACAAACAAGCAACTTCCCAAAAGAATGCTACTGTGAACAGCTTTTAAGGGTCTGATTACACAGTGTAGACTCCATTTATTCCGTAACAAATAAAGGCAAATGTTCACAACAAATCACAATAGAATATTCTCAACATTATATCTTATCACAGAAATTCACAATGTATTGTTTACAACAGTTTAACACTGAAAAGGCCAAATAGTTTTCACCAAAGTGGTCACAGTATTTAGAACAAAGAACAAAAGAATAATTATCTGGTATCCCTAAGGAGGTTTGCCTCCTTATTCAGTCATTCATTCATCTCAAAATACAATAGTCATTCTTCCATTCATGGTGAAATCATAGGTTAACTTTATCAGTCACTTACGCAGCAATCAGTCACTAGGTATCATTAATAAGTAAATACAATACAATCATTAGAAAACTACACAAACCCTCCACCCCTAAATCTCTAATAAACTTCAATTTTATCACTGCATTCAATATCCAGGAGAGGCCTTTTCCTCATTTGCCTAGTGGTAGTCTCTCAGATTCCCTGTATCCCCTTCCATGGTGCCAAATCCTACCTGAATCCACAAAACAGTCACCTGGATTCAAAGGCAGACAGCTTCCAGTTTCTTGTCCAGTCCTATGTGCAGTTCCTGCTGCACACTGAAGTTCACAGAGTCCAGCACATCTTGAAACCTCCACAGTTTCTATTCCCACTAACTTAAGGATCAACCAATCCACAAAGTCTTTTCCTTGTCATGCTTCTTCAGTCCTCCAGAGCAGTTTGGTTGGCCCTAGGACTTGGAAGAAATCTTAGCCTTCCAGGCAACCTTGCCTTCTCATAAGCAACTTCAGTCTTCACCATATTCTGGTCTCAAGAAAAGTCCAACTCGGTTCTGAGTCCAGCAAGTAGCAGTCCAGCTTTCAGATGCTGGGAAAATTTTGTTTCCTCCACCAGGAGGAAAATATTAATTCTGATTGCTCTCTGTGACTCTTCCTTTACATACACACACACACACACACACACACACACACACACACACACATTGGCTTCCTGTCTCAGCCAATCCCTTTCTGTTATGTCAGCAACAGGAAACAGAGTTCACACCTTCTGTTTCTTTCACAGAGGTACTTAGACCCTAGTTACTAATGGCTAAGTACCTGCTTACTTGACATAACAAAAAGGGGTCTTCAAATTTAAATTAATTACCAGTACACTATTCTAATCTCACTACCAATATCCTAACTCAGATCTTCAGTTCCTTTTGCCTGGGCTATATTAGTCACTTCCATCATTTCCCTTCAACAAACCATTATCCACAAAACTGCTGCCTGCCTCCCCTACCCTGTCTCAAGCCTGCAAAACATTCCCTTCTACCTCATATTAATACAAAACTCAAAAATAACCTTGTGAATAAAGTTTTTCCTGCTTACCTTTCTCCCAAATTTTTTTGAACTTGCTTTGTTCCTGCCACATAGTAGACACTTGATAAATATTTTATTTGCTGAATCATAATATTTTTTCAAAGCACTGTTTTAGGTGACAAGGATACCAAAAGTAAGCAAAACTCTATACCTATGAATTAACATATGATAAATAAAGATGAATAGATATAGATACAAGAATAACAAATTTATAGATAGGTAGAGAACCATGATTGATAGGTACGTGATAGATCTAGATAGATAAAAATATACTTATAAACTGTATACACAGGGAGAGAGGGGAGAGAGAGAGAGAGAGAGAGAGAGAGAGAGAGAGAGAGAGAGAGAGAGAGGGAAAGAGATGAAGAGAGAGAGATAATAGATAGTTCACAGATGAGTGACTGATTTGGAATATAGATATGGATATATAGAAATGGATAGAGAGAGAGAGAGAGAAGGAGAGAGAGAGAGAGAGAGAGAGAGAGAGAGAGAGAGAGAGAGAGAGAGAAAGAGAGAGAGATACAGATACAGATGTAGACAGAGATAAAGAGAGATAGAGAGAAATAGATACAGAAGAGAGATAATACATAAGACAAGTGCAAAGTCAGTGGTAAGCCCCAGCTCAGCAAATCAATGGGAGATCCTTAGCCCCAGGGTGATGGATTAGGCAAGCACCTACACCAGGAACCACTCCCAGCCCCACCTCTTCCTGTATTTTGCCAAAGCCAGGGGAACTGGCAAATGCCAGCTCAGAAACCACCACTTGTGCCAGCAGAGGGGTATCTACCAATGGTTGAACCTACTCATGCTGAACACAAAGGCTGAACACAACCCATGGTGAAAAGGTGACCACCAGCAGCCAGACCACCCACCCCACCCCTTGAGTTTCAGTGTCACCTGGCCTCTGCGCATACCAGCTGCCACCAGCTCCTGCTCAGCACCAGGTAAACCACAGCCTCCATTTGACAGCACCTGAGGCCACAGCACACAAAGTCAGTAACCAGGCCCACAGGCCCCAGGACAAGAAACATGGGACAGTTGCCCCCATGCTCCAGAAGCACAGGTCAACTTTAAAAGCCAGGAAAAAAGCAAACACTGTGAGAAAAAAAGCAACACTGAAAAACAAAGACCATAAATTCTTACTATGGGGACAGGGAAGATCAAAACACAAATTCAGAAGAGGACAGCATTGTCAATATAACCACACCTGAAACCTCAAAGGAGAATATTAACTAATCTCAAGCCAAAAACACCTTGGAAGAGCTCAAAAATACTTTTAAAAGTCAAATTAGAGAGGCAAAAGAAAAATTCAACAATTTCTTATAAAAAAAACTGACAAAATGGAAAAAAAAGTACACTGAAGAATCACTGAGGCACAGTGGTTGGAGATCCAGCCTTGGCTGTATCACAGTCCTACTTCCAAGCCAAAATGACTATGTGACCTTGGGCAAGTCAACCTCAGTGCTCTAGGTAATTCTGTAAGACTATTTGTTGCAGAGAAGGTGCTGACCTCATTTGGTAAAGTGGGTGCCCTCATTTTGAAATTTATTAAACCAATGAAATAAAAAAATCTAGTCTCAACCCCTCACATCTTAAAAACATGTTTGCCATGCGATTTTTACTCATACTCAGAAAAGGAAAATCTGTTTTGAATTGTTTCAGTTCATTTCAATCAATGCCTTGCTATTTTTAAACAGGTTATTTATGTGATAGATACCTTGGAGACACAGAATAAAGCCACTGTGATACCATATCCAAGTACCAGTCACATTTTTTTTGAGAGGAGGAGTATGTCATTCCAGTCAAACACTTAGCCTAATTTGGACACAGATTTGTTTGGCATTCTTTGTGAAGTGCCCTGAAGTGGGGAGAGGGTACAGAGAGAGCTCTGGGGCTTTTACATTAAGCTCCAGCTGAGCCCAGCAGACACTGCCCAAAAGATGACCTCCAAATAATTAAATGATTTCCATATGCTTGTTCGCATATGCTCTTCTAATTCTAAATTTGCCATCTCATTGTGGGTTCAGTGCTTCTGACTGTGCCATCTCAAAGTATACATGAAATTCACAATTAAATTTGATCAAATATTCTGCAATTGAATGGTTTAAAAAGTAAAAATGACACTACTTTGTCTCATTTGTCTATGGAATCTAGCCTTCTGTAAGAAAGGATGCTCAGAAATTGATTTTAGGCTAAAGATCTCATTTGTTTTAGTGCACTTAGAGAATATCCAGTATAGGGAATAAATTTATTTGATAATGGCATTTCTATTCAGATTAAGAAAAGAAGAAGCAATATTTTCCCTTTAAAGAGATCAATACTAAAACCTATAAGAAAGAATACCATTTTAAAATGAGGACAGTTGTTATAGTAGGTAGGATGTTACACTTAGAGTCACGTTGACCTGGGTTCAAATCTCACTTCAGATATATAATAGTTATGTGATAGTGGGCAATTCATTAGCTGATGCTTCTACACAATTCACAACTTCATTACTCTCATTTCTAAAATGAAGATAAATAAAATATTTTACAGAGAGCTACTATGAATCTCACTTAAGATGTAAAGTACTGGGAAAAAGTGAAAGCATAATATAAATGGCAGCTAGGGGGAGAAAAGGAAGAATAATAGATGATCCCCAAGGATTCTTGAAGTTCTAAATCTTGTGAAATGTTTATAACCTGTTATTTTTCACTTGCAGTGGTCTATGGTTATGATTGTCTCCAAAATGAAGTTAGAGATAAATGACATCATAGAACCATAATTCCAGAGCTAGTGGGAGGCCCTCAGGGTCATTTAGTTTATTTTACAGATGAGGAAACTGAGTATAATGAGTTTACATGATTTGTTCAGTATCAATATAGTAAGTCCCATGACTCTAAGTTCAGCACTTTCCAATTCAGGATTATTTCAACAAACTCACAATATAAAGCTTTTTCCAAAATCAAAATTAATGTCTTTGAGGATTTTCTGACTGTCCTCCCTGCCTAGAACATGTGCCCTCTCCCATTCTGCCTACTGAATTCTTTTTTAAGATCCAACTAACATCCCATCTTCTACAGAAAGCTTTCCCCAATCTCTATTAATTCTACTGTCTTCCCTCCATTAATTTTGCCTTGTTTATCCTACATACAGCTTTCATTGTATATATTTGTTTTGAATGTTGTCTCCCCCATGATGTCATAAGTCCCTTTACAGTAAAGACTGTGGCTAGTACAGCGCCTAGCACATAGTAGGCACTTAATAAATGTTGACTGACTGATTGATAGATTGATAACTATACAATATGATTTTACAGCAAAGAAACTGAGTTTATAATGAAACTATCATTACTTCAAACACTTAGAACATTTTATGGGCATTCAAAACCCATTTAGAAAGCAAGAGAGAAAACTAGTCTTGTTAAATTTAGAACTACATTTTAGTTGGAGCACCAACAGTATTCCTCCAGCTGGATCATCCACCTCATTTATCAGATATGGCAATGACTGACTAGTTTCTTTCAAAAAAAATCAACCCTCAAAGAACAATTTTTTTTCCATTTCCCGAGAATATTCAAAATGAGATAGAGCGGATCTTGGAGGAGAGATTAAAAAACAACTTTCCAAAATATTTTAGGCACTATCAACATCATTTGAATATGTATAGAGCTATCTAAGTTGCAAGTTTAAGGAAGACAACATTAATCTGGATATTTGAATTCCATTATTCTGTTTTTCTTAAATGAATTGTTTTATAGACACTATTATAAGTATCTGCTTTTGGCATTAATATGTGAGATGTTAAAAAATACACGTAGGGTGGCTAGGTGGCACAGTAAATAGAGCACTGACCCTGGTCTCAGGAAGACCTGAGTTCAAATCCGACCTCAGACACTTAACACAAAACTAGCCATGTGACCTTGGGCAAGTCACTTAACCCCAATTTGCCCTACCTTCCCTCCCCCTCCAAAAAGCAAAAAAAAAATACAAGTGACCTATTGATTTGTGTACAATATGCACACAAAGCTGTCAACTCAAAGCTATAGTCTATGCATTGTTCAAAAGGACATAGGCTTCTTTACTTCCTACCTGGGCCTATTTTCTTACATAGCTATCAATTTTGAGAGGTTGCACTAACTCAGACTACTCCCACCTAGACCCACTGACAAGTGACTGCACTCCAGATAGACTGGACCACCAAAACAAAGACACGGAAATGAGAAGTTTTATATTTTATATGGGAAATCTATCAGGTCTGTTTGACTTGAACAGAGAGTAAAGAAGAGGAGTTAGATGAAATCAAAAGGACAGGAATGGTGGCCAGATTGTGGAAGGCTTTAAATGCCAATCTTAAAATTTTGTATTTGATATTGGAAGCAACAGGGAAATATTGATTAATTGATTTTTTTGAGGAGTGACATCAGATTTTAATAATATGAATTTGGCAAGTACGTGTAGATCAGCATAGAGAGTAGTTAGATTGCAAGGCCATTTAGGAGGTTATTATTATAGACAACTATTTTAAGACCAAAATTTCCTGCTCCCTATGGGTGTTCATTCTTATTTAAGATTTATGAATTAAGTAGGCAAAAGCCGTAAGTATCCTAGGAAGCCAAGTTTCAAATTAATGGGAGGTACAGTTGTTTTTTGTTGGATTTTTTTTCCTATATTGTTCTTATGCATTCCAGGATCTGAAAGCGATAAAGATACACATCTAACACATGTCACAGGCTTTATCTAAAGTGATGTAAAGTCTTTTACAAACTCCCCCATCAACAAACATTCTTTTACCCATCAGCAAAATACAGCAGTCCCTGGAGTGACATAAGGCAGCTGTTTGGCAGCATATAGCATTGCAAGGAAAGAATAATACTTCAACTAATCCAAATTTTAGGTCTCCTGGTCAAAAAATGTTCCAGGTAAACATCATATTTCATATTTTCATAATGTTAATCAAGAAATCAAACAATTATCTGGAGGCAAATTCAAAGGAGGAAACTGCTTACTTAAAAATAAAATAAACTTCTTCAGAGTTACCAATAACTTCAACAATTTTTTTTTTTTGCTTTTTGGAGGGGCAAGGGCAAGGCAGTTCGGGTTAAATGACTTGCCCAAGGTCACATAGTTTTGTGTTGTGTCTGAGGCCACATTTGAACTCAGGTCCTCCTGACTCCAGGGCTGGTGCTCTATTCACTGCACCACCTAGCCACCCCAACTTTAAGAAGTTTTAATGCATTAATAAGTACTGAAGGGACTGAAGAAAAGCAGATCTGTGGGCACGTTAGGCTTATATAGCTTTATAGTTGTTATTAATGAGAGAATATCAGTTTGTCTTTAAAAGGCTAATCAAGGAAGTATATTTATATTTCACTGTTGCCTTATCACCAAAGATTCTGAATCAATAGGATTTTAATGTGCATTGCTGTATTAAACTATAAATAACTTGAACCTTATAAGGAAAAGCAACATGATACAGTAGAAATTGCACTAGAACCAGAATTAGGATGTCTGAGTTCAGATCCTTCCCTGAAATTCAGTAGCTGTGTCACCTGGGGTGAATTACTCTTAACATCAATTTCCCCAAAAGCAAAATGTGCTTGAATACTTTACCTACCTCCTTCATCCCATTCCCTCCCTTTCCTCCCCTCCCATCCTCTCCTCTCCTCACTTATCATGCCCTTACCAGAGGGTGTTCTGCCCAAAGGAAGATAAATTTTGATGACCAGAAACAGACTTATTTAACTTTTGATTCACTGGCTAGATTTCTTTCTCAAAAACCAAGCCTTACATCGAATTCACTCAGGATCACATTGATGGAACTATAATAGGTCCCAGTCCTGCCCAAGTACCACTTAATGGTTATTTTGAGGGGCCCTCCTGGCTGAGAGTGAATGTAAATAGTAACAGTTTCTCTTTGGGCCAGCAACCCTGAGGGTCTTCCCCAACCAAATTTGACTTATTATTATTATTATTTTTATATCAAAGGTCACTTCTTAAAGTGACCTATTCACTTAATGGGCATTGCCTCACTAGAAGTGGTAATCTGAAAAAACCTTAGCTTAAAGAAGCCAAGTTCTCCCATTGTATCCTGGACCATTTCCAGTTGTTCTGACCCATATCTGGACACTGGTTCCAGATGGCTCTGGAAGACAAAGTGAGGCTGGTGTTTTTGCACAGGCCTTCCTCACTCAAATCAAATTCAGTTAGAAGTCATGTCTTCATTTCCCTGATGTCATGGTCCTCTTTTGAACTAAGGACAAAACACAACCACAAGCTGGCTGTTGTCAAGGAAGTGTTTTGACAATCTTAAATGACTATTATAATGTAAATGATTATTAATTAGTTGTGTGAAACTGAAGAGGTTACCCATAAAATGTAGAGGACTAAGGTTAGTGTTTCTCTGAAGACCCCAAAATACCAACATGCCGGGTCTTGCCAAATGAATTCGACTCAAGTCTTCTCAGCCAAAGAAAAGTAAAGTGTATTAATAGTTTGCCATATTGGATAGATTCTTAAGGAGTCTAGGTATCTGATGCTTGCATTGGGCACACAGGACAGAGTAAGTCAATCACAGAGTAAGTCTGTGCTAGGTCATTCTATGGCACTCACACACATTGAGGAAAGAAAGAATCTTATATACAGGAAGGCTGTGGGAGGAATCTAGGGGTGATATGGAGGAGGCATTTGGGGAAGGTCTTCCCTTAGGAGGATTTAATAAGGTCAATAAGTCATTGAGGGTGGGAAGTTGTTGGAGGCTACTTGGAGCCAACAGACAATAATGGGCTAGGCCAGTTCAAGGGTTGATTGATATTTTAATAGGCTCAAGGGTGGGAAGTAGATGGATAATGGAGGGCTAGATTACTAACAGAGGTCTGGTCAGAGCCACAGTGAAAAGCTTAAGGCCTCTGAAAATGCCTCATCAAGTGGGAAGATTCAGTCAGAGTTCAAGGGGTTTCCCAGAGCTTGTACCTCAAAGTTCTAAGAACATCTCAAGGGGATTCTCAGAGTCTGTATCTCATCAGAGCTAAGGAAAAAAAATCATCAAAGAACAAAGTGAGCACAAAGAAGGGCTGTTCATGTATCCATGGATAACCAATGAGGAGTGTATGTATTCTGCTGGTATCCTTGAAATACCATAAATCAAAGAAGACCATTAGAGTGTTGAGTAAGTGCATCTTCTAAGGCAAATCTATTGGGGCACATATTTGAGACAAGATTATGTGTAGATCTTCCTAACTCCAAGTCGAACATTCTATCAGATGAAATAAGATTTGTAAAAAGTGCTTAGCACAGTGCCTGGCACATAATAATTGAGATATAAATGCTTATTTCCTCTCCTTCTATCCATTATTTAATGTTCAGTTATGTTTTGCATCATTGGAGGCAATATATGAATCAATAAAATCATAGATCTACATTTAGGCATCATTATTAATCCAAACTTCTGTCAGAACTCTTGTCTGTACTCAATGCTTTTGGAGATCCTGAATATCATTATGTGTTGGCATTATGGAAATTTTGTTCACAAGTTCATTTCAAATTAAACGATCACTAGGAGATGACTGATGTGGGGCAAAAGTCCAGGTGTAGACAATACTTGAATGTGGTAAAGTTTGTTTGAATATTTGGAAAATCTTATAATTCCCAAAATATTTGTTCACCATCTTGGTAGGAACCCCTAGGAGTGAAATTACCATTTTTTGTGTTCTTGGGATAATTGTCATCATCATCAAAAACAACAAAAACAAGAATGAATATTTAAAAAAAATAAAAGCAGCAGCAGCAACATAAGTCATATTTATCTAGTGCTTTAAGATAACACACTAAATTACCAGTATGCAAACTGGGAGGCAATGCAACATATAGAGTGAGGCATGGGAGAGCACGGTAGTACAGGAATAAGAACACTGACTCTAGAGTCAGAACATGTAGCTTCAAAACCAAAATCACTTTACTTCCTTTGACTTCCATTTCCTCCTCTATAAAATGAGAGAGTTGGACAAAGTGAATGACCCTTGAGGACTCTTCTACCTTTAGATATATGATCCAGAGTTTATCAGTTTGCTCTTTTAAACAGGTGTTTTGAGCACCAAAATAACATTCGGTGGCCTGGGCAAAAGAAAGTGGTGAAGGAAAAGGGTGTATAAAAGAAAAAGAGGAATAAAATCTGAACTTTTTCTGGAGCTGACCCTTCAAAGGTGCATTTGAAAAGTTCATTGAATTAAAAGAAACAAGACACTTGAGAACAATAATTCACCTCTATATAAACTAATGTATTCTAGTTAGTCTGGGTCCCTTTCCCCAAAAGGGGCTATAGAAACATAGGCATAGTGACTGATGAGACTTTTAATTATATCTCTGAACACAATAGGAATTCTACCATTTCTTCTGTTTTTCCTCATCTATTCCATTCATGGGTGATAAATTATATGGCAGGTGGGACCTGCTTACCTGAGACAAAGGGTCAATGTTCTAGTTCTTTGTTTACCTGACAATATAGTTCCATGGATTCTCATCTCCCCCCCAAAAACACAGAAAGCTCTGGATAGGACAGGTTATTTGGAACTATTATGCATTCTGCTAATTCTCTCAGAACCTGAACTAATAATATTAAGATCAAGATGGCACTGAAGTTGTTAGGCACACATACCCTTTTTATCTTTTGCCCATTAAACTGATTAGCATGATATCAATAAACTCTATAACTAAGTCAATGAACTATGAGACTCTGTCTGTGAACTTGGAAATTCAAGATTGCACTGATAAATTTTCCTTTAATATTTACAATCACTGTCCTCATGGCCACTCTGTGAAATTGCCATGACTATGAAATAGGTAGCTCAAATATTACTGCCACCAGTATAGAGAGGAAGAAAATGGGGCTCAAAGAGATTAAATAATTTGTCCAAAATCTGTGATTAGAATCTAGACTTAACCTTAATCTTTTGAGTTTCAAGCTACCCCATAACAGATGTCCCTTTTTCTTGTCTCACCAGTTAAAAAAAAAAAAGACTCTGCCAGCAACAGGAGATGAGATGATGAGAGGGAAGAATTCCAAGCTTTAGAAATTCCCCAAGGCCTATATATTTGGCCATTAATGACTGATTTACTTATACTTCTTGATCTTTTCTCTCACAGTGGACATTTGTCACTAATTGTTTCATATGATCCTTTCCTCCCATTCCAACAAGACACTATTACATTTTTACTAATAACCCTCTTCAGTATTTTTACTAACTCCCGGTTTCTTTTAACCTAAGTTTGTCCGACTTTAATAAATTCAAATGTATTTTCCCACAGCATTTTCTTCTCAGATTTTTCTGGATATTTTCTCTGTAGGCTATTTCAGAGTGGATGTCTGGGATGCCAATTTTTCTGGGAAGAAATTATCTGACTTTGGATTCCACCCACCATTTCCAAAAGAAAATATAAGAACACAATAGAGATCAGCCACTTGTTTTGGCATTATAAAATGATTCTTGTCACTACTCTTTGTTCCATGGTCTGCATTGAATTTGTAGGTATTGGGTGGCACACACATACACATACCTAGGTATGTATGCATGTATATACATACACACATGTGTATGTACAAAAGTGACAATAAGCTTGCTTAGCACTAGCTGGTGATATTCAGAAGGTGGGGGGAAGAACTAAGGATTATATTCTTGTGTCACCAACTCATAGACACAGAACACACCTAGTACGCATAACACAACTGGAAATGATGAATGGAAGGGTCAACTGGTGAACCACTATTCATTCCATCCACTCCAACACTAGGACTAGAAAAGGAACCACCCAGGAAACCATATGTTTAAAACATGCCCACCAACTAATGGTTCATTCCTCTTTATCAACTGGGATTCCTATATGAACTTGGAACTGATGGAGTAAACAGCTGGCAAGCAGTTGCACATCATTCTCCCACATTGGAACAAATTGGCCAGACACCACAGAGGCAGTTTTGGTGTATGCACATACTTAAGTGATTAATTGACATTATCTAGCATGTGCCTCAGGAAGTGGTTCTTAACTTGGGGTCTATGAATTTGTTCATTAGGAAATATTTTGATGTTTTTACTAAAATTAGCTTTCATTAAAAGACCATTAATTTTGCATTATGAATCTAAAACTATTATTTGAAGAAGGGGTGCATAGACTTTGCCAAACTGCAAGGGTGTCCATGACACAGAAAAAAGCTTAAGAACCTTTTTTTCTACACTTCTGTTAGTGTGTGTCTGTCTGATTCTTGTCTTTTTTATAGCTCTAATTAAGCTGAACTTGGTTTGAATCAGGATTAAAGATACAGCTGAGGCAGTGAGAAGTTAGGTAAGGACGTGTGAAGCTGGGGATTGCTTATAGAGTGTATGTGAGATTCTGGTTAAGGGGCTACATTGCTGTGCCCCTCACAATACAAAAGAGATTGCCATATTCTCTCAGATTCATAGGTGTGACAAAAGCAGACTGAGACGACTATAAATTTCTACAAATCAAAATTCAAATCATATAAGGTGGCACAGTGAATAGAGCACTTAGCTTGCTATCAGGAAGACTCATTTCCTGAGTTCAAATCTGGCCTTAGACACTTAACTAGCTGTGTGACCCTGGGAAAATCACTTAATCCTGTTTGTCTCAGTTTCATCAACTGTGAAATGAACTAGACTCTAAAGAATGAAATGGCAAATTGCACCAATATCTTTGCCAAGAAACCCCCAATCAAGGTCATGAAGAGGCAGGAATCACTGAAAAATGACTGAATGGCAACAAGGAACACTAGTAATTTTTTTTCCATACATTGTTGAGGTCACTCGAAAATGAAGAGCAAATAATTAATCTCAGAACCATAACTAAGAGTGTTTTGCCCAAAGTGCAAAGACCACAAATTTTACCCAAGGCAGTTAGTAAAAAGTGTGCCTATCACTGACAGAAGTGGGGAAGCAGGTTGTAAAGGATAGAGAATTTTAAAAGAAAGAAAGAATGGGAGAAGAGCTCTCTCTAGCACGGCTTCTGGTACTTTCCTATTTTAAGAAATTAATCTTGCCAACTAGATGCTAATGTCTGCTATTTTTATACTGTTAGGTAGCACCATGGATAGAGTGCTGGGCCTGGAGTCAGAAGAGCTGAGTTCAAAATTAACCTTGTATGTGCTAATTAGTTAGTTAATAAATTAATTAGTTGTGCTAACCTGGGCAATTCATGTAACCTCTCCCTCAGTTTCCTCAGCTGCTAAGTGGAGAAAACAATACTGCCTACCTCCTAGAGTTATTATGATGATCAAATGAAATAATTTTTATAAAGCTCTTCATGCAGTGCCTAGCAAATAGTAGGCATTTAATAATTGCTTGTTTCCTTCTTACTTGCTACTAAAAATTGCAAATGTTGTCCATGTCCTCAAATTTAATGCCCTGGGATACATCCCTGACGGTTGTGGGCACACTTATTCTACACACTTTAAGTTCAGAGATTCATAGACTTACAACTAGAAGAGACTTCAGAAGTCATCTACTCCAGTGGCATTCTTTTAAGTATGAGTAAATTGAAGTCCTCAGAGGTTTAAGAAACTTACACAGGATCATGCACATAAATGATAGGATACAAGATCAGATACTCTTGACTTTAAATCCTTCTTTCTTGCTTTAAATGATGTACCTATCCAATGTATACTAGTCAAAAAAATTAGCACATAATTATGCATCTTCAAGATAACATCTAACATTTAGATCTAAATTCTATGATCCTATGTCTTTTCAGAATCATTTCACCTAGCTTAGCCATGGAGAGGCTAAAAAAATTGAAGATTGTGATTGAATATTAGAAAAAGTTATTTTTTTGTTTGAATATACTGTAAAATGTTGACTTAATTTGTTGACTTAAATTCCCTCTTAGTGAATACTTCATACTTGTTTATAAACACATGCAACTGAGAGCCTCAAGGCACTGAGGAAATAGAGGGCTTGCTCAAACCTTATTCCCCCAGGCATCTATTTCATATTTCAACTACTGAATCATCCCTTAAATTCCTCGCATGGGAGGAGAGTCAAAAGACCAAGCATGAGGTCTGGCCAGATCTCTACCCGTTACACCATGCCAAAACCATAGTACTGCCCAGAGCCACCAAGGATGGCATCGTATTGATGCATGGGATCTTTCAGGGTATCTTAATTGAATAACTCCATCATTTTTTAGATATGAGCTAAATAAAAAAACCTTTTTTTTCACAGTAACCCCAATAGTTATTTCCTCCTCCAATGTTTCTACTCATCCCTAGGGCTTCTGAAGCAACTTGACAAATGGACACACATAAGTGAAAGTGGAATTGTGCAGCATGGAGTGACATACCTCACACGTTTTGAGCTCCTGTGTGAACAAAGAGGAAGCAAGAGGAAGGCCAGTGGGGAGAGAAACTTCCAGGCACTGTTTCCAATTTGGCCTATTAATTATAGATGTGTTTTTTTACAGGCCATGCCCCTTACGGTCTTTGATGTTTAAAAAAAAAATCACTCGATAAATAGGGAAATTTCTTGGTCCTGTTTGTTAATGAAGAGATTGGGTGGAAGTCAGTAGCCATGCTGTGCTAAACTTAATTAATGACACGTATAATTCTATAGTACCACCCTCCCACCCCCCATCCCACCCCTATGATGAATAATACTATACATTCTCTCACAAGAGCCCAGAAGTTGGTTTTCTAGGCATGAAGCTTTGCTCACCATTGTAAGGTCAACACATTCATTTCTCAGGACTTCTAGTTCCCAACTGCTATTTAAGCTGCTAGTTCATTGAGCTCATCTGTCACAGGCCTGCTTTAACATGCTTGCCAAAGGCTCACAGAGCTGTTCCCTCTCCTCTATTTCTTTGTGCTAATGAATCACTTTGAACTACTCAGATGTAACCTTGCCATCAAAAGCAATTCCAGGGCATTTGCAACTGCTGGTTCCTTTATTCTGGCTTTTTTTTTCTTTCTGAAGACCTCACCAATGCCTATAGCTTTTACTTATCTGATACAGCATAAAGTGAGATGATCCCAGAAATGTATAAAAATACTAGAACTTCTGCGTATTAGCAGTGGTTCTAGCCTATAGATGAAACACCATGCAAATGAGTATGCCAGAATTTCTACATCCTAATAATGAACACTATTTGTACTCTGGGTCACATTCCTATGCCTTAATTTCTTGTCTCTGGTTACAGTTCTCACTTTTTAGACCCCCATTGCCAGATGCTTTGATGTGCCCTCCCTTATCATTATTATTATTGTTATTATTATTATTATTATCGTTATTGGATCAGTAAGCATGTGTTAAGTATCTACACCATGCAAAGTACTGTATGATGGCTGGAAATACAATAATAAAGCACTCTTCTCCCTAAAATACTTTTCATTTTATTGGGGGATATTACCTTTATATAGATGTGCAAATCAAGATAATTTGAGGAAGAAGGGCTAGGAGAAAGAGGAGGTTTTCTCTAAGACAGGGGTGCGGAACCTGCAGCCTTGAGGTCACATATGGCCTTCTAAGTCCTTGGTGTGGCCTTTGGACTGAATCCAAGTTTTACAAAACAAATCCTTTTATCAAAAGGATTTGTTCTGTTAAGTTTGGATTCAGTCAAAGGGCCACACTTGAGGATCTAGAGGCCCACATGTAGCCTCAAGGCCGCAGGTTCTGCCCCTGCTCTAAGAGGTAACAACAAAACTGAAACTTGAATGGAATGAATCTAACACAGCTGTAAGGATACCTGCATTCAAGGTATAGGAGATGGTTTGTACCAAGACTTAAAAGCATTAGATAAAATACCAAATTTGTAGTCAAGAGTATTGACCAGAGGGAATTCTAGGCAATGTAAAACAAAAGATACAGCCAAAAATAATGTTAAAAGGAAAAAATGGCCCTAGACTAATTTGCCTGCAATATAGAGTTAATATTAACTGGTGCCAGCACACCCCTGACTGTAAGGTGCTAACATCAACTTGCTGTCCACTGTAGAAGCAGCTAATCTCTGAGAATTCCCCCCATTCTATGGCAAGAATAACACACATGTGCTAGGCTTTTAAAAATTGGAGAAGTAAGTTGTTTGGAAGGTGTAGTGATCACAGAACCGGGAAGACAGAAAAGAGATTATGAAAGCTGTCTCTTGCCTCTAAGAGCAATGATCTTACTCTCATGTCCCACCTTTCTCAATCATTAGCATTTGATTTGATAGTGCCTTCTTTACAATATCCTTTGTATTTTCTCTCTGTTCACTTCCACTGCAGTCATTCTAACACCACCTTTCATTATCCTAACCCCTGGATTGCTACACTTACCACTTAACAATCCCTATCTCCTTGCCCTTTGAATAAGCTCCCCCTGCTCTAGGTTACTATGATCCCCTATTGCCACCTGCATCTGATCTGAACTGTCTTTGCTACCTTGCAAGACGCTTCATCATTTAGGCCTATTCTACTGTAAAATTTCCCATTTCTTCCCAACATGCACCTTCTGCTCAAATAAGACAGGGTTTTTTGTTTTTGTTTTTTTATATCCTCCCAGTGTTTGATGTTCATTTTCCCCTCTGTGGTGCGGTCAAATAAAGATGTGTTTTTCCCTTTGTTTATTCTTGTGGTGGTGGTGGTGGTGATCATTGTTTGGTTTTGTTGTTGCTGCTCATTTCTAGTATAGTGAAGATGTGGACAAATTTGTAGGCAACATGAAAGGAGCCAACAGGGAAGATGATGTTCAAAAATGGTGGGGTTGTTGTCCTTCATTCTTGAAGAGGAGCAAATGGCATCACCATTTTAGAATCAAATTTCAGTGTGTCTAGTCGTGGCTGATCAGACCAAGCTCTCAAAGGAGAAGATCAAGGACTTGATTGAGTAGAGTTGAGTAGAGTCACTGCCTTTGACAAAATGGGCTATAGCATCATATGACATCAGGAAAAAAGAAAGAGTAAACAGAGACTGAAGCTGAGATGACTTGAAGACAGGGATTGGGGACCTCAGTTTACCAGTAAAATATAATGCCATTTTCTAGGATAAGAGAAAGCAAGGAGGGAAGATACAGATGGCTTGAGGAGAGGTTAGGAATAGACACTTTATGGAATGTAATAGAAAGTCCATTAAGGGAGAATATAATGATTGACATGTAGTAGTGAAATGTCAGTTGAGATTAAATATCATAAATTATTATTGGGCCAATTACAACTCAGCATATTTGTATTAATTTCTTCAACAGTGTCCAGTAGCACTTAAGCCAGGAATGAAGGAAGATGGCGGAGACAATCCAAAATTGGGATTTGAAATATATGTCAAGATAAGATAAGTGATAAAGGGGTTTGAAAACAAAAGGCAATGCAAATTTGAACCAGTTAACTGTAGGATCAAAATTTTGTAGGAAGGAAAATGAGACCAGAGCAAGAATGTAGCTTGGGACATCAAAGAGAGTTTCAGTGACAGGAAGCTATGTTGAGTACAGCAGATTTAGGAAGAGTGAAGTACAGGAAGAATTAACTGGAAGAGCAGGTGGTTATGGTCAGATAAAGGAATTTCAGAGTTATGGATTTTGGCAGTGGGACACTTGTAAATGATGAAAAGAGGAAGAGTATGTCTCCCTATGGGTTGCTAAAGTAGAATAAGGGTTCAACACATGAACTGGGAAGCAGAGGCATTAGAAGGACTATCAATGTACAAATTGAAGTTTCTGAGTATAAAGGTTGTAGTTTTACATGAAGAAGATGACTGTTTGCTAGACTAGCCCTGATTTCCATAGAAAAAGTTGGAGAAAGATTTCCTTGGGCTAATAGGCAATAGCTGCCAAGATCTCAAAGGTGTGAAATGGATTGAAGGTGAAAAGACTTGGAGTAGATGATGTAGCAAGTATGATGGAGAACTCTTTAAAGAAAGAGAAAACTACAAATGTAGGTAGTAGGAGGTTCTGGGATTGACAATGAGGAAAAATGAGTATGCATACCTTAGCTTCTTACCCAATAAGGAAAGATGTTCAGCAGGGGAGAAGATTAAGCAGGGATGGAAAGTGTCTGAGAGAAACCAGATTTTTTTCATGAATGCAAGAAGATGGAAAGACCACGAGAAAAATTCTAAAATGAAGGACAATATATTTTTAGTGGTTTTGTTGTTGTTGTTGTTGTTGTTGTTGTTGTACCAACAGAATAGAGGTACAAAGGAAGAGAATGGTAGAATGAGATATAGAGCACTGAGGTTAAGATATGGCTGTTATAGATGGGTATGCCAGAGAGAGCAATGGTAGTCAGGAAAGGGAGATAGCACTGAGAAACCTCACAGCTCTGAATCACAGGGTTACTCAGTATATGTATAAAATAGTAGATTGTCACATCCTTCCAGGCAGCAATAGTGATGCTGATTTGATCTTCTTTCTAAGCAAGAGGTAGAAGAGTAGAGATGGGGAAATAAGAGAGTACATGGGCAGTAGGCTTTCCATTTGTCTATACCTTAGAATTTATCTTAAGGTAGTCTGATGGTTAGAGGCAAGGACCAGAATCTGGAACCTGGCTAGTTGTAAAGGCCTGAGGTATGGCTGATTTACTAAATCTGCCCTAGGGCCAGATCCAAAGTTGAATTAATTATCTTCCCAGAGTGAAGGGGAGTCAGTGTCTTAGTAGGGTCTCTGGAAGATCTCTGTTCTTGGTCAGAGGAAACAAGAGAAGCAGCAGAACAGATGAATTAGGGCCAAATGTCCTTGCCATTACATCACATTCAATCCATACAGTGTTTTCTTTGAGTTTTCACTCTAAAATACGCTATTAACATGACCTGTTCTCATCGCCCAGGACAAGAGGAGTCCTTTTGTGTTTTTCCCTGCACTGAAACACCTATAGACCCTTTTATATTTGGAGAGACTGACTGGAATAAATGCATTGTTTAAGGGGAAGGTTTCTTCAAGAAAGAGAATATATTCACCCACCATTTGGTTTTTAATCTGAGATTTGGGTGCACACAATTTCAAGGATAAGTGCAGCATTCTGCATCTGTAATCACAGCAAGTTTTCAACTTACCTCCCCCTCCCAGTGATGAAATGCCAGAAGTACGTCTCCCAAGAGATCACTTAAAGAAGAGGCACACTGAAGAAACGTTATACATTGCCACCATATGGAAATCGCCAATTACGTTTCGGTTGCAGAAGAAAAATATGGATTTTCTCTATTAATCAATATACATTCTTAAATTAGCATTTACAAATGGTAAAATAATTACTCAGCGGTAAAAATTTAGGAAGAATCAAACTTTATTTTTGGATGGATTGGCATTGCATTATAAATTCCAACAATTTATATTTCAAGAGCTCAGCTTCTTAGGCCTGCCAGCCGTGTCACAGCCTTTAGGAATTATGGATGTTTAATCAGGGTTGAACTTAACCATGCTCAACCTTCAAGCAGTGATACCATGGCCCATGTTTTCACCAGTGATAGATGAATCCACTTACTCCTCTGCTTCCTGCGTGACAGTACTTTAGAATCCCTGCTAAAGTTCACATTTCTCAATATATCAAATCTTAGAGGCATAGTGACCTTACAATATTTGTTTTCAATTGTTTATAACCAACAGTTCATTACTTTCCCAAAGCTGAGGGGAAGGAAGCTGGGTGAGGCTCACTCTAGTGGATCAGACTCCATTATTATTGGGAAACCTGGTCACCTGACTGAAAAGAGACCCTGGCATGAAAGTCTTTAAAAGTGTTGGCCAGTTTTGTTACTACTAAGTGACTCCTTAGTTCATTACTCATACTATTCTGCCACTCTCTGCTAAATCTATAGACTTGTTTGTCTTTACCTCTTCCTCTATCTACTTCACTGGGTTATTGTGAGAATCAAGTAACAAAACATAACGTGTTTCCTAAAATCAAATGCTACATCAGGAGGATAATATGGTGCAATGGCCAAAGATCTGGATTTGGAAAGAGAGGTTCTGGTTTAGATCATAACTGTATTACTAACCAGTAATATAATTTTGGACAATTCACCTAAAATCTCTGGACCTTAATTTCCTACTGTAACACCATGCACCAGCAGATTCCCAAAAGAATGTTACTGTGAACAGCTTTCAAGATGCAGATTACACAGTATAGTGAACACTCTGTTTGTTCCATTACAAATCAAGGCAAACATTAACAATATGTCACAATATAATACTTACAACATTACATCCTATCACAGAAAATCACAATATGGAGTTCATAACAGCTTAACATTAGAATGGCCACACAGTTTTCACTACAGTGGCCACAATATTTAGAACAAGGAACAAAAGAATAATCATCTGGTTTCCCTAAGGGGGAAACCCTCCTCACTTAATCATCCAATCAATTCACAATATATCATCTTCCACTCATGGGGCAACCATTAACTTAATCAGTCACAATACAATAATTAAACTTCCACTCATGGGGCAGCCATTAACTTAATCAATCACTCATCTAGCAGTCAGTCACTAAGCTAGATTCCCAATTACTAAATATCATTCATTGCTAGTATAGTCATTAGAAAACCACACAAGCCCTCCACCCCTTGGTGTCCAGCAATCCTCAGTTTCCTCCAAATGGAGGCCTTTTCTTCATCTTCACTCTGGGTGGTCTCTCTGATTCTCTGGATCCCCTTCCATGATCCCAGCTCCCTCCTGAATCCACCAAACAGTTACCTGGATTCAGAAGCAGACAGCTGCCAGGTTCTCGTTCAGTCCTCAGAGGTAAACAGCTCCAAAGTCCTTGTCCAGTCCTTAGGGTAGTCCCTGGCACACACTGAAGTTCACAGAGTCCAGCACATCTCAAACCCTTCACCACTTCTCTTCCCTGGAACTCAAGGATCAGCCAGGCCATGAACAAATAAAGTCTTATCCTGGTCATGATTCTTCAGTCCTCCAGCAGTTCAGCTGGCCCTAGGACCCAGAAGGAATATTGGCCTTCTTGGTGGCCTTTACCTGATTCTGGTCTCAGGAAAACTCCACCTCAGCTCTCAGTTAGCTTCCAGATGTTGGGAGAGAAATTCTGTCTCTCAAGAAAACTCCAACTCACTTCTTCAGTCCAGCAGCCCAGCTCCCAGATGCTGAGACAATCCTGCTTCCTCCAACAGGAAAAGTCCAATTCTGACTCTTTCTCTGGATTCTTTATATACACACACTGACCTCCTTTCTCAGTCAATCCCCTTCTGCCACGTCATCAGGAGAGTTCACGACCTCTCAACAGGGGACAGGACTCACACCTTCCATACTTAGCCCTAAGTGCTAAGTATCTGCTAAACTGATTGCTGTTACACTGACCTATACAATTATACAATAGGGTTAAATTATCTCTAAAATCTAGCAAGAGTGAGGAACCTGCTTCCTCCAGTCACATGTGGCCTTGTAGGTCCTTGGGTTCAGTCTTTGACTAAGTCAAAGTTTTACAGAGCAAATCATTTTATTAGGGGATTTGTTCCATGAAGTTCAGTTTCAGTCAAAGGGTCACACTTGAGGACCTAGAGGACCACATGTGATCTTGAAGCTGCAGGTTCCACACCCCTGGTTCCAACAGGTATATCTTGGCAAATGTTCAGTAACTGGATTATTTTTAAAAGAGATAGATAGATAGATAGACAGATAGATATAGGTAAAGATAGATATATATGTAGATATAGATATATATTAGCATAGACACAAATATACATATATGTGTATATAGACACATTTATACATGTGTGTTATCTGCATCGTGGTTTTTTTGTTTGGTTGGTTTTTGTTTGTTTTTATTTTTTAAATTTATTTTTTATTTGTTTTATTGTTTACATTATTCATTTTCATTACATTTTTTAATTACACATTTTCTCCCCATCTTGCCCCTGTCCCAACCCTAAAACAGCAATGCCACTGTAAAGCCCCTCCCCTGCTCT